>JARVZY010011371.1:0-345000 GCA_030686995.1 Artemisia argyi | reverse complement strand
TTTGGTTATCATTATATTGGAATTGAGGGTAATCAGTTGTAACAGTAGTTAAGAGGGTGATTTGATCAGTTTGGATTGCTATCATATTCTAGTCTTTGTGGATCTGTTTTTTTTCTGAGGTGTTTGTATCAGTGATCTGAGTTTATAAGTGTAGTACTGATTTGGTTCACTTCTGTTTCTGTTTCTATCTTATACTTTAGATTAGTATTCCTGTTTATGTTTGAGTTTACATTCTGAGTTTAGTTTGTTATTTTAGTTCCTGATCTTTGTTCCTGAGTTTCATTAGCTTAAGTGATCATAATTGATTTATTGGATTACCGTTTCACCTTGTTGCTTCACTAGATCATTTAAACAGTTACTATCTTAAGTGGTGTTTGGTTTAATTGAGTTCTTAGAGTACTAGTTGATTTCTTGTAGAATTTTCTGCATAAGTAGTTTTAGTTAGGCATTAATAGGACATAGCAATCACAAACTCAGTAGGTTTAAAGTTAAAAGTCAAACATGGCATAAAATTCCACTTCTGTTTTGCCTTAACTGTTTCTACTACTGCACTTTGTTGAATCTGAGTAAGGTCTAGGATCATTAAGTTTAACTAGTTCACAAATTAGCATATTACAACTCCTAGGGATAGCTTTGATCATATGAAATTAGATTTAGTCAATTGGAGCTAGTTTCATAATAGTCAACTGTTGGGGAATTATTGCCTTAAGAGCTGCTGATTCAGGGGTCATTTTAGGGGTCAAAGTGGTGATTATAATTAAGGTTTTTGATTTTTTTTAGTAGACTACTAGGTCAGATTTCAGCATTTACTTTGTGATTGGATCAACTAGCTTATTAGGAGTTTATAAATCAGCTGTCTAGTAGAGGCCTAGAGGATCATTATCTGTTGCAAACATTGATCTGTTTTCACATGTATGGCTGCAATTACCTGTTATTGATTGAAATCTGAGTTTTATTGATCATTTGAGTTATTTTAGACCTTAAGTTGAGTTTTTCATTGAGATAATTCCTGTTGCAAAATCTGTTTGCTTATTGGCTTATTCACATTGTGCTTTTTGAACCTATTTGGCCCCATTCTATGTTCCTGAGTCATACTTGGTCTAAAATATGTTTCATTAAGCATAATTTGGTCATATAAGAACTTGGTAAAAGTCTGGTCAAAGTTGGTCAAGGAGTGCTTATTAATAAGCACTCCAAATAAGCAGTTTTCTAGCTTTTCAGCACTTTTCCAGCTTATTTTTCTTTCAAAATTTTTTCTCAAGTTTATTTTATTATTTTAGAGTTTCTGCAATTTTTTCAAATTTTTCCAAGTTGTTTTGCTATTTTTCTTATTTTATTTTCATTTTTAATCATTTTTAAATATAATTTAATTACTAAAAAATCCAAAAAAATCAGAAAAATCCCAGAAAAATCCAAAAAAATATTAGAAAGTTATTTTTAGTTATTTTAGAATTTTAGAAATTTATTTTGTATTTTTCTCATTTATTTTGAATTTTTAATTAGTTTTAATACTTTTTAATTTCCAAAAATTACATAAAAAGCCAAAAAAATTAGTTTTTAGTTTTAAATTTTCTTTTTAGTTATTTTATAATTTTCAAAATTTAATTTTCATTTTTCTCACTTTATTTGTATTTACTTTTAATTTTTAATTAGTTAAAATAGTTTTTAATTCATAATAAATAAATAAAAAGTCAAAAAAAATATTTTTCTTTTTCTCAAAATTTTCTTTTATCATTTTTAATTTTTGAAAATTATTTCCAAGTCCGTAGGAGTAGCATAGCTTAATAGTCGCGTTTTATTTCGTACGTTAACGTTTATTTTCCGTTTTAGCTTACGTTTTCGTTTTTACGTTACGTTTCTAGTTGCCTTATTTGAATTACGTGTTTAGTTGATTATTTGTGCTTCATTTACTATTTCATTAGTATAATCTCATTCACATCACTTTTTACCACTTTCACGACACGTTTCACGAATCGGGAATTCGAAATTCCATTCACCCTTCACACGGACTACGACCTCGGGTTATCCGTATTTCTTTGCGGATCTCTTGAGCTTATATCTATACTATAATATTGATATTGTGTTTACCACGAATCAAGGTTCCATTGTATGATACCCCACTTCGGGTAGTGATCGCTTTGACATCGCCCCTCGGGTTAGCGATCGTGTTGCTCGGGAATGTACCCGGGCCCGAGGGTCGATCTTTAAAGTCTTCTGAAGCTCAGAGATCGTGCTGATCAATAACCGATTCGTTTCCTCTTGTGCTTTCATGAATTGTTTAAACATAGCATCGGATGAAGACGAGGGTGGAACAACGTTTTGATTTTGAACAGGAGGATTTTCAACACGGTTGTTTTGAAAATTCCCTTGATTTTGATTGTTGTTACCCTGAAAAGTGTTTCTCTGATTGAAATTACCCTGATTGTAATTCCCTTGATTCTGGTTTCTTTGAAAATTTCCTTGAAAACCTTGATTTTGATTGCCATTTTGAAAATTGTTTTGATTAAATTGGCCTTGATTTTGATTTGGGTTTTGGAAATTTGAGTTTTGACCTTGGTTAAAATTCTAATTCGAGTTACGGTTTTGATTTTGGTTAAAACCGGGAGGTCCAAGAAAATTGTTGGAACGATAGCTTAGGAGATTACGCTCCCCTTGCGGTTGGTAAGAATTACCCCCCGTATTGTAGGAACCGTGAGCAGCATAAATGTTCTCTTGAGGAAAACCAGCAGTAGCTGGACACTCGGAATACATATGAGGTCCCCCACAAGTTTCACAACTTCGGGCCACGGCTTTCACTTGTTGATTTTGAACCTGATTTTGCATCGTTTGGTTCATTCTCAACACAGCCGTAGAAATATCATCCATCTTTTTGGTAAGAGCAATTATTTCAGGAGATGATGATGAAGGAGTAACTGAATTACATGACGCATCCCTCTCCGCAGAGGAATCCCAAAAATTATGGTGGGCAGTCATGTTCTCAATTAAGTCATAACACTCCTCGGGACGCCTTTTCATAAAGGTCCCACCAGCAGCAGCATTGAGAATATCCCGGTGCCTCAATGTCTAGAAGGTATCTATGATGGTAACTTGCAACATATTGTGGTTAGGGCACCGATCAATAGCTAGCTTATAACGTTCCGAAGCCTCAAAAAGAGACTCATCGGGACGTTGCCGGAAGTTGCTGATATCATTTCGTAACTTGGTAACCATGGAAGGTGGAAAATATTTTGCTAAAAACTTGGTTACCATTTCATCAAAGGTGTGAATAGAATTCTTTGGGAGTCGGTCAAACCATATAGTGGCATGATGAGTGAGAGAATAGGGAAAGAGGTACAGCCGGAGGGCATCATCGGTGACACCATGCTGTTTCATGCTTTGGGTGACCGTGAGATATTTGTCAAGATGCTTGTTAGCATCGTCACCCGGTAATCCGTGAAATTGACACGAATTCTGGACTTGTTGGATCATGTGGTGCTTGAGGCCAAAGTCCGTAGCCTTAATAGTGAGTGGTGCAATAGGCCCACATCGCCCTTGCATGGTAGGCTGGCACAACTCCTCCATCGTTCGGAGATCGGGAGCTGGCACATCCCTGGGAGGGTTAGGGGGTGGTAAAGGTGGTGGTGGCCCAGCGGCCATTTCGGTCTTTGGTTCTTGTGTGTCAGAACGTAGCTCGGGTACGTTTTTCTGACGTTTACGTTTTGTTTGTGACCGAGTGCGCATGCACTAAAAACAATTTTTCAAAACAAGATCGAGGCAATACCACAGTGAACTTAAACCAATTATCACAAGTGAATGGCTTCTTTAAAAAAGGTACACCACTCACAGGGATATAAAGGCAAGTTTTAATCTTAAGTTTGGGAACTTATTGTAGAATACTAATTAAGTAGGAAACATGTTCAAGAGGGGATGTGAGGGGCGTAGAAGTGAGGAGGAGGGGAGGAAAGGAAGAAAGAAAGGAACCTTGAAAGAAAATGAGAAAATATTAGATTAAAGTGAATGAAGGTCCAACCCTCTCCACATGTGGAGAGGGGTATTTATAGTTACAATATTACGCCCACTCCCGGGCTGTGGATCAGGCATACAGTGGGTGAAGACCCGTCCTTCTTCCACGGTGTTACTTAAACTAAACTAATATCTAACTAACTAATAAACAAACTACGAGCTATCTTAATGCTATTACAATAATCAGGTGACCGAGACTTTTACAGGAATATTTGTATTCCTAACAATCTCCCCCTAAGCGAGGTCACCTTTGAAATTAAGTTCTTTGGTCTTTAAGCATTCTTTAGTATTTGTAGCTCGTAGGATCTGATTCTTCACTTTTTACCACACTTCGTACTTCAAGCAAGCGAACTTGTGATTAGAGTTCCTTTGTGATGTGTGATCTTTGAGCTTCTTTGAGATCATCAGCCAAAGTAAATCTCCAAGCTCATCCATAGTTGTATTGCCTTCATGTGATGTAGTGACTAAGGACCATCATGCTCACACCCTTCTGTATCTGGAGACATTGCATTAGAGTTGTGAATAAGGAGACTTTTCTCATCAGAGTTGCAGAAACGTTGTTGGTAGTCTCTCAACATTTGCTGTAGCAAGCCTCTCATCTTCATTGATAGTGTGGAGGATGTGTGAGCATGAGGTATGGATTGACCCGATTCAGCTGGAGACTGGAGCCATCAACGCCATCTTTATATGTGTCCCTGAAATGAAACAGTTAGCAATAAAGATAGAGAACGAATATGGCTTTGTCATTCGTTCTGCGAGGACAGACTATCCTCCGGTTTTGTGAAAACCGACCTGTGATCAGGTAGAGTCTCTTTTAAAGAAGACTCTCCTTGACAGGAATTTCCAGCTTGTAGTAATGAATTTTCCAAAGAATCCACTTTGGAATCTTCATACTAAGCATGTTCTCATACCGGAACGTCTCAAAGTAGACAGCACGATAGAGTGAATCGGTGAATTGATATTCACGGATTGATGAGAAATTGATTTATAGAAATCACTCGCGTGTCATATGATAAACATTTTTTGAGACACGACGAGAGTTTTATATTCAGAATCACATTTTCATCAGAAATACTTTTGTTTGAAAGATATTCTACACAATCAATGTGCTCGAGAAAATAGTTTGTGAGCACATTGAGAGGTTTTAGCAAAAGTATCCGTCAATCCATATCCTGGAACAAGTTTGATTCAATGTTGAATCGCACCATTGTTGCTTTCCAGTTGTCACTTGATCATTGATCCAAGATGGATCTCACATGTCACCTACCAAGAGCTTGAGTGATGTTCGCTCTAGAAGGATTTCCATCTTCATTGTGAATATTTTCATATCACTCGGATGTTCTGGCAATACCACAAGGTTAATGCGTAGGACTCTAAATATTTTATCTTATTTTCCACATTGTGTGAAACAATAAGCATATTTGGAATGTGTCCTAATGAGATTTATGGATGATCTCTTGGCTCTAGACTCAATAGTGCGTTTTGATCCGCTCCTGGAGACTGGGGAGGCGTCTCCTGTTTTAGGTATCAACATAGCTCGCAATGAGCGGTCGATACATTACACAGGGTTCCCCGTAAGATTGAAACAAGCTCTTTTAAGAGAACTTGAGTGGTTGGGAAGTTTTAGTGCAGTGCGTCACTGGGTCCATGACGTCTTGTCTTCAATACCGGTGTTACCTTAGTAACCGCCAGTAGATTATAAATTGAACCCGGTTTCTGCCCTAAGGTTGAATATATGGAGGGCTATTTCTTTTCACCCTTTCTCATTTCATTTCTTTTTCATTCTTCAACCCCTTCACTGCTTACTGAGACTTCATCACTAGAACCTTGTTGGGTTTGTTCCAGTCCTAGCTCTATCTCAGTCCGCACTCTTCCCTTTCTCACTTTACTCCTTTTTTTTTCAATCATTCCTAAGGACTTCTAATCTATCTATGGATTGTCCCTGGGAAGATCCTTCCGGTTCTGGTGGATCATGGGAACTTATACCTAACCTTAACCAACCTTATAACTCCGTGCATTAAAGTAAATGGTCGGTCTTAGGTATTACTTCCACAAACGCCTTTTGCTCCCCCTCAATATGTGCATCGATATTCGAAAGTGTTTAGCACATATGCGGGAGCCTATTATTGAGTACAAAAGATCACTTATGATTATCAGATTTCATATTTAAATCACATTCTCTCCCCCGATCAAAAATTTCAAATCTTTTGAGATTTTTGATCTCAATTGATTTAAATAATTTAGAAAACGTTTTTGGGAGAGAAATGCGGTTAATTTGTAATATTTTCTGATAAAAGGAACTTTTTCTTGCTCCCCCTCAAACTGTGAGGGAGGTTGTTATGTGTCAGATTTGAAAAGTTATCAAAATATTCGAAGTTTTAACGAAAACTCTTTGAAAGTTTACTCATTCTGATACATAACCATCACAATTCTTTTTTTGTTGCAAGGTTTTATGTACGAAGTGTGGGGAGTTTTGATGATACATAAAATTTTGAGAAATCACTCTCCCCCTCAATCAATGACGGATGTTAAAGCATAAATATTATCATAAACTATTAACGTCATTGATTGAGTGAAAATTTTATCAAACTTTTGAGTTCAAATTTGATTTTCATTCAAAATTGCATGGTACCGCCAAGTTTTGCACAAACACTTTCCGGAAAAATCATAGAAGGGAAAGTATTTGGTGATAAAAAGAAGATTTCTCTTCTTTATCAAGAAATAATGCACTGAAGCGTACATTAGATCGAGGGTGCATGAATATAAAGTAATTCACGCTCGGATGAACGGCACCCTTTTGTTAGGAACAACCGTCTTTTTGGCGACGTGTTTTCCTTAATTTTGAAAAACGGGTTGCTATCTAAAGTAATAGCAAGCCATATTTTTGAAGACCGGGTTGCAGCCTGAAATGACTACAAGCCATAATTTTGAAGAATATTTTGAGATACGACATGTTTTTGAAAAACATTATTTGAGACCGAAAAACTCTTGCTCAAGCATATGTATGATTCCGTGTCATTATTGAATGACATTTCTAGAAACGTACATAATATTGATTACACAAGAGACATGTCGTGAGAAGAATATTTTTGAGTTTTTGTGATTTTTCAGATTTTTATGGTTTTTTTTTTTTTTTTTTTTTTTTATATATATATTTCTCTTTTTCTTTTTGATTTGATACTATACAAGGATATGTGAAGCAACCCCTTTACTCCTCTTGATCTTCCTGAAGACAACTGAGATCCTCAGGTGTGAGACTCTTCAGACCAAGGCGTAGGAGGATGAAGTGAAACCGTTCCCTAGAAAGTGCTTTGGTGAAGATGTCGGCTAGTTGGAACTCAGTCCTCACAAAGTAAAGTTCCACAATTCATTTCTCAACTTGCTCCCTGATGAAGTGATGACGAATGTCAATGTGTTTAGTTCTTGAATGCTGGACATTGTTGCAGCAGAGTGCAATTGCACTTTTGTTGTCACAGTACATAGGAATCTTATTGCACATGAAGTCATAGTCAGAAAGTTGAGATCGCATCCTGAGGATCTGAGCACAGCATGATGACATAGCAATGTATTCAGCTTCAGTGGAGGAGATAGATGTACTCATTTGTTTCTTTGAAGACCAACTGACAAGCTTATTTCCTAAAAACTGTGCACCCCCAGATGTACTGCGACGAGTGTCTTGACATCCAGCATGATCAGCATCCGAATACGCTGTGAGAGCCATAGAAGTTTCTTTAGGGTACCAAAGGCCCATGTGGATTGTTCCTTTGAGGTATCGAAAGACTCTCTTGACAGCTTCCAAATGTTTCTTGGTGGGTTTGGATTGATACCGGGCACAAATGCAAACTGCAAATAGAAGGTCGGGTCTGCTTGCAGTAATGTACATTAAGGAGCCAATCATGCTTCGATACATGGTTTGGTCGACCGGAATTCCTTCATCATCTTCGTCAAGTTTTGATCGTTCAATCATAGGAGTATCAACTGAATCACTGGAGTCGAAACAAAATTTCTTCAAAATTTCATTGGCGTATTTGGATTGATTGATGAATATGCCATTGGGGTTTTGAGAAATTTGCAGTCCTAGAAAGAATGACATTTGACCCATCATAGACATTTGGAATTCGGAGCTCATCTCTTGGGAGAAACGATCACATTCTGTGGGATCAGATGAGGCAAAAATGATGTCATCGACATAGATTTGTACATGTAGGAGGTTTTTGCCCGTTTTTCTGGTAAAGAGTGTAGGATCAACAGCGCCTTTGGAGAATTTGTTGGCCAGAAGAAATTTAGACAATGTGTCGTACCACACCCTTGGTGCTTGTTTAAGCCCATATAGAGCCTTCTTTAATCGATACACGTGATTAGGGCATTCTGGATCCACAAAACCTTCGGGTTGAGATACGTACACCACCTCTTTCAGATCCCCATTTAAGAATGCGGTCTTGACATCCATCTGATAAACCACCATATTTTGACTTACAGCATTTGCGAGAAAGATCCTTATGGCTTCGATTCTAGCAACTGGGGCGAAGGATTCTTCAAAGTCAATACCTTCTTCTTGTCGATATCCTTTTGCCACAAGCCTAGCTTTGTTTTTCAAGACATCTCCATGCTCATCAAGTTTAACCTTGAATATCCATTTGAGAGCAATGATCATAGCACACTCGGGAGGTGGTACTAGTTCCCAGACATCCAGTCGGTCAAATTCATGAATTTCGTCCACCATTGCAGTGAACCATGAGTGTTTGGACATTGCATCCTTGACGCTTTTTGGTTCAGCTTTAGAAAGGACTGAATTGAAGAAACACCACAATGCGTCAGTTGCAAGTTGCTTGCGGGTTGACACTGGACGTGAAGGGTTTCCAATAATGTTGTCAATTGGATGATCATTGGTCCATTTTCGAAGGTATTCATGGGGTTGAGAATGAGGAACTGAGGTTGCCGTGTAAGATTTGTCAGAGGATGTTACATCATTTGATGATTCAGGAGCAAAGATGTTAACAAACGGCTCATTATCAGGTGGAGCAAAAGGATTAACTTCAGATGTATTATCTACATTTGCCGCTCGCTGTACAGGTGAAGGTTGGACATTTGACGTGCTAACCGATTGACTGATGGCGGGAGCTTCAGAATCCCATGACAATGAAGTGGATAGCCCGTTATTGTCATTTTGATCATTCACCACCCCATATGGTGGTTGAACTATTGTAGCTTCAGGAGCATTCATCTGTTGAGGTTCAAAGTATTCATCAAACATTGGATCAAACAGTTTCTTCCAATCTTCACTTGTAGGAGGTACAAAAGGAGCAGCAGGTATGGGATTCTGTACAAGCCTGGAGCTAATTGGTCCAGGAGACAAAAAATTAGGTACGGGTCCAGAACTTGATTGTCCAGGAACCGGTTGCTCAGTCAGCTCATCGAAAGTAACGTGGATTGTTTCCATTATGTCTCTGGTACGTTTGTTGTAGATTCGGTACCCCTTACGATCTGGACCATAGCCAACGAAGAAACCAATGTCGGCCTTGGCCTTGAGTTTCCCAAGGTCTTCACAGTCATTAGTTGGATAGCAAAGTGCACCAAAAACTCGAAAGAAAGAAAGATCGGGTTTTCTGCCATGAACCAGTTCATAGGGAGTCTTGCAGTGGAGAGGATGTATCAAGGATCGGTTCTGAGTGTAACATGCGGTGGCAATTGCCTCAGCCCAAAGAAATAGAGGAGCTTTGGAAAAGATGAGCATAGTCCTTGCAGCTTCAACTAAGGTGCGATTGCGTCTTTCTACAACTCCATTTTGTTGAGGAGTTCGTGGAACGCTCTTTTGATGACTAATCCCGACACCTTCATAAAACAGAGTAAGTTGTCTGTTCACAAATTCTGTTCCATTATCAGTACGAATGACTCTAACCGTTTTGTTAAGGCGGACTTGCAACATCTTGATGAGTTTGATGATGGTTTCAGGAGTTTCATCTTTTGATCGTAGAAATTTCACCCATGTGAATCGAGAGTAATCATCAACAATAACCAGCACATATTTCTTTCCATTGATACTTTGAATCCTCACTGGTCCACAAAGATCCATATGAAGGGTATGAAGAACTTCCATGATTGAATTGACAGTTTTGGGTTTATGGGTATGCTTTTTACTCTTGCCCATTTGACAGGCGGAACACAGATGATCTTTTTCATACTTAAGTCTGGGCAAGCCTCGAACAAGATCCTTACGTGTAAGTTCATTGATGGTACCGAAGTTCAAATGGTTTAAACGTCGATGCCACAACCATGACTTGTTCTTGGATGCTTTAGAGAGCAGACAAATTGGAGAGGACCGTAGCATATCTTCGATGGAGATGGTGTGAAGATTAGTGTCCCGACTCCCCTTGAGAAGATCAACACCATCTAATTCTCTAACAAAACAGGTGTGCTTTCTGAAGGCGACTTCGAGATCTGAGTCACAGAATTGACCAACAGAAAATAGGTTGTGCCCAAGCCCTTCCACGTAGTAAACTCTGGATATAACACTGTCTCCAAAGACATAATCACCATAACCCATTATAGAACCAAAGTGGTCATTCCCAAACCTAACCGTACCAATAAACTTTTCCATGAAATTCTTGAGCCTTGAGCGATCACCAGTCATATGTTTTGAGCAGCCTGAGTCCAAATACCAAAGGACGATTTGTACAACCTGCATTTGAAACCAGACAATCGTGGATAACTGAAAAAGCTGGAGCCCCACACACAATTGGGGTCCGTTTGGTTAGAACACACAAATATTGGATTATCATAAGTAACAGGTATCTCACTGGAGAGTTCACATTTTGATGCACTAGACCTAGAAGTGGTATTTATTGCTTCTATTGGAAATAGTCTACCAGTAGGTCTCCACTTCCTAATAGGCATGACTCTAGAGTTAGTAATCCTAGTCACTGGGCACTTTTCCCTCAGAGTGAATTTCCTTCCAGTAGGTCTCCATTGATAACCAACATTAGTGAAAACTTTTCCTGTTTTGTTCCATACTTGTTTTGCCCGTTTAACACTAGAAACATTCATAACTGGTGATTGCATAGTGGATTTAAGAAAGGACACAACACATGCATCATGATTACCATAAAATAAGCATTTGTTACACGTCTTACAAATAGCATCAGAATTCGAATTAATTACATCATTTTTCACACAAATGTTTGAATCAACTCGATTCCTTTCACTAAGTAACACTTTATTGTTCCTAGATGATTCTTCTACTTCCTTCATAAGTGAGCTCTTAGCCGGCAAAGTCCTATCATTCTTTGTATTGCACTTAGGCTGTGACTTGCTAGCATTAGATACACCTTTTACTCCTGTAGAAGCGATGATGGAAACATTAGTCTGATTAGTTGCTACTTGTTTACTGGTGATCAAGATGGAGGATTGTGACATGGTTTGGGGAAAGTCAACTGTGACATGCTTGTTGCCACTAAGAGGGTGCAATGCAGTTGTCCTATCCGACTTGGTATCATTCTTGGGGCATGATCCTATGGCATATTCTAATAATTCCTGGGCCCTATTAGTGAGGAAGCACGCACCAATAATAACATCATCAAGTGGTTTAGAAATCCTCTTATCTTCAATGGTTTCTCTAAGTATGGCCAGACAATCCTTAAGATTTCTAAGATAGTTATTATGAACTAACTTATTGTTCCTAATGGGAAGAGAAACATTCACAGCATCGCACGCATATTTATTACAAGCATGTACATTGGAAATTGCATGATCACATGAAACAACGGGCATTTTACCCTTCACCATGGTCTTTAGATTCTCAATTTCATTTAACAAAGAGGTGACTTTCTCATTGTTTTGGTCACGTGTTGTTTTGATAGACTCAAACAGTTCTTTATAACGTTGTTTAGTGTTGGACATTTCAGCACGAAGCCACTCATTTTCATGTTGTAACTCATTGATAATGCCCTGTTTTTGAAAATTTTGAGAATCCATAGACTTCTGGTAATTGGTATTGGTCACATCGCTTCTGTTCGATTTTAATTGTGCAATTTGGACCTTTAACTTCCGAATCGTGTTTGAGTGAGCTTGAATTACTTCATCCTTTTTGGCTAATTCAAAACATGTATCAAATTCAGGAACATCCGAAGATATCTTGGCATTTGATATTTTTATACTTTCTTCTAGATGTTGATATTTTAATTGTAGGTTCAGATTATCAACTTCTAGTTTTGAGAAATTCCTGACCATGTTATCATGATCATCGTTTTGAATTTTTTCAGTAAGTTTGTAATTCTCCCCCTCAAGCTCAATCACACGATTTTGGAAGACATTCAAAGTAACCGACATTTCATGAAATTGTCGAGCAGATAGCGTAGAGTCGGTAACAGTATAAAACACATCTTTAGCAATGCAGTTAGCAATCAAATTTTCATTCATGATGAGAATGTTTTTTCTGTCAATTTCACTGTGTTTGAGATCAATAGCAAGTTGGTTACCCTCACTTTCCACTTCATCAAAAACCTTTCTCATTTGAGTCACATCATCATTAATGGTGTTTTTAAGTCCCTCAAAATGTTCTTTTAGAAGTTTAAAGAATGGCATAACTTCAGTTAGGTAACACTATTTTGTTTGCTCAAAACCCCTTTCCCCTTCTGTAATCCCTGTAGGTGTAATTCTTATTTTACAGGTTTTCTCAAAGTCATTGAACAATTGACCTAGCACATACAGCCCAATTAGAGTATTGCATTGTGTGGGAAGAGTGAAAGGTACAAGGTGCCTAGGTGTGTTCAGGGGATAGGCAGTTGGGTGAGCAATTCTAAACATAGTGCGTGTGTTACCTATAACTTTTTCAGCTTGCATTCTCTCAATGTCAATATTCTAAAACACTTTTTCAGGAAAAATTCTCTTATGAGGAACAAAAATTGCAGTATGATTGTCATTTGCATAATCATAGTGAAACAAGAGATTCTTAGCAATGCATTTAGGATCCTTTAAACGTTCAGCAAGTTTTGCCCTAGTTCTATCCTCTGCCTCATTGATGTGGTCATCGGATCGTGTATCAGGAGGGGCATGGTTAGGTTCAAGCATAGTTTTTGCATCATATAATGCAGGTTGTGCACCTAGACCTATTCTAAGGAATCTTGCTTTGGGTTTGGAGGTATCATGTTTGCTAAATTCATCACTTAACTTCCTGTGGCTTTCCATCATTTGAGCAGATTGAATGGTTTGGCCCTGTGTGTACAACTTATCTTCCAATTTATTTTTCAACGTTTTTAATTTTGAGAAGTCATTTAGAAGTTTAGTTTCTTTATCTTTGAATTCTTGTTTGATTGTAGTCAAACCTTTTTGAACCTCAAGTTTTTGTTTGACGGTTTGATTCAATTGGTTCTTTAAAGAAACTAGTTCCCTTTTTAATGATTCTTGTTTGGAATTGTTTTCAGATATGTAAGTACGCAGTTGCCATTCCATTTTCTGCTCACGTTCATTCAGCTCAAACTTAGCACGCTGCTCATAAATGTTTACTTGGTCCTTAAGGGTGTTAATTCTAGTGATCAGAGAATCATCAGGGTTGTATATAGAGTGCTCATATACCTCATGTTTACTAGAGTCAATAGACGGCATGTCACTTGGTACAACTGGGGGTCCATTGTCATTCACATACATTTCATATGGGATATTATTGGTATTACCCATATCAGTGATGTCTGTGTTGACAATATTCTTGAGTTGTACAGAGTCACATGCCCCCTGTACAGGTGTAGAATTATTCAGATCATGTTTAGGAGATTTTGGTACCTCAGAGATGGCAGACGTGATTGATAAATCAGGATGCTGTGAAGAGGATGCTGCTGCAGACAGATTAGCCATGAAAATTGTTTGAGCAGTTGGTTCATCATCCACGTCTGAGTCAAATGCATCACACTCTTCAACTTGAAAGATATTTGGGTCATTAAGAGCCATGTCCTGAACAGGTTGATCATCCACATCAGCATCAAAGGTGTTCCCATCATTACCAGCCAGAAAAAACAAAGCTTCTTCATCCAACACAGTCCCATTTTCTTGTGCCTGCATCAGCAACATCTTGTCTTTGAAGTACTCAGAGTTTTGGGGACGTTTTGGGAGAGTGCAGTTCCTAGCAATATGGCCCAACCCTCCGCAGTTGTAGCATTTCGGCTGCTTAGCTTGTGCTTGAAGAGCATTCCCAACTCTGTACTGCCCATTCTCTCTACCAACATTTCTTTGGTTGAAGTTCTGTCTTCCCTGCACATTCTGCACCACTACTCGACCATCTTTAATGACTGCCTGATTACGTGGATTAGATGAGATTCTGAGCTGGTTGTTAGTAGATGGGAGTGCAGCCCTGAACTGTTGGACCAGTAAGGATACTTGGTTGGAGAGATTATCAATCATCATGTCAGTGTGAGAATACCCAGAATCAAGTTGAGTATTCAAAGCAGATGGTGAGGGAGTTGATGATTGACTATTGGTAGGGGTAGACCTGGAGGATGATTGTGATGGTTGAACTTGATCATTAGTGGTTTGATAAGATTATTGAACATTGGAGACAAAAGCAAGAGATTCATTTGTTGCAGACGGATTGAGCTTTTCTCGCATTAGCCGATCATAAGCTGCATGTTTCTCATGTTGTTGGAGATACGAATACAGCTGTTCATGATTGGTATGCCTGAGACCCTTGTTGAGCTTAACAGCTGTGACAAACCTATCCCATTCCGGTGCCATGTTGTTCACGAATTTGGAGTTAAGCTGTATGTTGGGCATCGTCATCTTGATGGTTCTCATGTCATTGACCAGCTTGTGGAATCTGACGTAATAGTCAGTGATGCTTTCACCTGGATTCATTTTGAAATGCTCAAATTCATCGTATAGCTGTGACTCACGATCTTCTTTAGTTAACTCAGACCCTGCAAGAAGCATTTTGACATTATCCCAGACCGCCTTTGCTTCAGTGTTGAAGTTGATTAGTTTGTAGACATCTTTGGGAAGGCCTTGAATGATGATATTTGAAGCTCTGATGTCTGCATCATAGCGTTTCTTTTCTTCTTCAGACAACTCATTGTAAGTGCGAGGTCTATCAGGACCAAACATGGCTGGTAGTTGATCAGTTGCTTCTGAAATCGTGTCTCTAGTAGTACCCACTTGAAAGGGTCCCTCATCGATGGATTTCAGGATGTTAACCCCATTATCTTTACCTAGACAGTACAGCCGTATCCTTTGAGCCCATGATTCATAGTCAGTTCTATCCAACATCGGAGGTCGGGTGTCAGACCCCGCAGCTTGAATGTCATCGGAAGAAGTCGACATCACAAATAAGAAATTACCAAACCAAAAGATACTAACCGCAGAACACAACTTGACCTAACCGCAGAACACTAACCTCAGAAAATACCAAACCGCAACAAAATCCAGTCGCAGTATGAACTAACCGCAACCTAATCAAACCGCAGGCCAAAGATACTAACTGCAGGACACTAACCGCAAATACTACCAAACCGCAACAAAATCCAGTCGCAGTATGAACTAACCGCAACCTAATCAAACCGCAGGCCAAAGATACTAACCGCAGGACACTAACCGCAAATACTACCAAACCGCAACAAAATCCAGTCGCAGTATGAACTAACCGCAACCTAAGCAAACCGCAGGCCAAAGATAATAACCGTAGGACACTAACCGCAAATAATACCAAACCGCAGAAAATACCCAACCGCAGAACAGTTAACCGCAGAAGATTAACCGCAGAAAACTAAACGCAGTGATAATGGTCCAAAAGTGTCACTATCGTTGCGTTTTGTTTGTATTCCCAAAATAGTAAACGCAGCAAGTTAATCGCAGATAGCAGAACTTAGCCGCAACCAAGCAATGAAACAGTGGACTTAACCGCAACCAAGAAAATCGCCCATAATCAACTCCAAACTTCAAATAGCTTAATGATATGGTAACACAAACTACACTACAATGTTCCACAAACACTAATGAACATAAAAGTACATCACAAACATGTATAACAACACTAGATAGATTAAACCAAGATGTTTTCCAAGAAAGTGACTCCAAACTCACAAAACCACTCAAAACATCATCAAATTTGATTCTACAAGGCCCTACGATGAAACCTTGGCTCTGATACCAATTGTAGAATACTAATTAAGTAGGAAACATGTTCAAGAGGGGATGTGAGTGGCGTAGAAGTGAGGAGGAGGGGAGGAAAGGAAGAAAGAAAGGAACCTTGAAAGAAAATGAGAAAATATTAGATTAAAGTGAATGAAGGTCCAACCCTCTCCACATGTGGAGAGGGGTATTTATAGTTACAATATTACGCCCACTCCCGGGCTGTGGATCAGGCATACAGTGGGTGAAGACCCGTCCTTCTTCCATGGTGTTACTTAAACTAAACTAATATCTAACTAACTAATAAACAAACTACGAGCTATCTTAATGCTATTACAATAATCAGATGACCGAGACTTTTACAAGAATATTTGTATTCCTAACACTTATTATGTCCACACACCCAGTTGGTAGGTGTTCATCCTTGGTTTGCGGTGGTAAGATTTTATGTATTTATTACTTTGAAAAACTGCTTTAGGCTTATGGGTGTGTGTGCAGAAAACTTGGGAAATATTTTTGGAACTGATTCGTTAACCGAAATCGTTCTTTTAAGACTACTCGCAGGCTGGCGGGAGGAAGTAAATAGGTTTTCTCTTCAGTTCACAATTTAATGTCAGAACTTACCTTAAACCAACTATTTCAGGTTGTAATCTTAAAGGAAACGAAGTAATTTAACTTCACAGTTTGTTTTGTTGTTTTTTATTTTTTTTGGTGTTTTTAACACTTTAGGTAAAGTGTTAACGAACTTTTTTTTGATATGATTATGTTTTTGCAAAAACTTTTTACAAATTTGTGTGAAATTTGTACAGGGAGGGTTTTGAAAACCACTAAACTTAAAACGATTTTTTTAAAACACGCAACAACCTCCCCGGCAGCGACGCCAAATTTTGATTGAGTCTAAACCGTCAGATATAATTGACCAAGGTCAATTAGTCAAAAACAGCTTATCCTAATGCTCCGTGGATAGTATAGTGTTTCCCCGGGTCGTTAAAGTCCCAGCGAGATAGAAATGGTGTCGTTTGAAATCGTTTATGAGTGAGTGGCACTGAGGACAGTAGCCCAGATGATGTGGAATTGATATTGCTACTGTTATTTTGGTATTTGTACACAGATATAATATTCACAAAAATCAGATATACAAGAATATGCACAAATTCATAATTAAGATTCACGCAATCAGACTAGAAAAGTGGGATTTGGTAATTAACAAACTACAGGGGGTGCTTTTGAAAATGAAATTATAAAAATGAATATTTTAATATTTAAATATTATTTAATTAATTAAACTAATTAAAATCTAATTTAAATCTAATTTAAATTAACTAATAATTATAAATATTACAAATTAAACTAAAAATTTGAAAAAACAATTTCTAAACTTGAAATAGAACTTGAAGAAAGTATAAAAAATGAAAATAAATATTTTTGTCTTTTTTTGGATTTTTTATTAATTAAAAACTATTTAACTTAATTAAACTAATTTAAATTACAATTAATACTAAATTAACTTAGAAAATTAAGAGAAAATTTATAAAATTATTTAACCATCATAGGAATCTTACAAAATTATAAAAACTTCTAAAAATTATATTTAAGGCTAATCCACTAATTAATTACCTTTTAATTACTTTAAATCTAATTTAAATAATTAAAATAAGAAAAATTGAAAATGAACAGTAGAAATTAAAATTATATTTTCTAAAAGTCTTAACTAATTTATAAAACTTAGAAAAATTATAAAAACCTACAGTTGTTAATAAAAATTAAAGAAAACTAATTAATAACTAATATTACATATTTAATTATTTAAACTAATTTTAAATCTAATAAATAGTAGACAGTTGAGGAAAAATCTAAGAAAATTATTTTAACTACTTAAAGGTACTAGAAAATTTACAAAATTATGAAAATGGACAAGTGCTTAAAAATAAGCTGAAATGAAAATTGAAAAAGATAGTTTCTATTAAATAGAAGCTATCACTAAATGTAAAGTTGGTTTTTGTTGGTTTTTATTTTTGACAGCTAAAACTTAGATGAAAATAAGCAACTTTTGTAAAACAACTTTTCACAAAGCTTAAAAATAAGCTGTATGCACCCCCTTTTGCTTAAACAGTTGACTGGGTAAGCAATTAAGCACAAATGACTGATGGTGGGGTCCACAATGGTCAAACTTGATACAAATAAGCTATACTAACTCAAATAAGCCAGAAACAACAAGCAGTGATCATAATTAAGCTAATAAGATCCCAATAAGCACTTTGCACAATTAAACTCAACTCAGAAATGGGACAATCTTTGTGGTGGATTCCAGGTGGGGTCCACTTGATCCTAGGTCAAACCAATGGTCAAGACTTGTTCCCTGGTAGGAGGGGGGTTGGGAAAAACCAAATGGAACCACTGGGGCCCACTGGGTTGGTCTACAACATCCACCAAAGTGGTGGTGGTGAGATGGTTAGCTGTGCACAGGGCAACTTGCAGCCCTGCAAGTGACTTTGGGACCAGCTAAGGTTCACCACAAAAATCTTAAAAATACAACAAAGATGGGATACTGAAGCTGAGGTGGTAAACTAAGATCCCTAAAAAGCACAAGTGCTGAAACCTTTTACAAAATTCACAACAAATTCATGAAATTTTGGAAAAACTGAGTAACTTGCAAATTGACTTTTTAAGTAAAACACAAGATTTGACTTATTTGGATTTTGAGCTTGATTTTAATGACTGAAACTGAGATAATAGGCTAAGATTAAGTTGAATTAACACAAAACAAATACTTTTAAACTAATGTGAAGGACTTATGGATGCCAAATCCCACACAGTAAACTGTGTGGGGTGATTTTTTGAGATTTTGACTTTTAACCAAACAACCCCTTGTTTTTATGCTCAATATGGTATACTGAGTGTTTATAAATGCTACTCAACCCTTTTTAGACCAAAGAAACACAGATGAAATTCACTAATCCAACCATTGAATCTCAACCATTGGATCACTGCAACTCTCTAATCAAAAGACACGTGTTTTGGCGGGAAAACTTGATGTGTGGGTTTTGGACTGTTTCAGGCAAGGGGTGGTGCATTTAATGCTGAGGTGATATAAGGTGTGGGGAGGTGATGATGAGATGGGCAAGTTGTGGTGGTGGGCTGCAATACCATGGTGGTATTCTAGTTTGGTGGTATGGCTGTGGGAGAGGGAAAAGGGAAAGGTTTGACCGGTTTTGACCAAGGTCAAACCTTTGACCCTGGTATTACTAGTTGATGAGGCGAAAAATGATCCGTTTTTAGGGGTCATTTAAGCCCGAATCCGAATTTATTTGATCAAATATTGCCCTAAATCGTTCCTTTTGTGATTTTAGGTACTTTGGGAGAGAAATCTAGAAAAGGAAGCAATTCGGACGTTTTTGGAGCATAAAAGTGAAGAAAACGCCAAAGTCTTAATTTTTCATGCTGGGAACAGTTGGTGACGGCGTCAAGAGAAAAACCTTGACGGCGTTAAGAGCAAATTTCATGAATTTCCATGACGACCCAGAACAGATTTGACGGCGTCACGTAGGAAGGGCGTCAAGAGTAAAAGAGTCATGACGGCCTGGAAGTGTATAAGTCTTGACGGCGTCAGAAGTAGATCTAGGTAGTCCGAGAAGAGTTTTGGCGGCGAGGTGACGGCGTCACAAGTTTATTCTTGACGCCGTCAAACCTATTTTTCTATATATAGTTTTCTAATTTTCACATTTAAAGGAGAGAAGTTTTGGGAGAAACCCTAAGTACGATTTTGGTGTAACTTTACAGGTTTTTCAAGGGTTCCAACCCCTTGATACCTTGCATGATTAATCAAGATAAGTGTTCTTCTAATTCAATCAATATGTCTATGTGTTGGTTGTCTATATCATGTTCTTGTCTTAATTCTATCATGCTAGGCTAGATCTCTTTTGTGTTTGCTTAGATCTAATGAAACCTAGATATTGATTATGTGTTGATTACTTGTTTATTCTTGTCTTGGATGAATGATTTATATGTTAGGCTTAAGAAAACTGGCAGATCTCCAATTGGTAACATGCTTGAACGTCTTAAGAAACATGAACCAACGCGCACTATGTCTTTATTGGTTGTATTTAATGCATGAGTCACTGTTTACAATCCCTATAGTTGTGCTGGGCATGGTGTAGGAGGAGATAAGAGCTCATAGAATTGGGGAGTTATGTGTGCCACCCCATGAATGGTATTAAGGAATACAATCCGTCATCCATGCAATTATAACAAGTAATTAACGTGTAAAAGATATCTAGGGGGTAGTGAAATCTAAGTAAACACATTTTCTCCAATTACTGCTCACAACTTTAGTATAAATTAGTTTATTTTCTTTTCTAGTATTTTCTTTTGATTGCATCTTAGTATTGGGTTAGTTGAATAGCAACTAATTCCGCCCACTCTTCCAAAACCCGAGATTTTAACTTGCTTTCTAAAAAATATAAAAACACAAAAATAATCATCCCTCACCTTTAGAACTAGTATTTAGGCTTTCTAATCCTAGCGACACTATTCCTAAGCTGAACGATCAATCCCCCGGTACTTGTCACTATACTATACTACAACGATCAGGTACACTGCCTGGTGGGGGTTGTAAGCTTCTCGAGATCCCTCGAGAGGTAAAGCCTGTTGCAATTCCCACGCATCAAGTTTTTGGCGCCGCAGCCCGGGGAATAGTTATTGTCTAGGTTAGAATTTCTTTTTATTAGTTCTACTTGCTAGATTCCTTTCTAGTAAGATTTTTTTTTTATTTTTAGGTTCTCTTAGTCTATCTATTTCTTCGTGCATTTGTTCGTAACTCTATACCATTCGACATCATGGAAGGTGGTAACATCTTTGAACCCGTCATCCCACCACAACAAAACCCACCATTAGAACCCCTTAGGCCTCGAACCTTAGGAGAGTATTCCCGACCTAGCCACCAAGGCTACCGAAACACCATTGAGCTCACCGGAGCCAATGTAACCCCCTTGCGATTCGACACCATCCGGTTGGTGCAAAGCGGATGTGCATTCCATGGACTTCGTTCCGAAGATCCAAACCAACATCTTAAGGACTTTCTCAAAATCGTAGATTCCATAGACCTAGATGTTGAAACTAGAGAGACTACCCGTTTATGCCTATTCCAATTCTCTCTACGGGATCAAGCTAGTCAATGGCTTGAGCGTTTACCCGCGGGATCCATCACCACATGGGATGATCTCACCACTCGTTTCCTTGCTCAATTTTTCCCACCGGGGAGAACTACTAAGCTTAGAAATGACATATTGATGTTCCAACAACGTCAAAATGAATCTCTTTATGAAGCATGGACTCGTTTCAAGGACTTACTCCAAAAAGTCCCTCATCATGGCATAGATCTTTGGCTCCAAGTCCAAATTTTTTATGACCATATCGACATCTCCACGAGGCGAGCCATTGACCAATCGGCCGGTGGTAAGCTACGTGATCTTAGTGCGGAACAATCATGGGAACTCATAGAAGATCTTGCTCTCTATGACAACGAAAGTTGGAATGATCCCCGTGATTTGAACAAAACAGTCAAGGCAATATCTTTGCCTTCGAACAATTCTAGCACTCCCAACCATAGGATCATGGAACTTGAAGGTCGAGTCAAGTCTCTCATGAAATCTTACGAAGCTCATAAACCTTCAAGCCAAGTAAGCAGAATCGCTTCTACATGCAAACTATGCAATGGCCCTCATGAGACCCATAACTGCATGGAACTTCCAAAACGTGCTTATAACGAATTCACATCATCACACGTAGGTCAGGGTCCTCGAACTTCTGCCGAAGCCTATGAGGCATGGAAGGATAAACCTGATTTTAGAGGGTACCAAACGCGAAGCGTATCCTTCAATGACTCCTCACCACTCACTTGGTCCGAGCATTTTCCATCACAAGGCATTCCTAGGAAAAGCTGTGAAGATACTTTAAAAAAATTCATTCTATCTCAAGAACTACAGCTCGCTACGCTCGAGGCCAAATTTAAATAACAACAGGCTGATGTGAACAACAAGATTTGTAATCTGTTGACTGCTATCAAAGAGCATATTGATAATAAGCCCATTCACGTTGATGAGGTTAAATCTGCTACCATCATGAGTCCACCAGCCTCCCCTGTAAAAATAAAAAGTCCTAGCAAGTTATTCAAACATCTATCTCCTAACGGAAAAGAAACTGTCAACCCCCCAGGACCAATCCACTTCGTAAACACCATCACCACAATATCTGCTTCAACATCCAACCCAACCCAACAACAAACTAACAAATTCAGTCGGACAGCTAAAGATGAGACCTCAAGGGTTGACCATGCTTCGGCTAGGAAACCTACCGACTCACCCGAGTAATACACTGCGCAAGAATCTGGCAAACCGGATGAAGGGAAAAAGAAATCGGAAGAGCATGAGAGAGATCCAACCATTTTGGGTAAATCTATGATGGGAGAACCCGTGAGAAAAATGGAGGATATTATTAGTGGGAGTAGCAATAAGACTAAGGAAAGTAACCCTAAAGTTTTCAAGATCCCCTGTACCATTAAGGAAAAGCTCTTAACCGATAGTCATATAGATCCTAGCTTCCCAGTCAACATAATCCCCCTTTCCCTATACCAAAAAACCTTCCCAGAACACATTGCATGCGAGAGAGTACTAGAAAATTTATCAATTAGGATTGGAGAGCTTGTTTACAATACTGACCTCACCGTGGTTGATGACGTGGACCCTCTCACCAATCGAACGTTAACCAACCTTGTCCTTGGGATACCATTTATCAATGAATCGGGAGCAATCCTTGATGAGAAAGATGGTAGTGTAGTACTCACCAATGGTGTTAGGAAGGTAATTTTTCATAGGGATAGTGAGGAGGTGTACGAGTATCGTTTCTCCCTTGAGGGGAATCTATATGGGTCAAAGGATGGAGAGTTGGGGAAGATAAGACGACGTGATCCGAATAATCTCAAAATCCCCTGCATGATCGGTCATAAGTACTTCGATAACATATACATTAATGTATTCCTGCCAAAGAATTTTATGTCATTGTTTCATTATAACAATATCTGCAGATGGGGGATGATTTACAAGGGAGAGAAAGTGGTTGGTAAGGATCATGAAATCCAGTTGTTCGTAGGTAATATGACATTCACTATGGAATTCACGATTGTGGATAACATAGAAGACTATGTCGACCCCAGGTTATCACAAGTAGTTTTGGGAGCACCTTTATGTGAAATCACTAATTTGATAGCGGATGACTTGAACAGAATCATGACCTTCACTGATGGGATTAGGAGGATTTCATACCAAACGCCGTACAAGAGAAAAGACCTTAAGGAGATAGATTGTGACGGGCTTGATATGATGAGCTCCCAACTTATCTTGTGTGATGAAGATGTTAGGAGAGGGTGTAAAAACATTTCTGATTTATCATGTGGATTCTTTAAGGATGTTAGTAAGCTTGGTTCTAAATATCGACAAGGTGTTTTCGAGTTCGAAGACCCGAAGTACTTACACTACGAAAGCGATACTGGCTTAGAAGACGACCTAGAGAATGGAACCAACGATGAAGTCACGTAGTAACCCATGACCTTGAGTCTAGCTACAAGACTCGTAAATAAAGAAAAGCGCTTCTTGGGAGGCAACCCATGTTTTGTGTGATTTTATTTGCTTCCGTATGCATGCTTAATTTTATTGTTGGTAGATCATGTTTCTAAACTAAAATGTGGAAATACTTTACTTTCTTGTTTTGGCCTAGTCTTAACTCCACCTAGAAGTATTTTTGCAAAAGATAAGTGTAAGGGGAAACCCCAAATATGTTTTTAAGAAACAAACCGATCATGATTCTCCACAATATTAAATGAGCATGTATATTCGTATTTGTTAGAGTCAAATGCTTGTATTGAGTCATAATGAAGTTTTGCAGGATTTTCCAGGAAGCAGGACCAAGTTTTTCCAGAAATTTTCCGGAAACTTAACATAACAATTTCTGCAGGTCCATTCTGACGGCGTCAGGGGTTTACTCTTGACGGCGTCAGGAGTTAAAATCTGGAAATTTTACCAGTTTTGTTTTTCTAACGGAGTCTTATGGTTTTTGTGAATTATTAAGTTTTATAAGCTCCAGGAGATCTGCAAACTTCAATCCACAAGCATTATATCTTATCTTGTTTTCTAGGATTTAGAAACTTATATAGGATGCCGCCGATTTTACGCGAGGTTGTCTTGTCTATTTTGTCAGGTTTTACAGGTTATGTATGACAAGAAGATGATTTATATTCTGGAAGGGAAGCTTTGATTGTTCATTTTCTTGGAGGAAGATTTAACCTGGCCATCCTATTATCTATACCGAGCGAATCAGGGGAGTATTTGATTTCATTCTCTTTACTTTTTCACTTTTACATTCTTTACTTGAACATTGGGGACAATGTTCATCTTAAGTGTAAGGGGAGGGTAAAAAGATGATACCTTACATATGCATTTTCGCTTGAGTTTGCTTTGTTTGATGGTAGATGTGTAATAAAACTATGAGAAATACTTGTTAGTGCAATTTTAGCGCCAAATTTAAAATTTTTTACAACATTTAGGAGTGAAACTTTAGCCATAGCAAGCGTCTCATGGATAGGAGATTGTATGACTAGCACATAACCGTATATTCAGAAAAAATTTCCACCTAGATATGTGAGGTTCGCCTTTAGATTTGATAGGAAAAGCATTTACTATTAGTGCTTATGAGTGTACCGGTAGCATTTAGATTCTAGAACTTGCGTTAGTGATGCATCCCGAGACCGCTAGTGAGACTACATTCGTGTAGTAGGATTTACTACATGATAAGAGGCATTAGGATTACCCTTGTGTTAAACCCGTATCATAATTACTTGACCATTTAAGTCATATTACTTGGCTAGTTAAGTCAACTAATTTTTCCACACCTTTAGCGTTGTACTCATTTTTAGTACACGAAACCCCTAGTACACCCCTCCGAGCCTATCTTTTCGTTTCTATCTTTAAGCATTTTACTTAAAGGAAGAATTTGTTACACCCCACTTAAATGTACAACCAAATCGCCTTAGCCTTCCGTGTATGCGCTCATTTTTAGTGCATTATTGTTATTTGTTAAACCCTAAGTTAACTTTCTAATTGATTACATGGTTGCTAAGTCAAGTCATATCCTTGTACATATTGTTTTGGGACGATTGGGACTCATGGGTAAGTACTTATTTTATGGAGTAATGGGGAAGAACATCATTTATTACCCCCATATGTACGTTAATCTTAAAAGTGCTCCAAGTGTTTTGATTTTCTTAATTCGAGTTATTAGTTTAGTTTATTGTAAAGTATGTAAAGATTCAAGTGTAAGGGGAATTCTCATCCCCTATGATGTATTATTTTGGATGGTAGGGTAAGAATGTATGCAAAAAAAAAAAAAAAAAAAAAAAAAAAAAAAAAAAAAAAAAATCAAAAAAATAAAATAGAAAAAGGAAAAAGAGAAAAACCATACGGACTACCATCCCGTTTCATTCTATGTTTATTTTATGTTTTTGTTATTTTTCATTTATTAGCTTAAGTCGAGTCTAGTCTTGGCTTAGCAACGCCATATTGTACATGTAATTAACCAAGATTGTTAACTCGCCACCAGTAAAACTTCCTTTATCCAACAAAACCGTGTATTTCATATCCCTACACCTAACGTTACAACCCTTTAAAAGACCTCTTTGATAGTTTATCCTAGGTGCTTACGCCATGTGGTGGAGGTTTGATCCTTTCCTAAGCCTATGGTAATCTATTTTGCTATGACAGGTAGTGAGAGATATCTTCCGTTTCCATATTGTAATTTACACTTTATTACACCCGAGAGATGTGAGTATCTAAACACTATTTGTGAGGTGCTTGTATATGACCTCCGTGCTTGTCTATTGGTCTTTAGTGGAACGATTATTTGTTGTAATTACTTTTATATTAGTGTTAAATGACCCCTAACTTGTCTTTTGAGTAGAATAAAAGCACATTTGCTTGAGGACAAGCAAATCTCAAGTGTAAGGGTATATGATGAGGCGAAAAATGATCCATTTTTAGGGGGTCATTTAAGCCTGAATCCGAATTTATTTGATCAAATATTGCCCTAAATCGTTCCTTTTGTGATTTTAGGTACTTTGGGAGAGAAATCTGGAAAAGGAAGCAATTCGGACGTTTTTGGAGCATAAAAGTGAAGAAAACGACAAAGTCTTAATTTTCCATGCTGGGAACAGTAGGTGACAGCGTCAAGAGCAAAACCTTGACGGCGTCAAGAGCAAATTTCATGAATTTCCATGACGACCCAGAACAGATTTGACGGCGTCACGTAGGAAGGGCGTCAAGAGTAAAAGAGTCATGACGGCCTGGAAGTGTGTAAGTCTTGACGGCGTCAGAAGTAGATCTAGGCAGTCCGAGAAGAGTTTTGGCGGCGAGGTGACGGCGTCACAAGTTTATTCTTGACGCCGTCAAACCTATTTTTCTATATATAGTTTTCTAATTTTCACATTTAAAGGAGAGAAGTTTTGGGAGAAACCCTAAGTACGATTTTGGTGTAACTTTACAGGTTTTTCAAGGGTTCCAACCCCTTGATACCTTGCATGATTAATCAAGATAAGTGTTCTTCTAATTCAATCAATATGTCTATGTGTTGGTTGTCTATATCATGTTTTTGTCTTAATTCTATCATGCTAGGCTAGATCTCTTTTGTGTTTGCTTAGATCTAATGAAACCTAGATATTGATTATGTGTTGATTACTTGTTTATTCTTGTCTTGGATGAATGATTTATATGTTAGGCTTAAGAAAACTGGCAGATCTCCAATTGGTAACATGCTTGAACGTCTTAAGAAACATGAACCAACGCGCACTAGGTCTTTATTGGTTGTATTTAATGCATGAGCCACTGTTTACAATCCCTATAGTTGTGCTGGGCATGGTGTAGGAGGAGATAAGAGCTCATAGAATTGGGGAGTTATGTGTGCCACCCCATGAATGGTATTAAGGAATACAATCCGTCATCCATGCAATTATAACAAGTAATTAACGTGTAAAAGATATCTAGGGAGTAGTGAAATCTAAGTAAACACATTTTCTCCAATT
Organism: Artemisia argyi; assembly: GCA_030686995.1. NCBI lineage: Eukaryota > Viridiplantae > Streptophyta > Magnoliopsida > Asterales > Asteraceae > Artemisia > Artemisia argyi. The sequence goes on along the minus strand of JARVZY010011371.1, from coordinate 317,768 downwards.
ACTGCTCACAACTTTAGTATAAATTAGTTTATTTTCTTTTCTAGTATTTTATTTTGATTGCATCTTAGTATTGGGTTAGTTGAATAGCAACTAATTCCGCCCACTCTTCCAAAACCCGAGATTTTAACTTGCTTTCTAAAAAATATAAAAACACAAAAATAATCATCCCTCACCTTTAGAACTAGTATTTAGGCTTTCTAATCCTAGCGACACTATTCCTAAGCTGAACGATCAATCCCCCGGTACTTGTCACTATACTATACTACAACGATCAGGTACACTGCCTGGTGGGGGTTGTAAGCTTCTTGAGATCCCTCGAGAGGTAAAGCCTGTTGCGATTCCCACGCATCACTAGTTTTGGGTGGTGGGCTGTTTGTTTTGGGCCCAAGTGAAAAAGGGAAGGGTTGGGCTTGTGGTATGGACTGGATTGGTTTATGGAGTAGTATTATTAGTTTAGGTCCGGTTTGGTTTTGGTTTACACAAGGACTATTTTTGTAATTTAATGAAAGTTGGAGGTGAGGTTTTGGCAAATTTCCAAAGTATTTCAAAGGGTGTATTATGCCAAAGTGTGAATAGTATAAGGTCCTGGGTTGACTTTTCCATTTAATTTTCACTAGGGACTAAAACTGCCAAACTTTCAAACTTCAGGGACCATTTGTGTAATTTCACCAAACTTTTCCACCAAGGACCAATCCTGCCATAAAAGGTTAGTGCAAGGACAAAATTTGGTTTTTCTCAAAGTTTTTAATATCCCAGGGACCATTTTTGACAATTTTCAAAGTTCAGGGACTAAACTTGACATTTTGTGAAACTTTGCACCAAAGGACTAATTGTGTAAACTTTTGATTTAAAAGGACCTTTGGTGACTTTTTCAAGTTTTTAGAACAACTAGGGACTAGATTTGACAACATTTGAAAGTTGAGGGACTGAAACTGCCAATTATGCAAACTTTGTGCGTTTTTCATCTGTTTTTGATATTTTTGCATTTGAAACATGTAAAACACTTTCCTAGGATATTTTCACTATTTTGATTCAATTTTGAGTGTTTTTAGATGTTTTGGCAGCTCAGAAAAGGTAAAATGATGAGTATTTACACACTCATCAGCTTCTTTCAAACCATTTTCTGGAAAAACAACTTCTATGACTCGACAATTAACGAAACTTTCCAGATTCACTTATTATATCCTTGGGCTCATTTCCATATAAAAACAATTACCGTTTGACCCTCGGGATATTACTTTCTAAAATGACGGGTTTTGTGCCAAAACCCGTTTTAACCTAATTCATGACATAAGACACATATGACTTCCACAACACCTAAAACTTAACCAAAATTGTTATATTAACATAATAGAATGTTTACATATTTACTTGACCCGTTTACAACCCAAAATGGGTAGAAACACGCTTATGCCAAACACTTCTTTAACTTCCACTAATAACCCATAAAACATACTTTGACACATCAATTGACTACTAAATCATTACCATATCTTTGACATACATTTTACAACACGTAGAAAGACTCTCGGGGGTACAACCTTGACTTGAGCTCGGTATTCTACCTAGCTCTACTATCTTACCCAAGTCCTTCTACATTCGCATATCCAACCTTAATCCTTATCCAAGAAATCCATAAAAGCATGCCAACCTACAAAATGGTTAGACAACTAAACCATAAGCTTTCGCTTAGTAAGTAAAACGATCATAACATACTATTACACTTCAATCAAACAGATAAGCATCACAATATCAAACACTTACTTCATGGGTCTCATACCCTAAGTCTTACTCAAGCACATACACATCAACTTACTTGATGACAACATATCATCACTTAGATTACAACATCGCCACACTTAAACATAATCAAAAATCCATTAATACTAAGCACATATACATAACACATACATGTTAGAAATCCATATAATAATATGTCATCATCATTCTACTTACCTTAGCTCTAAGCTAAGTTTATCAAGCCAATATTACCATCATCATCAACATCATTACTAGTCATCATCATCACTACTATCTTCCATCATCATCATCAATCTCCATAATTAACCAAAACCTAACACATAATAATCAATACTAAAATCAAGGGTTAACATAACCCATCAAATATACTCATCATCCTTTCTATATCATCATATGATCATATCTTGATCATATGATGATTTCCCACTTCTAATCATAACTCTAAACCTCATAATCAACAAGATAGAGGGATTACTTACTTGGGATTATCATTGCTAGAACTTAACCTTCATCACTTAGAACCATCAAGCCTAAAACTTATGGTTTACCTCCCTTTCTTCCTTCCAATAACCGGACCATCAAACACACCTTAGAATGGTGTGGAATTCTCTAGAATTCCCTGGATATACCTAGTTAGGCACAAGTTTGGGCCTATGGCAAGAATGGTCCTTCTAGTCTCTTTTTTATTACTTTGGCCACAACCAACTTATAACATATTTATGCTTGACAACATTAGTCCCTCAAGTTACACATCATAACTTCCCAAAACTATATTAGTCATACTTTGACTATTAGTTTGACTATCGGGTTTGACCGCAACGCAACATTCGTTGACTGGCCAATCACATAAGGCCCTTAGTCCATTTCATCTAGGGTGGGGTCCTAGTACCCGGGAAACGGGTCTAACATGACCCAACCATGAATATTTCTAATACTATTTATTTTATAATTATTTGTATTAGCCTATTACAAATTAGACAAATTCATGTCATTTTGGCCCAACCAAAGACAAATTTACATTACAACTATTTGCTACTATGTTTACCATATAAATGATGACCGGTTGTATCATTGTTTTATGGCACATCTAAACCTTCCCTTAAGTGAAATTCCGGCTACGCCATTGGTTGTTTGATATATAATGTGATTACTGTTGTGATTTTAGTTTATTTATGTTTTTGTTGTTACTATTTAGGTCATATCAAAGACATATGTGTAGAAAATGTTGGTGATTATAAATATGATAAATGAGATACAATTATACAAGATGAAGATGATGGTTTACATCAAAGAGTTCTTAGAGTGGCGTTATTGAACAAAGGGTGCTGAACTTCAAAAAGTACTCGACTACAAGAACAAAATGTTTACCATTTTGAGAGTGAGATATGCCCTAAAAATTTATGAGATTAAAGTGCATGCTAAAGAGAAGACGGAATATGTTAAGGATTTTGCAAAGAAGTATTTATTTTAGATAAAGAACATCAAGAGATGGTGCTTGAGTATAGAGTCAACGCAAGTAGGATATTATTTAGGGATTGAAAAACTTTTTATTTTGAAATTAGTTCGTTTGTTTTCAAAGTCACATTTATTTATCCAACAAGATTATTTGGTATCAATCATACATCTCATGAACATGCAAGTATGCAAGTATTTTGTTTGAAATAGATTTAAATTCTTTTGAGTTTGTTTTTAGATCACATATGACTGTAACATAAATCACATGTTGTTTCGAACCAACTCACATGTGACTCACACTTAAATTACATGTGATTTTTGTAGCTTTTCTTTAACTACTATAACTAGAGAATATAACTTACTAATGATAATATGAAATCAACATTTATATAAGGTTTCTATTCAAGTAGCAACCAATTACATTTTTTTAATCGTTTCAAAACGTAACAAAGATTCTAATAAGAGAAATATCAATTTAAATCAAATATGTTCAAGGATCAATCATTCATGTTGTTGTGTTCTCCTTTAGATTAAAAAACAAGCCTTTTCACAACAACACCTATCCTTACCTTACTTCTTACTCAAAATATGTAAATAAACATATACCAAAAAAGTTGCCTTATTTATCAGTTTAGCGCTTGTTCTCATTTATTTTCTTCATAATTGTTTCGTTACATTCTCAATTAGATGATGTTAATCCTATGCCCATCGTCTTAAGATGTCTTTTCTCGAAAATGTTCATTATCATGATTTGTGGAATTAAATTCAACATGATTTACAACAAAATATAAGATAACAATATTTTACCTTACACTTTGCTAATATTTTGTACATGTCTACGTGTTATTTCCTTTTATCTCTATATATTGCTTTATATTCGGCCGTATTCTTGCCTTAAACCATAACACCATCATAAACAGAATCAAATGTTACAATAAGAGTAAACCGCATGTAATTCTCACCTTTTGAGAACCAAACATGCAAGAAGGAATCACATGTGATTGCACCAACAACAATAAGAAGCAAATCACATGTTATTTTCACCTTTTGAGAACCAAATAGGACTAAACATAATCACATTTGATTGAGCTTGTAAACTAAATAAGTAATAATTGTTAGTTTTATAGACATTATGATAATAGTCGTGTGTTAGGATCGAACTCGAGATCACGGGATTGCACACAATACGTATGAAGAGTAAATGAAATAATTATTTATAAATGTTATATATAATTATTAATAAACACAAAACTAGTAACGACCGTTAGTATTTAACGGAGAATGACTAACGACCGTTAGACGAATATTAGGAAAGTAATACTAATGAATATTTGGAAACAAGGGAAGGTTCCGGAATCCCTTGGGGGACTCCAAACCGATCGGCCAAGGGGGATAACCCACCTTATTTGTGCCTTGAGCTCCAAGTATTCAATAGTATATAAACAAACCCAAGGTGCATTGTTTTCTCATAACTTGTACACACACATCTTGGTGTTTTCTCTCCTTCTCTTGTCCCAAAGTCGATCCATCTAAACAATCCCTTAAGGGATTCGATTTTTATAGATCAAATAATTTTTGTGTTTAATTTACTTGCATAAACTTTTTCTTGAATTAGTACATGTGTACAAGAACGTGATTCAAACACATTATTGTTTGATTCTTGGATTGAATTACAAAATAGGTAAGTGGTAATTCTTATAATCCACATAAACCCTAATTAGGGTTCTTGATTGAAGATTGCAATTTGATTCTTGTTCGGGCTAGAATCACAAAGGTATGTTTACTATTCATTATTGATTAATTAATTACATGTTATATGATCTTGTTATAATTGCTTCCGCTTTGCGCACTTGATGTACTTGGTTTATTTTATATGAATTTCATGATATTATAATTTTATATGAATTTCACGATATTATAATCCGCATAAAAATTGGATCTTGATTCTTTTAGTTACATGTTTTTAGGGTTTTTTTTAGATTCCTAACCCTAATTTTTTTTATGGGTCGGTTAGACCTTAAAGGGTTTTAGGGTTCTGGTTTTTTATTTCTTAATATGATTAGAAACCCTAGGATGTCATGTAATTTGTTATGCGTTTTAGTAAACGATCTTGATGCAATATGTTAATTGTTAAGCTTAATCCATGAAAAAGTACATATTTTGCATGGATTTTATATTGTGTGATTATTTAAATGGTTTAAATTGAATATATATATATATATATATATATATATATATATATATATATATATATATATATATATATATATATATATATATATATATATGGTTAAGTTATATCGAAACATGTAAATTTATTAATAGATGTCGAATTGGGGAAGACTCCAATATTAAGTTATCAATTATGTGCTATGTGGTATTTATTTGGTTTTGGCTTACGCAATCGATTTATCGATGTATGTGGCTCTTTTTCCTAGAAGAAGAAAGCCTTAATTGAATAGATACGTTATACACCTAGATTTGATTATTAATAGGACTATTGAATAAGATTTGCATGTGGCTACATGTTTTATACATATTTAATTGTTATGATTATGTATATGTTTGTTTAGTTGTTTTATTTTTTATTTTATATTACTTGTTTTTGTTTATTATTATGTTAGACATGTTTATAAACGAAAAGGGTAATTTTTTGAATAGAAAAATAATACGGACTAAATAAATGGCGAAATTGTTTTGGTTTTAAGAGTAAATTTCAAAGGATTGGTTGATTGATGTTTTTGTACATAGTGTGCGAAAGGCGGACCGAAGGTTGCCATCCAACGTACTTGTAGAGAAGGGTTTTTAAAGCTCATGCACCTACCGGTTCTCTACAACTGCCTGGTTGCCGACTCTAGACTTACCTATATCACTATATTACGTACATTGTCATCTTAAGGGTGAATTCACCACAATTCCACAATGATTATCCGAAACACTAAGCCTTAGGGCTTATGCAAAAGTACGATATACTGAACGATAATTGTTGGTAATTCTTTAATTGATGAACCCGATACCTCAATCAAAACTTTGTTATTTTACTCTTAGCAAATTGGTAATAAAAATGTTTTGTAAAACCAATGTTATGAAGTTGTATGCATGCTTCTTCATACATTATTTTGATCACGTCAAAATTAATACCCTTATAAAATTAAGTCAAATGCCATCTAATTAAGAACACTTGAAGTTGTAATTTACGTCATGTGAGAACTTGGCGAGATTGCAATGGAGAGGTAAATTTCATAAATTCATTGCTAGCAGATCAACTGATGTGATGGATTTGTGAGTTTACAGTTTTTAAGTTAGACGACTTAAATTGAGAAGTAAGTGAGATCTTGGACTCAAGGCATTAAGATGGGGATTAAACATGCTTACAATATAAATGTTTTGTGATTGTAAATCCCATAAACCTAGGAATTGGACAAATGTTATGCCAATTATTGTACGACAAGTTACCTCATATTATACTTTCATTACTAGCAGATCAACTGATGTGATGAAACTATGTTTATGGAGGATCCTAGTTTTCAAGATTTTTCTATGGATATGATTTCCTTGGGTATTTTAATTTTCTTGAAAATTTGTATTATCAAAAATACTAATGTTTTGAACTTTCTTTATCTGTAGAAATGGCTCAAACTGATAACACCAACTTTCGTTCCGTGTTCAAAACTTACTTTGAACGAGAAAAATTGTCTGGCTCAGAAAATTTCAATGATTGGTATCGTTCACTCAGGATTGTCCTGCGAGTGACAAGTCAACTTGAAATCTTGAAAACGCCTTGTCCTGCTGAACCTGAAGGTCCTGAAGCTACTGATGCTGCCAAGGCTGAATGGAACATTGCTTGTAAAGAACATATTGATGTGGCTGCAATGATGTTAGGGGCGATGTCCACACCTCTTCAAAGGCAGTTTGAAGAGTATTTCCCCATGAACATGATTGATGAACTCAAGAAACTATATGAGAAACCATCAAATGTAGAGATTTACGATTTGATGGAGGCTCTACATGGTTGTAAGCAGGGTGATGGTGAACCTGTGAGTGCTCATGTGTTGAAGATGAAAAGTTTCATGGATCAACTACAAACACATAAGAAAACCTGTGACAATGATATGGCTGTGAACTTAATCAATAGATCCCTTAACAAGGATTTTAATGGTTTTGTGAGGAACTTCAATATGCATTGCGTGGGGAAGACAGTAAGTGAATTGCACGCACTGCTCATTGATTATGAGAAAGGGTTAACACCAAAGGCTCATACACCCCAAGTACTTGCTATTCAAGGGGGTAGAATTAACAAGCCAAATGCGAACAAGAAGAAGGGTAAAGGAAAGAAGAAGGCTGATAAGAATAAGCAGGTTATGGCTTATCAACCACCTCAACCTAAGAAGAACCCTCCTATGAAGAATAATCCAAAGAAGGATCAAGGATGCCATTACTGCAAAGTGATGGGTCACTGGAAGAGGAATTGTCCTCTTTATCTCGATGACTTGCGAAATAATAAGGTTAAGAAGACTGGGCACATGGGCGCCAGTACTTCAGGTAACTTATTTGTCATTGAATTATTTACTTTATCTCATAAATTAAATTCCTGGGTATATGATACTGGATGTGGTATTAATATTTGTAATACACTTTAGGGGTTTAGAGAGGAAATGAGGCTAGCTTATGGGGAGCAATTTCTGCATGTGGGCAGTGGAGCACAAGCAGCAGTTGAAGCCATATGAGTGTTTAATTTAGTTTTACCTTCGGGTTTAGTACTTGTTTTAAACAATTGTCATTATGCACCTTCTATAATTAGAGGTGTTGTTTCCTTTTCATGTTTGTTGGATCTTGGTTTTACTCATACTATTGATGGCAATAAAATTTCTGTTTCTTTTTTATTTTATTTTAATGTTGTTGCTGTGAATGGTGTGTTTGAAATTGATATGAATGATTGTATGTCCAACAACAATAATAATAATTTGATGTACAGCATTAGTAAGAGAATAAAGTATGACTTGAATTCTTCTTACCTTTGGCACTGTAGACTTGCCTATATAGGCAAGACTCGCATGCAAAAGCTGCAAAGAGAAGGGCTTTTGAAACATATCAATGATGAGTCATTTGATAAGTGTGAGTCTTGTATTTCTGGGAAGATGGCGAAGAAATCTGTTGGTCCCTTTTACTTGGTTAACTATAACTAAAGAGCTAAAGTAACCAAGTTCTATGACATTTAACAAAGATGTGTAAAATGATTAACAATAAAGTAACGTAAATATAAGAGACAATATTTTCCAACGTTTAATTCTTTATTAGAAGTTAATCAAAAAGAATCGTACCCAAGTGTTTGCGGAATAACACGTGGGATTGAAAACGACAAGTATGGTATAGACTCCTCACTAAACTCAAATCAATGTTGAGTAACAACTTTCAGGACCCACTGAGCTATCTCAGGGGTTATGTTGTTATTTGGAGGAGTAAAAGTGGTTTGTGAATGCTTTGCATTAATTGCACAAACTTGTCAACTTTTACTCCTCTCTTATGCTACCTATTTATACACAAGTATAGAACAACTAGTTATACATTGGACATAAACCTTCCTTAACAATATCTTGAAAGATATTATTCTTCTAGCAAGGAACCTTCATTGAGTTAAGTCCAAAAGGCACTTTCTGATGACAGCCTGGTTTTAGCCATTTGAGGAAAGTTTGACCTTAAAGTGATACAGCACTTTAGTGAAACAGATCAAACTTTCCCGCCCAGTCCTGCCAAAACTTCAGTCTTCTAGTCATCAGTCTTTAGTACCATGAAGTTGTTGAGGAGTCATGGTGTTCAGTGAGTTATTGTCATCCTCACTGAACCCATCACCTTCTTCTTGGCTTAGATCACACTTCACTAAGTTCCGCCTCACTGAATGGAGAACCTTTCTTCTTAGGCTCGGTCTAAGCATCCTGAAGATAACTCACTGAGTTACTGTTCACTCAGTGACATGTATATACTTAGGTTATTTTACGTTCAAATCCTTGTTAGAAGAAGATTGGGGAATTTAGTGACATAACAATCTCCCCCTATTTGAACATACAAATAGCCTAAGTGTTTCATGATTCAGTGTGAGTTGGTAGGGGTCTTCATCTCTTAATGAATGTTGTTGTAATTATAAGTAGGACACATAATTTTAAACAAAACATCAAAGTTTATTCATAGTTATTACAAGTCCTACAAATTACAAAAAAATAAAAGGATAGTTGTTGCAGATCAGATGTTCAGGTGGTATCCAAGGTTTTCAATCTTTGCTTTCTTTGATCTGAGTAGGTGTCTTTCAGGATGTTCATTGATCATTGCTTCCAAGTCCTGGAAGAATCTTTTGTTCTTATCACTCTTGATGGGGGACGCCAATATGAGGTACATGAGCATAGCTTTGATTCCTGCCTTATCTATATCAGACCACCTTTGGAACGCCAGGCTTCCGTACTCATCAGTAAGCATAAGCCTCTTTCAGGAGCTTCAAGGACCGCATTGTTCACGAACGTGATCCCTTCAGGAAGCGACCTGTCACACTCTAACCCTGGAACCTTGATCTCAGACTCCAATTCTATTTGCTTCCTTTTCCTCTTGGAAGCCTTAGATGGAGCAGTCTCTTCTCCTGAGTCAGGAAAAAGTGAGGGAATGTTGAGAGCCTCAGGCATTGCTCTCAGTCTGTCGTACCTATCCTTCAGTGATTCGAGAAGTTTAGGTACTACAACATTGTTCTTTTTGGCAATGATTGATCGAAGCTCATCAAGCTCAGTAATGCCAAAGTATGCAAACTTGAAAGGCTTATGGATGTCCATTATTCTTTTATCACGTCCCCTGAAGACGGTGACCATTGCAGGATCGGTGTTTCTGTGGATTTGAACGTCAGTGATGGTTTCAGGTCTTAACCTTTCTTTCATCACCCAAGTATACTTTTCGATCCTGTGTTTTCTGATTTGGGCATCCTTCCTGAGCTTGTTTTCCCTTTCCATTTTGAGAGCATTTAGCTCTTCTTCCTGAGCCTTTTTAAAGACAGCACCAACTTGTACAGTTGCTAGTGCCTCAGTATTCAAACCAATCTTTTCAGCTTCCTCATGAACAACCTTAATGATAGCAGGCTTGCTCATTCTCTCTTCCTCAGCCACCTTGAGTAGTGTCTCAGTCCTTTCCATGTGAGCTTGAATTTCGTCATGAGTGACAAGTTGTACTACTCCATTAATTTCAAACAGGACCCTGACAGGTGCATCAGGGTCAAATCTGACCATGGTAGAGGCTGGCTTGAGAACATTTTCAGGACTAGAGGTGGTAGCAATACTTTTGCCTCTGTCATGTCCGAGAGAAGAGGAGACTGGTTCCTCTTGTGGTGGAACTTCAGTGATTGGTGTTGCTTCAGTGACATGCTCCCCCTCAGTGTGAGAGGGCTGTCCAGCTTCTTGTTCAACAGTATTAGGGGCTTCAGTAGTGTTCTCCCCCTCAACATTTGCCTGAATGTCAGTGATGGCAAGTGTTGGCTGTACTGAAGAAGTAGATGCACCCTTGAAGGCTTGAAAAATTTCGGTCATCATGGACTTGATCTCCTGAGTATCCTGCTGAATGAGGGACACCCTGGAGTCAAGTGCAGCCTGTGCATTTTCAAGAGCTGTCATCCTGGAGCCCAAGGTCCATGCCAGAGAAGTAGACCTTTGGGACTGAGCTGTCACTGATTCCTCCATTTTGATGAAGGAAGATTTGAGAGACTCCACGGTGGTGGTGAGACCCTGAAGATTAGAACCCTTCAGCAAGTCAAGTAATTCAGTGAGAGCAACTGAGTTTACTTGATACGTCTCGGATGCCTGAAGTAGCTTCCTGGTGAGTTCAGGATCATCCTTGACTGATTCTTGAACCGACTGAACCCATACATTCATCTGGTTGAGGGTTATCAAAAACTGGTTCAGGCGGGTGATCATCTGTGTCAGGGAATGATTGACTGAGGAATTTTGTTCCCTGACATCTTCATCGAAGTCTTCGACATCATCTTTGAGATTGTGAAAGTGAACCACCTGTTCAGTGTGCATGTCAAAGACTTCATCAGTGATCCCCCTGTACAAAATGTTAGTAATCTTTTGGATGAATTTGGTGAAGGTCTTCACAGAGAGAGGAGCCTGATCATCTCCTGAGGACTCTGGCTCGGACTGAGTGTCAGCATCGTCATGGTTTGAAGATTGAGGAGACCGAGGAATTGGTTCAAGGATTGTCTCCTCAAGCTCCATATCCTCTCCGGCCTTGAAGACTTCCTCATCACTGTTAAATTCATCATCAGAGTACAAAACAGCCTGAGCTTCAGCTAGGGACTGAATCTGCAAAAAAAAGGTTAGCCGGCTCCTCTTCATAAGAAGACTCGCCTTTGTTTTGGCCAGGTCCTGACCCCTCAAATCCGGTAGGTTGGGTTTTACCTACCTGGTCTTCAGGGTCAGTTCCCGAGTTATGCGCTTCTTCGGGGTTGGTTGTGAGTTCCATAACAGCGGGTGGTATGTTTCCCTCTGAGTCTTTGTCCCTCGTGACCCCTTCAGGTACTGATGGGTATTTTTCAGTACCATCACTAGGAGCCGTGATTGTTGTGTCCCTATCAGCGGGTTGTATGATTCCCTCTGAGTCTTTGGGATGAGTTGTTGTACCCTCAGACAAAAGCTTTGATTGGCGAATGTCCTCATCAGGCACCTGAGTGGTTATGCCCCCCATTCCAACAGGTTTGTGCTGGCCTGTCGAAGATTTAGGGGCTAGAACTCCCTATTGCTTGGGTTGTGATTTACCCGAGCCTTTGGCAGGATGTGATTGTTTGTGGGCCCCCTTCTCAGTGGAGTAGTGCTGCCCCACCGAGGGTATAGGACCCCTTACTCCCTGATACTCTGGTTGTGATTTGCCAGAGTCTTTAGCAGGATGTGAAGGTTTAGTTGGTTTCGACCCTACTGACTTGTTTATGCCAGCAGGGCCTTTGGGAACGGGTTTGCCCGAGGACACTGAGTGTGATGTCTCAGTGCCCTCCATTGGCCGTTGTTTTGGGGCCAAAGATTGGCTTATGATCCTGAGGGTGTCGGCAGTCAGGGTCTGTTGTTGTTGCCCCCTTTTGTCAGGCTTAGGGGCAGAGGTCTCAGTGGCGAGTGGCTTGGGTTGAGCCACCTTCCTGGACCCCTGTCCCTTCTTCCTCTTCACCTTTTTGGTGGGAGAGGGAATTGGTGAAACAATGTTGTCACCCTGGATAGCAGTCAACATATATGTGGTCAGGGCGACAGGTGTAACCTCATTAGGGTCACGTGAGTAGTTTGCCTTATGCAAGACATCAGGTTCAAAGCCGACACTGTCAGGCTTGAAGTACTCAGACCCTAGTAGGTCATTCAGGGCGCAGGAAATGAATCTAGGGTAAGACATGTGTTTTTGCCTAGACTTCCCACCCAATTTGCCTATGAGGTCCCTGAAGATAATTTCTCCAAGGTCAATCTTTTTACCCTCAATGAGACAGTACACTATCATTGATTGAGTAGTGTTCAGTTGCTCAGTTGAGGACTTATTCCCCCCGAGGACCTGAATAACGAATGTCATCAGGATCCTCCAAGGGGCAGGGAACCATGTTTTAATGATGGGGGCTTTGTTCAGTAGGGCCCCTGGAGCAATATCAGGATGATTTTTATCATATGGCCCTAGTTCTAAGAGGAGTTGTTTAACCTCCTCTTCAGTGGGTGGGGCAACAAAAGTCTTAGTGTAGTCAAGGCCAGTGGCTTTGACAAAGGTTTTATAGTCAAGAACAAGGGACTTTGTCCCATTCTTCACTGAGAACTTAATTTTGGCCTCCTTTGGTGCATCAGGGTTTTCAACCACCGCTGAGCACCAAAATTCTCTCAAGTAGTCATGATAGATGACTGAGGGGGTCTTTGTGAATGTGGTGGTGAGAAAACAGTTTTGTAGAAACTTCACCACATCCCTGTAAGCAGGGAACCCTTCAGGGTAGGCAAAGTTTCCCACCACATTGTTTTTGGTAAGGTCTACGCTTTCCATTTGGAATTCCACATTTGGTGCGTATTTTATGACCTTAGAAGATGCCATTATAGTTTTAAAAGGTCTGGTTTTGAATAAAGAAGAAGCACACACAGATTTTTGAAAGCAAAAAGTTCTTGAAATAATTTTGCAAGAGTTTTGTTAAGATTTTAAAGCGTGTGTGTGTGTTCTTCTTTGTGGGGGTATTTATAGGGTGGGAATTAGGGTAGTGATGTTGCGGATACCAAAGGTTTAATTTATTTAACCGAAACAGCATAATAATGTTGGTTTGATATCCGCATTAAATATCACGATTCCCATTACCCTTTTTTCTCTCACATCGTGGGTGAACAGTTGTGCGGCTCTGCAAATAATGCACTTTTGCAGAGTAAAAATCATCACAACTTTTGTGTGTGAGGGAGCATTTAATGCTCAGTGGTGTTTGGTGAGAGAGATATGGGGGCCCAAGGAGTGGATGCCAGTTGTGTAAGTGACATATATTCCTATATTTAATAGGATTCAGTTACCTACCTGGGACATTAACTAACTAAGTACTTAGAGCATTTAGTTAGGGTATTCAATGCCATTTTTCATCCTGAGCCCCCTGAATGAATTTTCATTAAAAAAAACTTTCAGGAAGAGTGTGATCAGGGACCTAGAGAATTTACATCAGGTTGGAACACATTTGATCAGTTTCCTGATTCTATGTCCAACATGCCCAGTTCAGCTTTCAATCTTGTGAAAGTGGGTTCATCTAAAGGTTTTGTGAAGATATCAGCTAGCTGATATTCAGTGGGGATGAAGTGTAGTTCAATTTCACCATTAGTGATGTGATCCCTGATGAAGTGGTATCTGATGTCAATGTGTTTGGTTCTTTGATGAAGTACTGGATTGTTTGAGATGGCTATGGCACTTGTATTATCACAAAAGATAGGTACCATCTTATACTGAATGCCATAGTCACTCAGTTGGCTCTTCATCCATAGTACATTTGCACAACATCCTGCAGCAGCCATATATTCAGCTTCAGCTGAGGACATGGCCATTGACTGTTGTTTCTTTGTACTCCAACACACAAGTTTACCACCAAGAAATTGGCAGGATCCTGAAGTACTTTTCCTATCCATATTACATCCTGCATAGTCAGAGTCAGTGTACCCTTTGAGATCAAATCCTGAACATTTTGGGTAATACAAACCAAGGTTTGGAGTACCCTTCAGGTACCTGATGATTCTCTTAACAGCAGTGAGATGTGATTCTTTAGGGTCAGCCTGGTATCTTGTACACAGGCAAACTGAGAATTGGATATCAAGCCTGAGGTAAGTAAGTACATCAGGGAACCAATCATTCCTCTGTATTGGGTTTGATTCACTGATTTTCCAGTGAGATCAGGGCCAAGTTTGTTTGGAGGAACCATAGGAGTTTTTACTGAAGAGCAGTCAGTGAGCTCATACTTCTTCAGTAGGTTCCTGAGGTATTTTTCTTGGCAAATGGATATTCCTTTTTCAGTTTGTTTAATTTGGAGTCCAAGAAAGTATGTGAGTTCACCCATCATGCTCATTTCAAACTTTATGGTCATCAGTTTCTCAAACTGTTTGCAAAGTTTGTAACTTGTTGAGCCAAAGATGATGTCATCAACATATACTTGGACAAGAATGACATCATCCTTCCTCTGACAAACTTGTTTTGGATCAGGAAGGCTGAAAGAGTTTCATACCATGCCCTGGGTGCTTGTTTCAATCCATAAAGGGCTTTGTTATGCTTGTAGACATGGTTAGGGTATTCACTACTTTCGAAACCAGGAGGCTGTTGCACATAAACATCTTCTTTGATGTTACCATTCAGGAATGCACTTTTAACATCCATTTGGTAAAGTTTAAAGTTCATGTAAGTTGCATAAGCAAGGAAGATCCTTATGGATTCCATTCTAGCAACTGGTGCAAAGGTTTCCTCATAGTCTATACCTTCCTGTTGATTATATCCTTTGGCAACCAGTCTTGCTTTGTTTTTGATGACTGTGCCATTCTCATCGGTCTTGTTTTTAAAGACCCATTTCATACCAATGATTAAAACACCCTGCGGGCATTCAACAAGGGTCATGACATCATTTCTGTAAAATTGTTCCAATTCATCTCTCATGGCCTGAACCCAACTTTCATAAGTCAGGGCTTCTTTGACATTTTTAGGTTCAATCTCTGAGAGATAGTCAGCATAAAGACATATATTGGCAGTGGCAGCCTTGAGTTTAGCAGCCTTGCTTCTTGTGAGCATGCCTTCAGTGGGTTCACCAATGATGTTCACAAGCTCAATGATTTTGGATCTAGTCCAGCTATCCTGAGGTTTGGGATAGGAATTTGAGCTTGTAGGAGCCTGATTAGGTTCAGACTCAGGAACATGAGGTAACTCATCAATATGTGCTTCAGTGACTACTGTAGGAGCAATTTGTTCTGAGGGTTCCTGAACAATTTGTTTAGTGGTGTCAGTCTCATTTGAGATAGGCTGAGTTTCAATGATCTCACTGATAGGTGGTTGGGGTAGGTTATGAGGGATGATGTAATAGGAGACGTCAGCATCAGCTTGGTATTGGGTTGAGGGATTGTTCTCAGGATGATACTCATCAGGAGGATATCTTGATGAGTCATCAATACCAATTTCTTCTACTGAGGAATTTGAGAACCTGATGGATTCAGTGCTCTCATCAACAGTAATGTGATAAGTTTCCTCAGTTTGTTGTCTCCTTATGTTGAACACCCTGAAGGCTTTAGAAACCAGAGAATATCCCAGGAAGTATCCATCATCAGCTTTGGCATCAAATTTACCCAAGTGATCCTTGTGATTATGTATAAACACAGGACACCCAAATACATGAAAGTAGCTGATGTCAGGAATCCTTCCTTTGAATATTTCATAAGGAGTCTTGTTATGTCTTTTCACAATGATTGACCTATTTTGAGTGTAGCAGGCTGTTTTAATTGCCTCAGTCCAAAAATGTTTTGAGAGGATTGAGCCATTCAACATTGTTCTTGCTGCCTCAATGAGTGTTCTATTTCTCCTTTCAGCTACTCCATTTTGTTCAGGAGTATAGGGAGAAGTGAAATTTTGAGAAATTCCTTTCTCATCACAAAAACACTCAAGGTCTTGGTTTTTGAATTCAGTGCCATTGTCAGTCCTGATCTGTTTAACTTTGACATCATTTTGATTTTCAATGTTCCTGACAAATGACATGATGATTTCAGCAGCCTGATTCTTCTTGTTCAGGAAGTAAACCCAAGTATATCTTGAGTATTCATCCACAATGACCAGAGTATACTTCTCATGGTGAATGGACATTGGACTGACAGGTCCAAAAAGGTCCATATAAAGAAGATGTAGGCAGCTTTTGATGGAAAAGGTTTGTTTGGTTTTGAATGATGCCCTGTGGTGTTTTCCTTTTTCACAAGCAGAACAAGGCTTGTCTTTGGTATACACCAGGGATGGAAGGCCCAGAACTTTGTTCTGTTTGGCCAGGTTGTTGATGTTCTTGAAGTTGAGATGAGAGAGTCTCCTATGCCATAGCCAGTTGATTGTCTCACTTGCCTTTGAGAATAGACAAGTCCCATTCTGAGTCAGGGATGACATGTCAAGGACATATACATCATCCCTTCTAGGGGCAATCAACACAACTTCCTTATTGGCATTAAAGATGGTCCCTCTCTTGTCATCAAACTGAACTATGTATTTGGCATCACATAGTTGGGAAACACTTATCAGGTTGTACTTGAGACTATTAACATAAGCTATTCTTGTAAAAACTATACCATTGCAGTTTACTGAACCATAACCTTCAGTGGGAGCTGATGAGTTATCACCAAATACTACTTTGGGTCCTGGTTCTTCCACATATTTGTGCAGAAAACTTTTCACACCAGTCATGCTTCTGGAGCATCCACTGTCTAGATGCCAAGTAGGATCCTTGATGTATTTCTGCACAAACAGTAAACTGGGTTAGTTTTTCTTGTTGACCCAATTTCTAGTGGGCTTGGTCCTCATGGACTTTTTGAACTCAGTTAGTGAATCATGGTCTGAAGTTGTGTGACCTGAGCTTCCACATGTTTTACATTTTGTGGAGGTTAATGCCTCAGGTGACTGAGAGGTGTTGGTCTGGTTTTTCCTTCTGGACTGAATAACTTTGTCATGTCCCCTGGTTTCATGGGAGGGATCTCCACAGATGTCACAGCAATCTTTTATCATACAATCATCAGGAAGATGATCATTGAAACCACAGTGAGGACATGGTGAGAAAGGCTTAGCTTTCAGTCTTTGTTTGGAAGGTGTGTCATACTGATAGCCTTGGTTTTTGTATAGACCCCTTGCTTTTAAAGAAGCAGTGTGGGGGATGTGATCACAAGTTCTGTGGTCCTCTTGTTTGCATATCATACAGAACAGGACTTTGTAGCATTTCTCAGTGCTGTGATTTGGATAATTACACAGTTCACATCTCCCTGAGGGTCTGGGTGTGGTTTTTGGTTTGGAAGAACCTGAGGATACTGAGGGCTTTGTAGATTTTGAGTCAGAGTTTTTCTCAGTAGACTCAATTTTCTCACTCAGCATCCTAACAAGTTCAGTAAGCTGATCAACCTTTGAATCAGTGCTTTCATGCTTCACTTCAGTGGGTACTGAAGGTTTTTGGTGTTCAGTGGGTGCAGGAGTAGGTCTTTTCAGAGTAGTCTTTCCTAACCCTGATTTCTCTTTGGGAGAATGTGGTTGATAGACTAATGGTGCAAGGTCAGAATTTGGTTTCGCTCCCTGAAGTTGTTTCAGTGGAGGGAGTGGTGAATCAGACTTAGACTCAGTGATGGACTCAGTAGGACTAAGTTCATCAGTGACTCCTAGCAGCTCCTTGATAGCCTGACTTTCAGGCTCCAAAATTCTTCCAGTATTGAAATTTGGCATTTTACTATCAGGATTGTTTCTTTCAATCCAATCACTGGGTTTGGGAGCAAGTTCTTTGCTAGAGAGTATGTTGGTTAATAGAAAAGTTGTAGAATGGCTACTCTCCCCAGAAACTTCAGTGAGTTGATCATCACCCAGACCTGCCTTTTTGGGGCTGGGTGTAAGACTCAGTGTTTCATAAAGTTTGGGGTTTTTCTGAGTCCATTTCCAAATAATTTCCTTTTCTTTCTTAAGTTCTTCCTGAAGAGCTTGATTTTGTTTTACAAGTTCAGAGTTTTGAATTTGAAGTGTAACACTTTCAAGCTTGGCTTGTTTTAAAGCAAGTAATTCATCTCTACAATGATTTAATTCAAAACTCAGTTTGTTAAATTTTGAAAACAAATTAAGTCTTTGCTCTTCAACATACTTAAGATCAACATTAATATAATCTAAGTAAGATTTCCAATCATCATTATGATCCATAGAAAGTAAAAGATTTACCTTCCTCATAGTGATGTTAACCCATTCACTATTTCTTGCATGACTCTTCCCCACAGCAAGTTTGTTGTCATCTGACAGAGCCATCAGGGCACTGATGTGAACTTCATCATCATTAGAGGACACTTCAACCTCATCCCAGTCATAAGTTTCAGCAACAAGTCCTTTGTTCTTGGCTTGAGAAGGCTTTGGAGCCTGAGTGACTGTAGAGGATGATTCAAGAAGGGCAAGTTTAGCTTTTGCCTTTCTATACTTGGCTTCAAAGTCAATTTGAAGGACTTTTTCAAATCTCTGACTAGACTGAAGCATCTTTGGTTGAAATTTTCTGGGGCCTGAAAAAGAGTTATTTCCTGAAAATTTGAAGGATGGTTCTGAGGTGGTTTTTGAAAAACAATCTTTAGCAAAATGTCCCATTTTACCACATTTGAAACATTCAGTATTATCATTTGCTTTTGAAGGGAATTTGTTTTTCTTGAAAACTCTTTTTGAATTAGCAAGGAGTGCTCTTTGAAATTCAATTTGAAGATCATTCAGGTACTCCTCACTGGTTCTTTGGTCAACCTCATCATCAGAACCATCCTGAAAATCCTGCACAACACCTTTAGATAGAAAGCAGTTGATATAGGTGAAATTGTCAAGGCCTTTTTGGTCTCCTGAGCTTTACCAGGGTATCTCCTGGTGATAAGATTGTCCTCATAGACAAACTTCCCATAGATGGCAGGGAGCTCAAGGTTCTGAATGTGGTTTGCATTTCTCAATCCCTGAGAGAAGTTTAACCACTTCTCAGGGAGACTGTTGACAAAACCAACATTGATCTCATGTTTTGACAGTATAACACCATCATTGGTCAGCTCATTCAGTAGGGTCTTATACCGAGTATAAGTCTTAGAGAGACTTTCAGAATCCTTGGCCCTGAAGGTATTGAATTCAAGCTTCAGGTCCATGATTCTATTCTCTTTGGTATCAGAGGGCCCTTCATAGCTATGAACCAGGTCAGTCCATGTCTGCTGGGCAGTGGGACAGTTGATCACTGATTCCATTATATCATCAGGAAGGCATGATATAATGATGCTTTTCAGGTGCTGGTCTTGATTGACCACCCTCCTTTCATCTGGGGTCCACTGAGCTTCAGGTTTAATTAAACCTTGGGCAGTTGTTGGGACATATGGACCATAATTAATCAACTTAATGTAATAAGGTTCCATCCCAGTTAAGTAGCAAAGCATTCGCTTTTTCCACTTATTAAATTTGCCAACTTCAAGTCGAGGGGCAGTTGCTGAATAACTTCCACCCTTTTGTCGACAAGTTGGGGAACATCTATGTCAGTCATAGTGGGATCTTGATTTTAAAAACTTGAGCACTCTTAAGTTTTGAAAACAGGTTTAAGTTTTACAAATCAGAGGCTTTGATACCACTTGTTGGTCCCTTTTACTTGGTTAACTATAACTAAAGAGCTAAAGTAACCAAGTTCTATGACATTTAACAAAGATGTGTAAAATGATTAACAATAAAGTAACGTAAATATAAGAGACAATATTTTCCAACGTTTAATTCTTTATTAGAAGTTAATCAAAAAGAATCGTACCCAAGTGTTTGCGGAATAACACTTGGGATTGAAAACGACAAGTATGGTATAGACTCCTCACTAAACTCAAATCAATGTTGAGTAACAACTTTCAGGACCCACTGAGCTATCTCAGGGGTTAAGTTGTTATTTGGAGGAGTAAAAGTGGTTTGTGAATGCTTTGCATTAATTGCACAAACTTGTCAACTTTTACTCCTCTCTTATGCTACCTATTTATACACAAGTATAGAACAACTAGTTATACATTGGACATAAACCTTCCTTAACAATATCTTGAAAGATATTA
Source organism: Artemisia argyi (assembly GCA_030686995.1). Classification (NCBI taxonomy): domain Eukaryota; kingdom Viridiplantae; phylum Streptophyta; class Magnoliopsida; order Asterales; family Asteraceae; genus Artemisia; species Artemisia argyi. The sequence goes on along the minus strand of JARVZY010011371.1, from coordinate 297,270 downwards.
TTTTTCTGGCAATGAACCTTCATTGAGTTAAGTCCAAAAGGCACTTTCTGATGACAACCTGGTTTTAGCCATTTGAGGAAAGTTTGACCTTAAAGTGATAAAGCACTTTAGTGAAACGGATCAAACTTTCCCGCCCAGTCCCGCCAAAACTTCAGTCTTCTAGTCATAAGTCTTTAGTACCATGAAGTTGTTGAGGAGTCATGGGGTTCAGTGAGTTATTGTCATCCTCACTGAACCCATCACCTTCTTCTTGGCTTAGATCACACTTCACTGAGTTCCGCCTCACTGAATGGAGAACCTTTCTTCTTAGGCTCGGTCTAAGCATCATGAAGATGACTCACTGAGTTACTGTTCACTCAGTGACTTGTATATACTTAGGTTATTTTACGTTCAAATCCTTGTTAGAAGAAGATTGGGGAATTCAGTGACCCAACAAAATCTTTTCATAACAATATGAAAAGAGCTTCAGATCTACTTGGTTTGATACATACTGATGTGTGTGGACCACTTAGACATGTGTCAAGGAGAGGTGTTGTTTACTTCTTAACTTTTACAGATGATTTCAGCCATTATGATTATGTTTATTTACTTAAGCATAAACATGAGGTGTTTGAAACATTTAAAGTTTTCAAAGCAGAAGTAGAATTGCAATTAGGAAAGAAGATTAAAGCTCTTTGTTCTGATCGAGGTGGTGAATACCTTAGTCAAGATTTTAAAGATTTCTTAACTGAGAATGGAATTGTCCAGAATCTCACATCTCCATATCCTCCACAACAAAATGGTGTATCTGAGAGAAGGAATCGTACATTGTTGGACATGGTTCGATCAATGTATAATCTTACTAATCTTCCTTTGTCTTTTTGGGATTATGCTCTTGAATTAGCTGTTCGTATTTTGAATATGGTTCCCACGAAGAAGGTTGATAAGACACCATATGAGATGTGGACTGGAAAAGCTCCAAACTTGTCTTATTTAAAGGTCTGGGGTTGTGAGGCGTATGTTAAACATGACTCACAAGATAAACTCCAACAAAGATCTGTAAAGTGCATTTTTGTAGGATACCCTAAGGAAACAATGGGTTACTACTTTTACTACACCTGAGAACAAAGTGTTTGTTGCTAGGTATGGTGACTTTCTTGAAAGTGATTTTGTATCTCAAGAAGTCAGTGGGAGAGTATACGATCTAGAATATGATCTAGATAATGCATTACCTTCAGAAAACACTAGCACACTTCCTGTAGAACCTGAAAGTCTAGGTCCTCCACCGGAAGTTGATGTAGTTCCCATTCGCAGATCTTCAAGATCTGTGAAAGCTCCTGACCGTCTATGTCTTAATGTAGAGGTTGATGAGAATTTACTAGGGGATCTTAATGAACCTACTAGTTATAGAGCTGTCATTAATAGTCCTGAAAAGGAAAAATGGAAAGCTGCTATGGATGGAGAAATACAATCCATGCATGATAATGAAGTTTGGGAAGAAGTAGACCTCCCTCCTGGTGCCAAGGTAGTTGGGAGTAAATGGCTCTACAAGATTAAGACTGACATGGATGAAAATGCACACACTTATAAGGCTCGTCTAGTTGCTAAAGGTTTTACTCAAACTTTTAGAATTGATTACGAGGAGACTTTTTCTCCTGTAGTAGACATAAGAGCTATAAGGATTCTCATAGCTATAGCAGCGTACTATGAATATGAGATATGGCAAATGGATGTGAAAATCGCTTTCTTAAATGGTCATCTAGATGAAGACATCTATATGGTACAACCAGAAGGGTTTGAAAATCCAAAGTTTCCAAATCGTGTATGCAAACTTCAAAGATCCATTTATGGATTGAAGCAAGCATCACGACAATGGAACAAGAGATTTGATACTGAAATCAAAAGGTTTGGATTTACTCAGAATCTTGATGAGCCATGTGTGTATCACAAAGCTAGTAGGAGTGATAATGCAATTTTCCTAATTTTATATGTTGATGACATATTGATCATGGGAAAAGACATTCCAAGTTTGCAAAAGGTTAAGACATATCTTGGAAAGTGCTTTTCTATGAAAGATTTAGGAGAAGCTGCATACATTCTGGGAATCAAAATCTATAGAGATAGATCAAGGCGGTTAATTGGATTAAGTCAAAGTGCTTACATTGACAAAATATTGAAAAGATTCAATATGCAAAATTCCAAGAAAGGATATTTGCCGATGGAAGTAAAACATTGGTTATGTGATGAGTTTTGTGCTTCAACACCTGCTGAGGTGGCTCGCATGAGTAAAGTTCCTTATGCTTCGGCTGTAGGATCTATTATGTATGCGGTAAAATGCACAAGGCCAGATGTGGCGTTTGCTCAAAATATTACCAGTCAATTTCAACAGAATCCAGGTGAAAAACATTGGATTGCTGTTAAGCATATTCTTAAGTATTTAAGAAATACAAAAGATATGTTTTTGGTATATGGTGGAGAACCAGCTGCAGAACTTTGTGTTACAGGTTTCTGCGATGCGTCCTTTCAAAGTAATAAAGATGATTCGAAGTCTCAGACGGGTTATGTATTTGTTATCAATGGAGGAGCAGTAGACTGGAGGAGCAAGAAGCAGAGTACAATTGCGATGTCTGCAATAGAAGCTGAATACATTGCTGCTTCAGAAGCTGCTATGGAGGCTGTTTGGATTAGGAAATTCGTTTCAGGGCTTGGTGTTATGCCTTCAATTGAATTACCTCTTAGTATGTATTGTGACAATTCTGCTGCAATCATATTTGCCAATGAACCTAAAGTCATGAGAGGCACCAGACATTTTCTACGGAAGTATCACTTTGTTCGTGAAAAGGTTAACGAAGGTGAAATAAATCTGCTGAAAGTTCACACAGATGATAACTTAGCTGATCCATTCACTAAGGCTTTGGCGAAAGAAAAGCTTAATGAATTGTCCAATGGAATTGGACTTAAATTAGCTAGTAGTTTCATGCATAACTATGATTAGTATTTGGATAAAGGATATTGTAAACAATTATTATTTAATGAAATAAAGTATGTTGGTATGTTTATTTCTATTGTTAATTATTGTTGTCCTATTTTTGCATGTTTAAATCCATGAATAAGAGTTATTCTAAATTGTCCGTTGTCAGTTAATAATATGGGAATATTATTAAATTAAGACAAATCTGAAGATTGGTATAATATACTTAAAGTATATTGATGCGTAGTCATACCATTTCAGACAATATTCAATGATACTGAATATAAGACTTATCCCGACTATATGATGTTACTTTATGGATCTTGTCATTAAGTAAATCATAAGAAGTTATCCTTAGACTTGAGATACAAGATAACGGTCATGAATGTAGTACATTTTTGTGGAGCAACTTAACGCTATACGTAACTGGTAGTCATAAGGGTTGTTTTCGGAAGTGTTACAAAGTTTGTGTGTTTTGCTTGTAATCAATAAAGAATTTGTTCCTTCAAATTAATTTTTGGAGTTTAATACTACTGGGCCCCTCGTAGGGTTGTCAAGGTGTTTGCGTGGCCACACCCAAGGTCTTTCCTGAAAGGTTCAGAAGATTTGGTAATCTTGTTAATTTCTAACAACGAGAAACAGAATGGTTAATTAAGGAATGACCTAGATCCATATCCTTATTAACATGGTATTAGTAACAAAGGGATAATAATAATGAGAAATCATTAAAAGGTTTTCCAGGAGCCTTACTCGAGTTGTACTAGAGGCATCGGCGTGTTGCAAGACGCTAACCGATGTGATCACACTATTATGATATGTCTAAGTGGGAGTTGTTAGTTTTATAGACATTATAATAATAGTCGTTTGTTAGGATAGAACTCGAGATCACGGGATTGCACACAATACGTATGAAGAGTAAAAAAAATAATTATTTATAAATGTTATATATAATTATTAATAAACACAAAACTAGTAACGACCGTTAGTATTTAACGGAGAATGACTAACGACCGTTAGACGAATATTAAGAAAGTAATACTAATGAATATTTGGAAACAAGGGAAGGTTCCGGAATCCCTTGGGGGACTCCAAACCGATCGGCCAAGGGGGATAACCCACCTCCTTTGTGCCTTGAGCTCCAAGTATTCAATAGTATATAAACAAACCCAATGTGCATTGTTTTCTTATAACTTGTACACACACATCTTGGTGTTTTCTCTCATTCTCTTGTCCCAAAGTCGATCCATCTAAATAATCCCTTAAGGGATTCGATTTTTATAGATCAAATAAGTTTTGTGTTTAATTTACTTGCATAAACTTTTTCTTGAATTAGTACGTGTGTACAAGAACGTGATTCAAACACATTATTGTTTGATTCTTGGATTGAATTACAAAAGAGGTAAGGGGTAATTCTTATAATCCACATAAACCCTAATTAGGGTTCTTGATTGAAGATTGCAATTTGATTCTTGTTTGGGCTAGAATTACAAAGACATATTTACTATTTATTATTGATTAATTAATTACATGTCATATGATCTTGTTATAATTGCTTCCGCTTTGCGCACTTGATGTACTTGGTTTATTTTATATGAATGTCATGATATCATAATTCCAACAATAATTACGTTTAATTTCTACAATTTGATAACCAAACATGACAAAACAAAACCACATGTGATTTTAAAGGAACATGCTATAGAAGGTCTTAAAAAAAAACCATGTTCTCCATATTTCTTTCTCTCTCTTGGTGAATTCGGCGATCAAAGTAAAAACCCTAATTTTCTTCGAGTCACCTAATTCCAAATCGTCTAATTGATTTCCAATCGTTAGTTGCATCATTATTGGTCATTGGTTAATCCTAGGGTTGTTCATTGGCCAATTTAGTGTGTTTAAATCGGTGTTGGTTTATTTATTCAATTAGGGTTTAAAATTTTCCTAAGGTTTTGATTTTAATTTGTTGGTTCATGTTGGGTTGTACTTATTGCTAATTGTTTGTTCTTGTTTTATTTGATTTGGGAATTGGTTCCTTCTCAATTGTTAATACTTAGATTAACTTTTGAGGTTCAAATTAATCTAACCGATTTTAGGGTTTGTGACATTCATTTTTATTTAGTCGGTTTGTTGAGTGTTTGTTGGTCTTAATTTGATTCCAATTAGGTCAGTTTGGGGGTTTACTTGGTATTAATTCTACGGCGTTCGAGGTTGAAAGAACTTGGTATTAATTGTGAAGAGTGTGTAGTTACTACTACTTATGTGCATGATGCATATGAACAATATGATTATATCATGAGTTCAAGTACTGTTATTGAGTGGAGAATAACACGGATGATGAGGACGAGAGTGAAAATACTAAAGTGGAGTAGGACAAGGATGATAAGGACGAAGCAAAGATGGTTGATCTCAAGATCGTTGTCTATCACATTTTTATTGGTTATCTTTAGTCAAATGTAGGTTATTGATTTTCATTATGATGTAGTTTTGCCTATGTAAGGGGTTGATATGCGGGAAATACCCATATCCTATGCACTTAACTGTTTAATAATATATTTACCTGGATAAAACCCTTTACTCAGGAAAAAACCACATGTGATTTTACCTATGAGCGTTGATCAACATGACTAATTCATGTGCCTAAAGTTGCAACTAAAAAATAGATAAAAGGCATGTGGCAATATCAAAGGTAAATGTTATGAGTGAGAAATTGTTATGAGTGAGAAATTGTGTAATTCACTTGTCAAACATGAAATTATTTAGGCACAATATTAGTCATGTGAATTAGGTCTTTAAATCATTTTCCTTTACCTATAACTTCTTCTTCTTCTTCTTCTTCTTCTTCTTCTTCTTCTTATGCATTTGTTTTATCCATAATCTAATTTTTGTCATCAACATCTTTTCCTTTCAAAACTTGTTCGTTTAACTGATATTCATCCAATGTATAACTAATCGAGCAAAGAAAGGATTCCGAGGATGGGCCGGCCCATATCCTAACATCGTTTATGAGGAGCTAGACGACAAAGCCTCTTCCTCAGATAAAGATGTCTCCGACTCAACTTTTTGATTCTTGACATACACTTCATACTATCCTAATTAAACTTTTGAAGAGAAATCACACTTTAAGGAGAAAAAAAAAAAAAAAAAAAAAAAAAAAAAAAAAGTGACTATCTTGGGATAACTCACATAAAGGACATTTCAAGTTACCAATATTCATCCATCTAGTCGGCCTATCCTGAGTTTTTAACTTTTGGTTAACACAAAGCAAAAGGATAAATGGATGTCTAGGAATATTTTGTCTATACCAAATGAATTTGACCAAGGAAAGTGGTGTTAATTACTTCAGACATATCATTCCATACACTTTTAACAGAGAAAGCACTAATTTTAAACTGACTTAGAAAATAACAAAATCCAATTCAATGACAAAATTTATCCATTGATCTTTGACAAATTAAAGACAAAAAAGACAGAGTGTTAGCTTAAAATTATTAGTAAGTTCTTCCTTGATTAGTACAAACACATGTAATATATGCACTAAAAGTTGTATGAAGAATCTTTCATGTATGTCAAAAACTGCATAAACTTACTATTTAAATCATGTAGTAGATGATGTTGTCAATCGCGCATATATTCTCCTCAAATCTACATATCATTTATGTTTTTTTTACAAAGCAAGGAATCTTCGCTTCACAACCACTGGTCCATCTTATTTCTCATTCTCACCTATACATTGGCATTATATAAACCTCTTAAATTCACTTCATCCGAACAATTGTTTCCCTTTTTTAAGGCTTCAATACTGGTATGCTTTCTTACGGTTAATTGGTTACTTTTGTTATACTGTATCAGTTACATTCTAATTCAATTGCATGCAGGAGTTTGTGGTATTTTTACGTAGTTTCAGCATGTTATTTGGTTATCTTCATTTCATGCATTATAAGGTTTTATACATACATGAAAATTAGTTAGGGGTTAGAAGCTAAATTACTAGTTTTGGCCATTTGAGTTTATAGCTTATTTTCCCCAAGCTGGTTTTTCATGTTGACGTGATTCTAAAATATACGTACATCCATCTTTATAGTTAAGGCCCAAATTAAATATCGCTTTCTTGTTTAAGGTTAGCCCGATTACGTAACTTTCTAGTTGTTCCTCAAATTTGTTACTAGATTCGTATCATAATAAACGTCTAACGATACACACACAATTTTTTAAAAAAAAAAAAAAAAAAAAAAAAAAAACAAGATTAAGAGCTTAGCATAGTACTTTAACCGAATTAGACTTTCATGCTTCAACCATTAGTCTATGTTTCATAGGTCAATTTCCCCTAGGTATGATGCTATTGTTTTTTTCTTTCTGTTGAATTATGATTTTTTCTTGGTTGCTGGAATAGTTGTTTCTATAATGGCGATGGACGATGGAGAACTCAATTTTTCAAATCACGGGATGTTTTTAGGTTCAAATGTGGGTGATATCCCGAACAGTGGTTCAATGACTAGTTTCTTTGATGATATCTTTAATGATGCGCGTGCTTGTACTCATACTCACACATGTAACCCACCCGGTCCCGTTTCCTCCCACACACACACATGTTACCATGTGCACACCAAAATTATACCTCCTATGAGCAATGATGAGAAGATCCCAGCTGAGGACACTGCTGATTCCTCCGAGAAGAAAGGGAAACAACACTCAAAAGGGAATAGGGATGCCGTGAAAAAGTACCGCGACAAGAAGAAAGCACGGGCTGCTTCATTGGAAGATGAAGTAGTTAGATTGAGAGCGATAAATCAACAACTAATAAAGAGAGTTCAAAGTCAGGTGTTGTTGGAAACCGAAGTACGCAGGCTTAAGTCTTTGCTTGTTGATACGAGAGGTAGAATTGATGGTGAACTCGGGTGTTTTCCATATCAAAAGCAAAATCCAGTTAATCCAAATTTGGGTGGTGGGCTCTTGTTGAATACTTGTGATATGCAGCGGACCGCATCAATGCACCGTGATCCACATGTTGATGGTTGTGACTTGGATCTGGAATGTATAAGGAGCCAAGGTTCATCATTGCTCAATGAGGTTTCAGGATGTGGAGCTAACAATGGTCATGTAATTGCCAAGCCTTCTTGTGAAACTAAAAGAAAAGGTACATAAAAACCACTAATGTGCTCTTTTGCTTAGGTAAATTCTTTATGGTTTATATTTAGTTTGAGTTTTGATAGTTAAAGTTGATCGATATAAGTAAAATAATGGGTCTGATTTGCAAGTTGCTAAACAATGTTGGTGACTTGGTTCATATCTAGGTTAGACCAAGTATCAAATAATATTGGCTTTTCATTATACTTTTGGCCTTTTAATTTGTTACAAACTTGAATAGCTTTTTTCTTTTCTCCTGTTTGGGAATTTGGTGTGGGCGGTAAGAAAGAATAATCAAATGATTCATTATGTCAGAAAGAATAAAAGCTGTTTTGTTTTATATGAATGATTGAAATGAGTCAACGAAGTTGATTCCTATTGGTGAAATTCAATTATTCATTTTCTGCTATAGAAAACAATATAATGTATCATTTTTTGAATCTTCAACAGCCTGAATGATTTTATTTTACTTTCTAATAATTTACAAAAAATATATATATAATACTCTATTATATGTTTAATTTAATAGTTTCTTGATGGTTAGGTTAGGTTATTTCCTTTTTGTTCTCTATTGAATTATGCATTAGCAGCAGTTCCAAAAAAATTGTATGCATGCATTAAAGCAATAAGCATTTTAGTTTACAGTATAGTGAATTAAGTAATAAAAGATCTAATAAGAAATAGTTTTTGGCAATTTTAACTAGCTAGCATTCTTTACTTTTAACAATATCCTTAATTATCAATTTTGCTTGAACTACAAGTACAAAAAACATACGGTGTATCAAACTTAATTTACAAGCATGTATACATGATACAAGAACTGAATTAATCATTCGTTATTCGCCAATAATGCGTATTCATTTTCTAATACGTTTTCCTTATATAATAGGTGATTCTTCAGCAACATCCTGATGAATTGCATTGTGGATTGCAACGTCGATTCTTCTTTGGTTTATATTAACTTCAAAAACCTATATGCCAAGTCACTGTTATTTTGTATCTCCTTTTAATGTTATTTCTTGTTGTTTCAGTTGGGTTTTTGTATTTATGTTTTTCCAAATAATGTGGTACTGGAAGCTATGTTTGCCATGCTAATATCATAATCTATCAGCAGCTAGTGGTATCTATTACTATTAGAGTATTAGTCCAACCGATTGTATGCATATATGGGCTTATTATATTTGTTTATTTGTTATTATTACGCTTAGCCCATAATAGTTGGTTTATGTCTCAAGCTAGGGGTGTTCATGGTTCGGGTAATAAACCGAATAAACTGAAAACCGAACCGAACCTGTTGGAACCATACTTTTGTATTTTGTCAAGTCTCGGTCATTTCATTTTGTAATAGGTTGCTTAAGTATTGTTTATGATTATTGTTTAGTTAATGGGCAACATGTAAAAGCCCATGAGGCCTTAAAAGCCCACGTATGAAAGGATAAGGGAGGAAGGGAGTGTTGCCCTAGCTCCTCCCTTATAAATAGAAACTTTATGTTACATTTTATTTTGTTGGTTATTTGATTATCTTAGTAAAACTCTTGCACTCTCACCTTTCATATTGTCTTATAATCAACCACCTCTCATTCTCATCTTATTTCTTTATCAATCATACTTGTGTTTACATAAATAGTGACCTAACAAGTGGTATCATTCGCCTACTAGAAGTTTGAAGTGAGTTTCTTTGGTTAACGTGGGGATTGGTGCTTATTTCTTCATCTTTTTGCATTTTTTCTTTGTTTCTTTCACTCAAATCTTGAAGCTTGGATAAGTTTCAAGGTTGATATAGTGATTTGAAGCTTAGTTGTTGCATAAAGTTGTGATTTTTTAAGGTTTTTTTAAGGTTTTATAGCTTCTTTGATATTGGAAAACTAGTTTTTGGTAGCTACATCTTATAAAGTTAAGGTTTTCTTAGTATTGGTGAAGTTATTTGATCAAAAGTACCTTATTTCTAAGCATTTTTTCATCAAAAAGTCATTATTTTGGATGAACAGTACGTTTTACGCGTAAAGTGGTCGAAAAAAGTACTATTTCCGGCTGTCTACAGTGTTTTTTGGTCGGTTTACGCATAAGTCTAGGCCAAAACCCTTTTCTTACGCGTAAAATTGGTCTAAACCCTTTTCTTACGCGTAAAATAGACCAAAACCCTTTTCTTACGCGTTAAATTGGTTAAAACCCTGATCCTACGCGTAAAGCGCTCTTCTACGCCTTAAACCTACGCTTAAGTTTGATTCTACGCGTAAGTCAGAGTTACGCGTAACTTGCCAGAGTTTACGCGTAAGCTTCATCAACGATCTTCTCCTCGTGTAACGGTGACTCAGTACTTCCCTAGCTTGGATAAGTTAGTGGAATACTTCGACTACGGTTATCTTTCACGCTTGGATAAGTTTGAAAGATTTGTTTGGTTGTTTAAACCTTACGCATAAGTCTAAACTTACGCATAAGCCTAAACTTACGCGTAAAGAGAAAACTTACGCATAAACTATTAGTTTACGCATAATCTACTCTTTACGCATAACTTAAAGTTTACGCGTAAGATTAAGTTACGCGTAAGAATTGAACTTATCCCAAGGATTTTGCAACTTACTCAAAGGAACGTGCATTTCATTCTTCTACAAAGATCCATTTCTACACAAGTGTTCTAAGATTTCTCAACCACCTAATCACTACTTCCCTCACTCTTATCCTCAGCAACAACAACCTCAGCAGTATCAGCAACAACAACCTCAGCAGTATCAGCAACAACAATACCTTCTGCACATAATGAATCCACAACCTCCTAAATACAATCCACAACAACATTACCTAATGATGCAACAACAGCTCATTCCTCAACAACAATCATATCAAGTGCCACTACAAAACACTCAGTTTTCCTCCAAACAACCTCACTGGTTTGACAGAATGTGTGAAGTTATTACAACTCAACAATCCCGACATGAGGCAGGATCACTTGAAACACCTCCAATGCTTACACCTGGAAACTATGTGCAATGGTCAAGTCGATTCTTACGATTTCTTGAACTAAAGAAACCTCATGGGAAATTCTTGAAGCAAGTGATACTTGAAGGACCATTTGAGTGGCCAACAAGATTTGAAGCTGGTGATCCACATGCTGATCCTCCACGTCCTCCTGGTGATAGACCCCTTCCAGAATCTGCACTCACTGAAGAACAGAAACTACATCGTGAAGCTGATCAGTATGCAATGGCTTATATACTTCAAGGTATACCTAATCCGATCTATCGAAGTGTCGATGCTCAGAAAACAGCCAAAGCTATGTGGGAACACGTTCATCTCCTAATGGAAGGAACTCAATTGAACAAAGATGACATGGAATCCAAGCTTTACATGGAATACACTGACATCACAATTGAACCTGGAGAGTCACTTGAATCCTACTATCATCGTTTCACAAATGTGGTCAATGATCTGGAATGTCACAAAATCACAGTACCAAGGATCGCTGTGAACTCCAAATTTGTTGGTAGTCTTGGCCCTGATTGGCATAAATATGTGACATTTGTTCGTCAAACGAAGAATCTTCATGATGCTCCATATGGTTTGTTGTATGACTTTCTGAAACACCATGAACCTGAAGTGGAAAAAGATCGAGCTCTACGAGGAGGTTACACACCCACAACAACACCAAATTCTTTGGCTCTCGTAGCTCAATCTCCCTATGCTCCACCACCATTGTCAAATCATGCATATGTTCAAGAGCAGAACTACTTCAGTTATCCACAATCTTCCACCTCGAACCAAATGGTCCCTTATGATTCATCTCCACAAGATACTTCTACTCAACTTGTTCCGTCAAACAACAATGATGCTGTGTACTACTCCAACTGCAATGATGATGACGATGATGACTTTAATACGTTGAATCAGGGACTTGCTCTTATTGCTCGTGCTTTCAGCAAATTCTCCAACAAAACGAACAACCGTCAACGTTCATCTTCTAATACCAGGAATCAAGCTGTTGTAAATGATGGAAGAGTGGAAATTCAGAATCGTAACTATGGTAGATCTGGTTCAGGAAGTTATGGGAATGGTCAGAGGTTTGGTAACAATGGAGGGTTCAGGAACAACTCAGGATCTTCTCAACAAAGGTCTGACTCAGTTGCTACAAGGAACTCCACCTCAGGGAATGCAGTTTGGTGCTACAATTGTAATGAACAAGGTCATATTGCTACAGCATGTCCCAAACCGAGAACTCGGGGTAGTAAGTTTCACAAGCAGGCATTACTCATGGCTCTTCAGGATGAAAAAGATGGACATTTCCCTGAACAGGACAACAACTTCATGGCAAATGTGAACAACGATGATGACATGGAAGATCTGGAAGCCAATGCTGCTGTGATGCTTATGGCCAACATGCAGGAACTTAAGCTCAATGATTCAGGTCCAGTGTATGACACTGACGGCTTGTCTCAGGTACATGACCTCAATGAATGCTTTATTAATGAAATAGTCTCACCTTCTGCTTATGAATCAGATATGGCGCAAGTTGTTCCATCTAAATCATCTTCATCATCTCATACAGATGAACAAATAAACACAGTTGTCATATTCGATGATGACACAGTTGTTTCATTTGATGATCCTATTGAGAATGATAAACATGATCATTTCGAACAACATGAACCATCATTTGATCCAGACCCTGATCTCATATTGTTATCAAAACAACTGGATGCTCAACAATTGCAAATAATAAAGTGCAACGAGAAAAACAAAGTTTTGAAAGAACAAAATGCGTCACTTGCAAGAGATATTGAATGTTATAAAATTCAGCTTTCTAATCAGGAAGACAAGATTAAACATGCAAAAAGTTTTGAAAAAGCTTTTCACGATTCCTACAACAAAGAACAAGATCTTCAACGCAAAATGCAAGATTTAATCGAGTCAAACGGAAAGTTGATTTCAAAACTCGAAAGTGAAAAGAGTGAATTGAAAATGCAAGTCGAACGTCTTCAAACAGAACTTTCAAAAACAGAAACAGAATTGTCAAGTTGTCAAAAAGATTTTTGTGAACATAAAATACGAAAAAGGAAGTATATAGATGACTTACTCGGTGATATTGTTGATCTTGAAAAACAATTGAAAGAATTTCGTAACATTGTTTACAAACACGGGAACTCTGTCACAACAATTCAGAAATTTACTTTAAAACTGAGACCCGGTACAGGATTTGCACTTGGCGATTACAACTCAATGTTTCTTCACAATGCATTCAAAGATGTTCCAAAAATTTATAGTATGGACTATTTGCTTGATAATACGATTGTGCGTGCTGTTGTTTTTGATACTGAGGAAGAAGAAGAACTTGAAGACGAGAGTCGGTCAAAAATGAGTAATGTTCAATATTGCACACCATATGACTATTCAAAAAATCCAATTAAATTCGTTACTCAAAAGGATTTACCTGAGAAATCATGGTTTATCGAAGAGTCGTATGTTTCATCTCACAATGAGGCCCCTGTCCAAACTGTAGCACAAATAAATGGTCCTTTACCATCATCCGGTGAACTTTCACCCTTACCAAATAGTGTTCGTGTCTTAAATTATTTCAAAACTTTTATGGAAGACATCGAAATTTTGGAGGAGACAATTGAACGTAATTCTGAAATAAAAATTGAAACGTTTCAATCCGCTTACGAGCGCGAAAAGAGAGATATTTTTCAAAAGCAAATGTTGCCAATTGTCAAACACCTCCGTCTCTGTGCTACACGTTGGGATCAAGAACTTCAAAAGGAGGTCAAACATATGATAAACGTTTTCAATGCTAATAAAAATGAAATTTTGGTTCAAAAGCAAAGAACTAGAGTTTTCAAAAATGATGCTGATCGACTCTTAGAACAAGTTCTCAATGCTGATATTTTGTCTGTTATCATGAATGATCTCTATAATTCTGGTACTTCTATGCTTAAGCATGATCATTGTGTTGATAATAACTTGTTGAATGTGGAAATTGAGACACTGAAACATGAGAATGATAATCTAAGGAAAAAGAATGATGATGTGACAAAACAGTTTTCAAAAGAAATTTGTCAACTCAAACATAGGCTTGAATGGTGTCAATCTCAGAGTCTTAAAATGGAATTGAAACTTCAAAGTCACACTATTTCAAACTCTTGTCAGCTTTGCAAAAACAATGAGTCTTTCAAAAGTTTGTGTCTCAAATACGAGCAAGAAATTGCGGATTTAAAAATTGAAAACGCTGCATTTCTACAAAACCACATCGACAGTAAATATTGCAATGGCATACTTGAGTCAAACATTCAGGATAAGAATCACATCATCATCGAGTTAAAAGAGAAAATAAAGCTACTTGAAAAAGGAAAGATGGTTGACACCACGGTGATCGCACCAGGAATGTATAAATTAGACAAAACTAATAAAGGAAAGGTTATTCAAAATACTAATGTTGATACCTCCACTTCTACAGGACTAGTCTCCCCTAATAGCGTTAGCAGACCCAAGCGACAAAGTAAAAAGAAGAATAGGCTCTGGCAACGTAAGAGAGGATCACTAGAAGCTCAAGGAGTAGAAGATCACCTTAGGAATTTGAATAATACTCATGTTGCATCGGATTTAGATTCTAATCTGGCAAATTCTAATCAAAATCTAAATGTAACGAATGATGTACCTTTAAATGTTTTGAATATTAATGCATCTTGTGTGTTTTGTCGTAAAAGTGTTTCATCTGGTGATCATACTAAATGTATAGCTAATTCTCTTCTTCATCGTCATAAGAAACGTAGGACACGCATTCCTTCTAGGCCCACTACTGCCTCTAAGTCTATCTTAGGAAAGCCGCCTTCTACGGTTTCTAATGAAGTTCAGGTTACCCCCATAGGTGCAGAGAACAAGTCTAGGAATCAGCCAAACACTAGTGAATACACCATTAAGAAAGCTCGAACCAGTTGGAATTGGCAACGTTGGTTACAACACAAACCTGATTTTAAATGGATTCCTAAATTATTGAATACTTGTGCTTCTAACCAACTGGAACCCGCAGTTTCTTTGGGTTCCACCCTTACTTCTGTTCCATCCGTGTCCTCTTCTTGTGATGCAGGTGGTGCAGATTGTTCTCTGGATTGTTGATAGCGGATGCACCCGACATATGACAGGCAATCTCAAACTGTTACACAACTTTGTCTCAAAGTTCATTGGTACTGTCAGATTCGGGAATGATCATTACGCTTTAATCATGGGATATGGTGACTTTATCAGTGGGAACATCGAAATAAGCCGTGTTTATTATGTGGAAGGCCTTGGACACAACCTTTTCTCTGTTGATCAATTCTGTGATGGGGATCTAGAAGTTGCATTTCGTGAGAAAACTTGCTTTGTTCGTGACTTACAAGGAAACGATCTTATGTCTGGCTCCCGTGGCTCCAATCTTTATACAATTTCAATGTCAGATATGATTGCAACATCTCTGATATGTCTTCTCTCCAAAGCAGAATCAACTAAATCTTGGTTATGGCACAAACGTCTTTCACACTTGAATTTCAAAACTATGACTGACCTTGCTCGTTATAAACTTGTTGAGGGATTTCCAAGATTCCGTTTCACCAAAGATCACTTATGTCCTGCCTGTGAACAAGGAAAAAGTACTCGGGCTCATTTTCCTTCAAAACCTGAGCACAGTACGAATCATGTTCTACAACTGCTTCATATGGATTTGTGTGGACCGATGCGTGTTCAAAGTATCAACGGTAAACGCTACATACTAGTAATCGTCGATGATTTTTCCAGATGGACTTGGGTTTATTTTCTACGAAGTAAAGATCAGGCTCCTTCTATGATCATCACCTTTCTCACTAAAATTCAAGTTCAGTTACGCAACACGGTCCGAATAGTCAGAACTGACAATGGAACTGAATTCAAGAATCAGACACTTAGGTCTTATTATGAGAAAGTGGGAATTGAACATCAAACATCTATTCCTAGAAGCCCAGAACAGAATGGAGTTGTTGAAAGACGCAACAGGACGTTAGTGGAAGCTGCTAGAACTATGTTGATTAATGCTCAATTACCTGATTACTTGTGGGCAGAAGCTGTTTCAACCGCATGCTATACTCAAAACCGTTGTATGATCACAAAACGTCATCGCAAAACACCATATCAAATTGTTCACAAAAGGAAACCGAACATCGATTACTTTCATGTTTTTGGAGCACTCTGCTATCCGAAAAATGACCGTGATGATTTAGGTAAACTTAAAGCAAAGGCTGACATCGGAGTGTTCATTGGATATTGTGAAATTTCTAAAGGTTTTCGGATTTGGAATCGTCGTACTCGTGAAATTCAAGAAACCATTCACGCTAATTTTGATGAACTCACCCAAATGGCTTCTGAGCAACACAGCTTAGGACCCGAATTTAACCATCTTAACTCTCCGGCATCTTCGGCTGAACCATTGCCACTCAACCGCAAAGAATTGGAAACCTTGTTTGCTCCACTGTTTGATGACACAATTGAATACCGTCCTACTGAGGTTCCACCGATTTCCGCTACTCAACCTGACAATATTCATGTACCAGACTCACCTCAACAAACTTCAACAACTGTTGAGAGAGACGGTCCTCCAATTGCTTCACCATCTACAGTAGAACAAACTGTTTCTAACTCCCGCCACTCAGCTGAAGATCCAACACCACTATCAGTTCCACAATCCGCAGAGCATGATCCTGATGCGTTCTTCAATCCGTTTGCACCAGCTACTACAGTTCCTGATATAGCTGAGTCGTCAACACGCAACTTGGATCCTGCCAACATGCGAGATACATATCAACTACACCCTTCAACACACAAATGGACCCGAGACCATCCTCTAGTTCATATTATTGGCCATCCAGATGCACCAGTTATGACAAGACAACGACTTCACACAGATGGAGAAACTTGCATCTACGCACTCACAGTTTGTCATGAAGAACCCAAGAACATTAAAAATGCAATGACTTATGACAACTGGATTGAATCTATGCAAGAGGAATTTCAGCAATTCATAAGATTAGAAGTCTGGGAATTAGTTGAAAGACCTGACGGAGTCTTTGTCATTGGGTTAAAATGGATATGGAAGAATAAGCTTGATGCTGAAGGCACTGTCATACGAAACAAATCACGTCTGGTAGCGAAAGGATACTCTCAACTGGAAGGTCTAGATTTTGCTGAATCCTTTGCTCCAGTGGCTCGACATGAAGCTGTTCGGATCTTTTTGGCCTATGCCGCACACAGGAATATGGTAGTCTTCCAAATGGATGTCAAAACAGCATTTCTTAATGGAGATCTCCGTGAAGAAGTTTATGTTAGCCAACCTGAAGGCTTCGTTGATCCTGAGCGTCCTAATCACGTTTACCGACTCAAAAAGGCACTCTACGGACTCAAGCAAGCCCCACGGGCGTGGTATGACAAACTGTCTACTTTCTTATTGGCCAATAAATTTTCTAAAGGATCAGTGGATCCCACACTATTTACAAAAACCTACGGGGAGGACTTACTTGTTGTTCAAATATATGTCGATGACATCATTTTTGCCTCAACAAACAGAAGTTACTCTAATGATTTTGCAAAATTAATGAAAGATAATTTTGAAATGTCCGTGATGGGTGAACTTTCATTCTTTCTAGGACTTCAAGTTCATCAATCACCCCGTGGAATTTTTATAAATCAGTCTAAATATGCTCTTGAAATTTTAACGAAACATGGAATGATGTCTTGTGATACTTATAATACACCAATGGGCTATACCACAAAACTAGATGCTGATTTACATGGGACTCCAGTTGACCCTACCAAATACCGAAGTATGATTGGGTCCCTCATGTATCTCACAGCTAGTAGACCTGATATAGTATTTGCTGTCTACATGTGCTCCCGCTATCAGTCCAGACCAACTGAAAAACACCTCAGTGAGGTCAAGAGAATCCTTCGATACATAAAGGGAACCATTAACTTGGGGATCTGGTATCCGAAGGATTCTGGCTTTGAACTAATTGCTTTTTCAGATGCTGACCATGCAGGATGTTTAGACACACGCAAAAGTACATCTGGTAGATTACAATTTCTCGGAGACAAACTTGTGTCATGGCAATCTAAGAAGCAGGACTGCACTTCACTGTCGTCTACAGAATCTGAATACGTAGCCATGTCTGCTTGTTGTGCTCAAGTCATTTGGATGAGATCACAACTTAAGGATTATGGCTACCTATTCAACAGGATTCCTATCTACTGTGATTCAAAGAGTGCAATTGCTATCTCCTGCAACACTTTGCATCATTGCAAATCCAAACACATCGATCTCCGATATCATTTCATCAAAGAGCATGTGGAAAGGGGTACAATTGAACTTTATTTTGTTGGAACTGAATACCAATTGGCGGACTTACTTACCAAATCCTTGGCACCATCCAGGTTTGCTAGTTTAGTTCACCAAATTGGTATGCGATGTTTGACTCCAGAGGATCTGGAAAAGTTTTTAAAACACAATTGATTGTCAAACATCAAAACTATCTTTGTAAATATTCTTTCAAAAAAAAAAAAAAAAAAAAAAAAAAAAAAAAAAAAAAAAAAACTACAAAAATATAAAACCAATGAAAAACTCAAAAATATTTTTTGGTCAATTTTTCTTTATAAAAAAAAAAAAAAATGCAAGTATAAAACTCTTTCAACACTATTTTTTCTAAAATGTCTTCAATCATTTAAAATTAGTGTTGAGGGGGAGGAAAAGTAACGTTTTTCTTAATTACCAAAAATTATTTTACCTTTTATACTTGCATTTTACCAAAAACATTTACGTTTTATCTACTAAGTTGATTCAAAAGGTTTTCGGGTTACTCTCCTTGATCAAAACCAATTTAATTTTACCATGATCTAAGGTCGAGGGGGAGTACGACAAGTTGTTCTTTTCTAATTCTTGGTGTTTATATACAAATACTATTTGTGATAATGTGGTTAGGCTTTGGTTTAAATGTTTTGTTAGGTTAAGGGACTAAAATTGTCACTTTGTGTAACTTGAAATAACCTCAGTCAAAACATGCTTTGACCACACACATTTACTATTACTGCAAAACATTTACTACCCTCACCTACACAAATTAACGACCCACATTCATTTGGTTAATCCGTGCAACAATCTACGAATCTGTAAGTATAAACGTGTTTTGATCATAATTTCTAACAAAGGTTTTTGATTTCATAACGATCCAACGGTTAAATCTCTCTAATCGATTAGATTTCTCTTAGGTTTGTGCGTAAAATCTTGAACCCAGAAATTATTGATGTTATGATTAATTTGATTGTTGGGAAATGGTTTATTGTTGATTAGTAACATGTTTTCACACTCATATTGCACCCAGAAACACATAATCGATTGATATGATTTTAGGGTTCATACAAGGGATTTGGGGGTTCTTGAGTTTGATCATTTGGATGGTAATTAGTGATGGGGATAGTGTTTGTGTATGCCTTGGATCATTTCAAAATGGTTTAATTAGATCTTAATCATGTTTTGCTCTTGAATCTAAGGTTTAAGGTTCGAAGGTCACTAGCAGATTCAATCTTAAGATTTTGTGGATAATTTGTGTTGTTATTTGAAACATATGATCCTTATGATGTTTGTATCACTTTCCCCATGTTTATTCCTACCCAGAAACACGTTTGATTAAGGTTGTGATTAAGTGTTCATGCGTGTTTACGCGTTAAGTAGTATTAGGCATGTTTTCGCGTTAAAATGTATGAATTAAGTGTATTGGATTTGTTATTGATCAGTGGTAATGTTTGTGCACTTTCAGGAAACATACACCTCAAATTTCTAAGGTGAATTTCTGGAAAATGGTGTCTTTACGCGTTAAATGTTCATCCTACGCGTAAGATTAAATCTTACGCGTAAGATTCGACACGTGGACAAATTGTGTCTTGGATAAGACATAGTTTACGCATAAAATTGTTCTTACGCATAAGTTCTGACCTTACGCATAAGTCTAGAACTTACGCGTAAGTCATTACCTACGCATAAGTTGCAATTTACGCCTAAGGGTAATCCTACGCGCGCGTAACTTCAATTTCTACGCCTAAGACTTATCTTACGCATAAAATTGATCTTACGCGTAAGTTTCACTTTACACGTAATATTCTAACTTACACGTAGATTTTGCACTTACGCATTATTTCTATACTTACGCTTAAGTCAGGTTACGCGTAATGACAGCAAATTACGCGTAAACTTGTCAAATTCCAAAATTTTCTAAGTGTTGGAAATTTTCCAATGTGTAACTTGTTGTAAATGATAAACTTATGTTGTAACTGAATTGTTTTATGTTTCTAACAAGTAATATAACTCAAGTTTGTCACATATCAAAAGTTTTCACACACACAAACCCCCACTGATCAATGTCAAACATGCAAATCTATATGTACACATGTTTAATGAATGTCTATGCTAACATCATCAACAATTGCCATGTTTGTGTGTTTATGATCTATTCAGATGGCAGAACACAATGACATCCCATACGGACCAGAACCTGAACCCATTCGTGCATGGGAAGACACCTTTCCTGAAAACTACTCCAGAAAGATAGGAAAGAACAACCTGAGAGTCAACTTCAACAAACTTACATGCAATGAGTCTTCTTGCCTTGTTGCAGTTGATGCTCTCATCTATCACCCGTGCAAAGTTCTACTCACCAAATCTGCTGCAGTGGCATGCTTCTACATACATCAGTTTTGGCACACAATCCACTTGGACCTCCTGGAAGAATCCTTTACTTGTATGCTTCACATGAGACAAGTCACGATCGACAAGGATCTTCTCCGTAGTGCTCTTGGACTTCCCGAACTTGAACCTAATGAAGATTATGACCAAGTTCCCAGTGAAGAAGAACTGATAGAATGGCTGAGAGATATTGGGTATGATGAATCTGAAGGGGTCATTACTAGGCACTCTAAGGTCAATATCAGGTTTCTTCCACAGCCTTGGAGAACTCTCTATATCATAATTGCCAAGTCACTATCTGGCAGAGACACAGGCCATGAACACCCTAAGCTCCAACATCTCAAGCTGTTTTGGGCCATTGCTAACGTCAAGAAAGTTGATTTTGCCAGCATCATCTGGGAAGACATGGTGTGGCACATACAACGCAAGACGACCAATATTCCATTCGTCCGTTTCACCAAACTTCTTATTGCAAGCTTCCTCCATGAATATGATGACATTCCTCAAAGATTGAATGATGAGTTTCAGCACACATACAAGAATGAGGACACTCTTAAGGTCATCAAGAGAATGGATACAAGTACAAGGAAACAGGGAAAGAAACTTCCAGATAGCCTCTTAACTGACAAAGTCAAGGCTGGCAATAACTACAAGTACTACCTACAAGCCATTGAAGCAGAGAAAGTTGGGTTCTTGGACGAAGCTGCTCTACCTTTATACATGCAGAAGAAAGGTAAGAAAGGTAGCAAATCTGGCAGCTCAGAAAGTTCTACTAAGTCCAAACCTAAGAAAAAGCCATCATCTAAGGTCAGAATTCCTGCAAAGAAACCTACTGCTGAACCTGGCTGGTTTCCCTCACCTCCATCTTCTCCTAAGCAGTCTGACTCTGAACGAACTGAATCCGACGAAGGTCCACAATACAGTGAAGCTTATCCTAATATTGAGAAAGATGAGAATCAGGAAGACATCGATTGGGATAAAAACATTGATGAATTTGCTGACAATGCCGTTTATCCATCTTACCTCAATCAAAGTACATTCACAGAAGCTCAGAAAAAGCTGGTTGAAGAAAGGATCAGAAGGGAAAAGATGAAGGAACCAGTTACTGATGTACAAGAGCCTGAAGGACTTTCAGCAGAAGAAGAAAATGAAAGGTCTCTCAACCTTGGTCTCCTCCACAGCCGAATTGATGCATTCAATGCTGATATGCCTCCACCTCCAGTCTTCTCTCAGACCACCGAAGCCGGCGGCTCAAGCAGCATTCCTGAGCCTACCACAGGAATCACTTCAGACTTAGTTGTTTATGATACACCCTCAGTATCTCCCACTGACGTTGAGATGACTACAACAATGGGAGAGGAAGGAGAAGATGATCCTATGGATACCGATGCTCCAAGACTTATGTCTATGGAAGAAATGGAGATCAGAGAAAGGGCTCAGGAAGAGGAACTGAAAAGAAAACAAGAAGCTGAAGAGGCCAGACTCGAAGAGGTTGCTCAAGCTAAACTGGAAGAAACAATCAGAATGGAAGAGAGCAGGAAAGCAGAGGAGGCAGCCAAACTGGCTGAAGAAAAGTCTAAGAAGGAAGAAGAAGCCAGGCTGGCTGAAGAACTAAGGCTTAAAGCAGAAGCTGATAAGCTGGCTGTAGAGAAATTAAAGAAAGAAGAAGAAGCCAGGGTTGCTGAAGAGCTAAGACTGAAAGCTGAAGCTGAAAAACTGGCAGAAGAACTTAGGGTGAAAGAAGCAGCAGCCAAAGATAAGAAAGCTGAACAACCCGAAACAAAGAAAGGTGATGACAAAGACTCCACCACCATCATTGAATCCACACAGTCATCACCTCCTGCTTCTGAATCAACACATGGCAAATCAATCAAGAAACCAAGCTCCAAAGCCTCTGCTGCATCTAAGTTACTCAAGTCAGCTTTCAAAAGAGTGCATGATAAGAAGAGAAGCAAACTAGAAGATCAGGTTGCTAAACTTGCAACCCAGGTTGCTGAACTATCGAAGCTGAACTCAAACGTCAAAGAGCTCCAAGATAAGGTTGACATTTTCTTAGCTAAAGACGTAACAGAGAACTTGGAAGCCGCATTAGCAGCTCAAGCACAAGAATACATGGCACAACACTTAGTGGCTGAGCTGAAAGAACTGCTGGCACCAATGAGAGACGAACTCACCAAGTTCGCTGAGCAAGCAGTTAAGAAAGTTATCCGATCAACAACCTTCACTCTTCGTGCCGACAAGTCTACTGCTCCTCTACCAGGACTATCTCTGGATGATTTAGAGGCTCAACTTTTGGACAGGCTGGCAAGCAAACTTACCTTGACTCCTGAAGAAGCCAAAGTCCTGGACGCACTGAAAGATAAACTGACAAAAGAGACTTGCAGCACAGAGGCAGATAAGCTGAAACGTCAACGAGATGATGAAGACAGGGATCCCAATTCTCAGGCAAAGAAACAGAAACAAGCCGAAGGACCCTCATCTCAGTACAAAACACCGGTAATCCCTCCTACCACAACAACTTCCTCACAACAACCGAAGGCATCAGGTTCTGCTCCCAAAGCACACGACCACTTTGAATACACCGGTGGTGACGACATCCCTATGCCCGATGAAGTTCCAGAACCGTCCCCTAAGAAGAAGAAGAAAGCTAAGAAAGGAAAGCATCATCAACCCCAACCAGACTCCTCACCTAAAGGCACCAAACCAAAGAAACCCAAAACCGTCCTTAACTGGCTAGACCATGACAATAGTGCCGAATACTCCTGGTTTGAGAAGATGATCAATTCGCAACCACCACTGGAAGACAATCATGAACCTCAAGATGGTCGAACGGTGGAATATGCTCAAATGATTCAGCAAAAGTTTAAGATGAAAAAGATGAATAAGAAAGAGCTGCGAAGAATCAAAAATGATGCTTTCAATCTTCTGAAAGATCGGTCTGCTAACTCAATCGAGCTTGAATACCATCTGGAAAATATTGCTCGAGCTATGTCAAGCAATATTGACTGGATCAACCCTGAATCATATGTCAATCCGGTCACAAAGAAAACCGCACCTTACATTACTGACTGGTCCAAACCACTACCGATGATTGGGAAGCCTAAGGAACCAAAGATCCCGTACAAGTTCTTCTACAACACAGACTTGGAATTTCTGACACTTGGCAGCAAGATCGAGAAGAAGTATGTTACCTCACTCGCCTTTCTCCCTGCAGCTCGATATCTCAATAATGCCATCGAAGAAGAAGCTTCAGCATTATTCGTCGACAAAATTGTTGAATATGACCGGGATGCACTTTATGGTATTCATCATTGGCCAACCAACCGGGCACAGTACTATCGAAGTAGCAGACTTAATCAGACGATGGGTGATGTAGAAAGTGATCTGAAGATTGTCTCCATTCAATTCATCTCGACTGTCACGTTCTTTGGGTACCCCTTCCTCAGCAAAATCACACTGAAAAGACTTGATGAAAAGGAGTACGATATTTCCGAGTCTGACTTTCCACGACTACGTCTCAACGACATTGAAGACATGTACCTGCTCAAAGTTCAAGGAAAACTCTATGGCTTGCCTAAAGAGATGCAGCTTGCCTTTATCCAAGCTCTTCTAATCTACATCAGGCAGATTGTCATAAGAGAAAGAGTTGAAGATCTTCAGTTAGGAGTGGAAAGTTACCAGAAGAAGCTCAATCTCACCAAACCAAACCTGTTTGACATCCCCGACCTTCAACATCTACCTCAATACTCCTTGATCAGACGACCATTTGGGTTCACCTACCGAAGTATTAACGGTCGCAACTGCTTTATGGGATATGAAGAAATTCATAAGTTCTGTGATGAAACTCTTAAGTTCGTCAGAGATGGGATCAAAGGCAGAATCAATGATATTGAACTGGGTAAATCCAAAAGGTGGAACACCAATGAAGCCCGGGATGCTCGCAGATTCATCTTCAGGATTGAGAACAGATTGAGGCGCAGGGATCAGTTTCGGAGGTTGGAGAGTTATGTGGGAGGCAGATCCAAATTTCCGGTGTTGACATTTCAGAGGCCTGATTGGTAGATCATTGTAAGAATTTGATTTGATTTGTCCATATTTTTTTACTTCATAATGGTTTGTGCACGCATATCAGTGTACAACCCGTACTTGTAAAGAAAGGACCCTGAGGTACGCATCAGTGCCTCAATCCTGATATAAGGAGCGAAGGCTTCTTACTTTTGAGTAGAATTAATCAAACATTTATGATTTTTCATAATTCTGCTCAAAAGGACAAGCATTTCACCTCAATAAGACCTAATCACTTGTTGAGGGGGAGCACTTGTCAAAACAAAATACTTTGCTTAAAATCAAAAGTTCTTGGTGAATTTCCCCGTAAGACTCAAAAGGCATATTTTAATCTAAAAGATTATCAAAAACATCATTTTATATGCTATTTTTGAGGGGGAGAAAATGAAAAAGTGATTAAAATATACGAAGTCAATGCTTAAAAGTTGTATCATGTGCGAGCTAGACTCAGTTTTAACCCAGGAATTGACGAGGCAATAAATGTTAGTAATATCGAAAAGACTTATCCTCGACGGGTAATAACATCAAGTTAGATACTAGAGCTAGTTGTCACCTAAAAGCTGACAATGTATCTCTTTATCTAACCACGTAAGCGTGTCTCGAAAAGGATTAGTCTTAGTAGAAATGTACCGTCTCGAGAAACTTTCTGTGGACTTGACCAGGCCGGGTAATAATTTCAAGCTAGTCTAACTAGTGATGTAAGCGTGTCTCGAATCGGTCTTGTTCACGGAAAGTGGATCAATTCAAAAGTGCTTGCTCCTCCCGCATGTGCAAATTTATTAAACACTTATGAGCACATGTGCAGGGGGAGCCCTTCAAAAGTGAACACAAAACTCTCAAAGTGTTAACCAAAATATTTGATTATCCCAAACACTTTGAGAGATTTTCTATCAAAGGTTTCTTGGCTACTGTCGGAGTTATAAGGTGATTAAGATAGGATTATTCGTCCTATGATCCGCCAGAGCCGGAGGGATCTACCCAAGG
Organism: Artemisia argyi; assembly: GCA_030686995.1. Taxonomy (NCBI): domain Eukaryota; kingdom Viridiplantae; phylum Streptophyta; class Magnoliopsida; order Asterales; family Asteraceae; genus Artemisia; species Artemisia argyi. Next base: position 271,426 of record JARVZY010011371.1, on the reverse strand, counting down.
ACATCACCATTAGTTAGAAGTAGAAGTCCTTAGGTATGATACGAAAAAAGGAGAAATGAATGAAAGGGAAAGAAGGAGTTGAAGAATTAAAAAGAATAGTAAAGAAAAGGGTGAAAAGAAATAGCCCTCCAGATGATTCAACCTTAGGGCAGACACCGGGTTCGATACGTATGCTACTGGTTGTTGCATAAGACAACACCGGTATTGAAGATTAAGTCGTCATGGACCCAGTGACGCAATGCACTAAACCTTCTTAACCACTCAAGTTCTCTTAAAAGAACTTGTTTCATTCTCACGGGGAATCTACGTAATCTATCGACCTATCTCTTAGAGACGGTTGATATTGAAGAAGGAGACTCCTCCCTAGTCTCCGCATAGGAAACCTAAGTGTGCACTTATAGAGTCTAGAGCCTCGAGATATATCAAAGATCTCTTAGGAACACTTAGTATTTCTACAACTGGTGTTCTACTTCAATGGACACCAGCTGTAAATTATCGAGTCCTTCGCAGATCTTAGCAATCTGCCAAGAACGTTTATGAGAGGATTACATAAGTATTTCTCAATGATTGAACGGAAATCCTGCCAGGGTCAACATCAAACAGCCCTGACAGCAGGTCACTTCGGTAACCCCACAAGGGTTACGCTTAGTGTTTGCGGTGGTTTCATTACGGTCTACAGTCGTGGAGTGATCCCCAGCGACTCACCCAGTCATTGAGCTACTCAGTAGGTCTCGTAAGCTCCTTCGGGAGTATCTGATATGGGAACGGCCTGGATAAGGATTAGAAGGAGTCTTCACAATATGCTGTTGATGAGCTCTAATTCCTTATCCGTAAATACCGGTTGTTTTATTGCTAACTGTTTACTCGCAGGTACCTCACTTCCATGATGGTAGATTCCAACATGCTCATACATACATCTCGAAGTCAAAGATAGCTCCCCCAAAGATCTTAACAATACAAAGTTCCAAGAAAGATTCTACGACAATAAGAAGAATCTACAAAGTATAAAGACAAAGATCTCAATGTATCTAAAGGAACTTCTTGCACGTGAAAAGTCTAAGTCCAAAGATGTATGAGTATGTTGGAATGGCGGACAACCACCACAGACGCAGGAGTGACGAACGGCAGATTACTTCATAACACAATCACTACATCATCACCAAAGAACAAAGAGAAAGAGCAAAGTATATTCATTATCATTCAACCAATTTTGAAGACGTCTTGAGTTTTACTTGTCACAAGTTAACGACAAAGATGAAGACGTCAAGCAACCGTGATGACCGACCCTTAGGGGGAGATTGTTGGAACCATACTTTTGTATTTTGTCAAGTCTCGGTCATTTCATTTTGTAATAGGTTGCTTAAGTATTGTTTATGATTATTGTTTAGTTAATGGGCAACATGTAAAAGCCCATGAGGCCTTAAAAGCCCACGTATGAAAGGATAAGGGAGGAAGGGAGTGTTGCCCTAGCTCCTCCCTTATAAATAGAAACCTTATGTTACATTTTATTTTGTTGGTTATTTGATTATCTTAGTAAAACTCTTGCACTCTCACCTTTCATATTGTCTTATAATCAACCACCTCTCATTCTCATCTTATTTCTTTATCAATCATACTTGTGTTTACATAAATGGTGACCTAACAGAACCAAATCGAAAAAAAACGAACCGAACTTATAACCAAAACGAATTTGTCAAAACCGGATTGAACCGAATTAAAAATTCGGTTTTCGGTTTTGATATGGGTTTGGCTATCTGAACCGAAAACCGAATTTATATAAATATATATATTTTTTATATATTTATATTATTTTATATATATAAAATGTCCATTAAAAATTTTATACTAATATAAAAAACACTTTTTATGCTTGAAATATTTTTTTTTGCCAAAAATATATATAATTAAATTAAAAAAAATATAAATAGTGTAATTCAAGTATAAAATTCGGTTTTCGGTTTTGACCCATAACCGAACCGAACTTCGGTTCGGTTCGATCATAGATATTTTCGGTTCGGTTCGGTTTTCGATTATAACCCAAAAAATTATTTTAACCGAACAACCCGAACCGAATAAACCGATTAACCGAGAACTGAACCGATGAACACCCCTATCTCAAGCTATGTATTGTATTTATATGGACTTTCTCTCTCTCTAACTTATCCTCCCACCTCTCTCTATAATCCAAACTTATCCTAAACCGAACGTATCTCTTTTCTGGCAGTCGGCTTTGGCCGGCCGTCCGAACCTCTTTCTTTTTGTACTTTTTCTTTTTCTACAATAAAGCCTTACCCACAGATCTGTCATCCCGCATCTTCGCTGCTGCTATTGTCATCGCTGCCGCCACCGCTGTCTTCTGCTCAGATTTGCTACCATCCGGTTCCTTCTGCTCAGATCTGTTGTGGCCCGTTATCGACGGCTCGCTGCTGCCTAGGGGTTTGATTTTAGATCTGTTAGGTTTTGGCCTGGCTCCTTTAAGGATGCCTAGTTTTATCATCTATGTATGTATTATGTACTTTATGTACTTTTGTCAAGCTACACCTGCATATGGTTGTGTCTGTCAAAAGCTCACTTTGGTGATTCCCCCCACCCTTGTATGGTGTCGCTGTAGTCTGTCACAACTATTAGGGTGTATGTCTTGTTTTGTCTTAACTTGTTATGTTCGATATAACTTGTTTTGTCGATGTAACTTATTGTATTCAAATTTCCTCTATTTGTGAGGTGTGATATGAAATTTCTGTTCAAAAATAATAATAATAATAATAATAATAATAATAATAATAATAATAATAATAATAATAACAATAATAATAATAATAATAATAATAATGCAAATTATTACTCATCATGGGCATAATATCAATTCTAATATGGTATCACATAGATACTGATATACATTTAATTCGTGATTTCATGGCTTGTGGTCAAGTTCGTGTGTTGCATGTGCCCTCTCAGTTTCCTCAAAGGTGCCTTATTTCTCAAGTTTCGTGTTAGTTTGAAATCCTGAAAGCCTCTCGTTCCAACTGTGGGAGAGTATTAGTCCAAACGATTATATGCATGAGCTTATTATATTTGTTATTACGAACTTAGCCCATAAAAGTTCCCTTATGTCTCAAGCTATGTATTGCATTTATACTGACTTAATGCAAATTACTCATGTTTTATATAATAAAACAAAACCCCTATTGGGAATTTTCCATTTCAAAAAATGCATTTATACCTTATTTAGTAATAATTGTATTTAAAAAAAAGATTATTTTCTTATTAGGTAACATTTTATATTTATCCATAACACAAGTAGAAGATAAGTACAAAAATATAGATAAGAGGCAATTAACACAAGTAGAAGATAAATAAAAAAAATATAGATAAGATACAATTAATAATAGTATTAAAAATTTTAAATAATTATCTTTAATAATAAAAAACTATAATTAAACATCATAAATCAAACAAAACAAAGATTAAATTATTTGTTTTTTAATAAATAAAATATATGATTCAAGAAATTTTAAAAAACCCGCGCGTACGCGGGCATTATAACTAGTTATGAGAATAATATCAATTCTAATAGTTACATGTTGCGCTTTCCTGAAACAAGGCCTTTTTGATACTTTTAAGAGTAAATACAACGTTTGTCCTTTAACTTGTATAAAAAATACACGTTGAGTCCCAAATTCAAAATAAATACAGCCAAGGTCCTTACTGTTAATTTTTTGCACGTCCAAGGTACCCTTGACTTAACACCGCCAGTAATGGCTATTAAATGACTAAGTGTTTGAAAACTTGTGTGTATTTTATCTTTACGTATTCAAATGGGTTGAAGGATTCAAATTCTTAGAACACCCTGATTCTCGAATATTTGAACGTGTAATGTACTAAGATGGAAATTCAATCCCTCAGGATATTTTCGTTTATGCACTTGTTTTGTTTAATGTTTGTTTTTCATGCAAAAGGAATTGTACTAAATTAGGAAGGATTGTTGGAAATTTAGTTCAATTGGGGGATATGATCATACTTGAAAATAGGTTTGGAGGTACGGAGCCCTGATTACCCTGACTCTAATAGTGGTTGAGAGTAACTCATTATAAGGTTCAATCCTTCAGAGAGTTATTACTGTTAGTACTAAGTTAGTACTGTTGGAGCAAGTTACTACTGTTGGCATAAGTTAGTACTGCTGGAATGAGTATGTAACTACTCTGACCTATTCAAGTGGCAATTAAAAATGCATTTATGACAATATTTAATTGGTCATGTAACCACTATTGTCTATAATGGGGATAATTATGAGGCAATTAATGGGATGATTAATCCTCATAATTCTATTTGACTAGCTGTGAGATATTGGAAATCAAATATGCATGAGATATACAACAGAAAACATAAACACTTGGATGCGCAAGGGTTATTGATTTTGTGCTTAATTTAATAAAAACATTTGGTCTTATCCCAAGTAGATATTCGTGATACCTATGCGATAGGGTCGAATAGTTTACTTTGGAAAGTGATAACATTATTCCAAGTGATATCCATACGTAGTTAGGTCATTGATTATATTTGTTGGACATTTAGTACAATTGAGGGATCAGGTTATACTTGGAATTGGGTTTGGAGGTATAGAGTGTACACCCATTAAGTCCCTGACATCCCTATCTCATATTAGTGGTTTGCTGATGCATTCATCAGAATGTATCTCACCGGTCGAAACTGATGAGCAAGTGTGATATTAATCAGCATGTGTGATAACTTATCAGCATGTCTTGGTGAACATGCTGATAAGTGCTCTTGCTAATCAATACCTGATAACACTTGGAAAATAATTGTAACCACTTTGACCTATTAATGGGCAGTTTCAAGAATGAGTTATTGACCATTATTATTGGTCATGTAACCACTAACAAAGTGATGGAGGAGGTTATGAGATTAATTGGCCGATTAATGCTCATAAATCCGTTTGACTAGAAGTGACAACTCTTGTTTTGAATAAGAGTTTCATCTTTATAAATAGAGGAAAACACTTGCATGAAAGACACACGAAACATAAACACTTGAAAGCGAACTGGTTCTTGATTTGTGCCTAAAACAAGAACATCACTTGGTCTTATACCATAGAGATATTCGTGTAACCCAGGCATAAGGTCGAATAGTTTTTATTGAAAAGTGATAACACGATTTCAAGTGATATCGAGGTATCATTGATTATATATACCCAACTGGGAACACACGTTAACAAGAAACCAACGATCTTCACCCTGTTTTGGGCTTACAACCACCAACAATCTTGTGGTTCTGGAAGCAACAGATTGATTGGACCTGGTAGAAGCTTCAACTGGCCTTCTCGAGAACTGAGGAAGTGCCAAACTAGAACAGATGACACAGTTAAAGGGAAGATTATTAACTACTGGAGCTTGTTGAGACGGTTTGAACAATCTCGAAATGGGAGGTTGTTGGGTTTTTGCAGCCAGATCAACCGCAACAAGCATCAAACTACTAGACAAGTGGTTAGTTGGTTTAAAGTTGTCCCACATTAGAAGTAGGAAACCTTATAAATAGATGTCTCCTTCTCTTTATAATATAATGAGGTTTTGAACCCGCGTGTTGCCGCGGGGTTTTTGTATATGTAGGTTAGCACAAAAAAGAGAGGGATGAAAGCAATTGCAGCAGCAGTAGTCTCAACTACATTTCTTTGTTCTTAATTTTTAGAAACTAAAGCATCTACAAAAAGTGGAAGCAACTAACCTATACCATAGAGGCACCTGATCCATTCACATTATCACTCTCTTCCATTCATAATCATTTCCAGCACTTGTCGGTTCAACATCTTCGCCTGATGAAATATTAAATTCAGTCCCAACTACTCTTTGCTCAAAAGTCAAAACTATTGAGAGACCTTTAAAAGAATTAAACAAATGATTCAAAAAGGGTGTTTGGGATTGCATATCTTTTTTGCTTAAACTGTTTACAACATTTGGATATCGATACATGAACTCAAAGTTACAACTCTGTTCTATCTAGTGACAATATAATCAAGATCTTCAAACCAACAATAGATCAAGGCTCCAAAAATATATACAAAGGATCTGTGAAGCATTTTGATATGGTCTTGTTAATGGGGTCTTTCCATTTGACAAACGAATGCAGGTGTATGAAGAAATGTCGCCAAAACTAAAATCCACCTCTTCTTCTCTACTCACTGAACCAAATGACAACAACCTACACGAAAGGAGATAGTATATAAAATTGTCAGCTTTCAGAAACTACATGCCATTACCCACGATCTAATCCACCACAACTTTGGTCATTTTCCAACGTTTTTTTAACCATTATACGCCAAACCATGCAAACTTTTTTTCTCAGTTTTATCATTCAAGGTTGAAAGTTCTTTTTAGCATGTATAGGTGTAAAAGAGAATAAACTGCATATCCCGAATGACAGATTGTTGCTGCAATAAAACAATTTTAGAAATCATACCTGACATAACCATTGCATGTATTGGTGTATTTCTGTCCATAGTGCCTAGTCTAGCAGATTGATTAGCAGCACCGAATGTATTAAATGCAGATAAATATACACCTCATATATCCCTTCTCGCGTCTTCGTATTTAATCTTCATCAAGGATCATCACCGGTGAACGTAAAAAATTACAACGAAACTACGATCCTATTTTAAAATAGTAAAGATCATAAAGTATTAAATTGTACCTACAAAAATTTAAAAAGGTATTTCTTTCCTGCTCGTTTTGCATCACATATGATCTTCCATTTGCTCCAAGTATGGGGTGCCCATATTACGGAAACAAAATTTGCCCGGCTAATATTGATACAATACCTGTTTCCTTTTGCGGTTTATGTGCTTGAGAGCTAACTTTTATCACAACAGAGTTCACGGTGGCAAACAACACTTCAGGAACAATGTTTTTGGTTCCTGTGTGGCTGTGTTATGTTTGTAAGTGATGAGTGCTCAAACACTCATCATTTTTGGTCAAATCTGAACTGCAAAACATACAAAAACACTCAGAAATGCATCAAAATACTGAAAATATTTCAAAATTGTGTTTTATATGTTTTAGATGCAAAATGAGTAAAAACAGATAAAAAACGTACAAAGTTTGCGAAATTGGCAGTTTCGGTCCCCCAACTTTTTAAAATTGACAAAACTAGTCCCTGAGCATTTGTTTTATAAGAAAAGTCATCAAAGGTCCTTCTGAAATCAAAAAGTATCATAATTGGTCCTTTGGTGAAAAGTTTGGAAAATTACAAGTTTGGTCCCTGTACTTTGCAAAACTGTCAGAAATAGTCCCTGGGATGTCAAAACTTTAAAAAATAGCAAATCTGGTACTTGTACTATTCTTATTTGGCAGAAAAGGTCCTTGGAGAAAAGTTTGGAGCTTTGGCAATTTTAACCCCTCAAGTTTCAGAATTGGCAGAAAATACCCCTGGAGTTATGAAAAATGCAAAAATGGTCCTTGGGTTATTTTACTTGGCAACTTTATTCCTTGTGGAAGCTTTTGGAAGTTTACATCTCAGTCCCTCAAGTTTGCCAAAATTACAACTTTGGTCCTTGTGGTGTTTTGCTAATAAACCAACGGGTCCTTTGTCATTTAACCCAACAAACAAATTTAACCCAACACCCTCACCCCCAAGCCCAATCCATCCTTCTCCTGGCCCAATCTAACCATCAGCCCACCACCAAACAAAACACTCACCTCGTTTTAATATATACTCCCTCCCAGTCAACACCCCCATTGACCCTTGCCTCCACCTCCCTCCAAAAATACCCTGCAACATCACTGCCATCCCCATCATCACCACTAAACTCTAATCCCACACTCCAAACCCTACACCGTTATCCTTCCAAACCAAAACCCTCCAAAACTTCAATAAATTCCCACAAATTGCTCCAAGTTACCATTACCTGCCAAAAGTTAAGTTCCCGCCAAAATCAAATACACGGCCTGGATCAAATCCAATCATCCAATGGTTCACAATGAAGGTGGGAAAGTCAATGAAGAACCCCTGGATCCTTATAAGTCAAGCATAAGCAGTGAAGAAAAAAAGATTAGATAGTATTAGATTATTAGTGTAGTTTTAAGTTCATTTTCCATGTAATTTCAAATTCTAGTCCATTTAGCCTTTAAACCTTGTTGTAACTTATTAGTTTGCTGTTCAAAAATTGTATTCAAGCTTTTAGTATTAATGAAATTGCAATTTTATCAAAATTAAAATTTACCTTTTAAAGCTTTAAGTAATATAGTGATAATGGTTGTTTAAGCTTTCATAAACTTTTGTTTATGTCTCATAAGTTCAAAAAAAGCTCAATGTAAACATATACTGTGGATGTTGCTGCCTTTGCTCTTGAAAATTCAGTTAGTCAACAAAAGTCAACGGATCATGGTTAAAGAGAATTGGTGAATTAGCTGTGGATTAGGGTTGTTTTAGAGTGATATAAGCTTTGGTTTGGATTTAACCCTATTTCATTTTGGGGCATTAACTTGTAAGATCCTTTTTCCATTTTCACAATTTCCATGTGCATTTTATAGTACTTTAGTTTATGTTTGTGTTTACAGATTAATTGTTGTATTTACTTGTTATAATTTATTGTTTGTTGGTTATAATTGATTAGTAGTAGCAATTTGATACTTAGAGTAGGATTTGCTTCATGTTTGAGTTTAGCCCACTGCCTAATATGGCAAATTAATGATAATGCAGTGAGTAGTTGTCATGTATTATTTTCATGCACTTCTATGATCACTAGGAATCAGTACATGTTGATATTTGGTAGTTTGAACATTTGAATCTCATTTTCACTTCATATTCACAAAAACAGTCTTGCGTTAAGGGGTGTTTGGTTTGGGTTGTTGATTCAAGTTCTGGTCATTATCTTTGTGTACCATTGTTACAGCATGTCTTTATAGGTCAAAGTAAGTGTAATCAATCAAAAAAATTCAGTTTTCAAGTACCAATAGTCAAAATCCATTTCAAAATCCCTTAACAGTTAACTTTCAAGGATTTTAGACCCAAAAATTTCCATTTCAATGCATAGTTAGATAATTTAGCATAATTTAGGTCTCTTTTAGCTTATTATAGCTTAATTAATCAGTAAAGAAGGATCAAAATCCAAGAAAGTCAAAATATGTGGTTTTAATAAAAAGTCAAATGAGCATGTTTCAGATTTTTACAAAAGTTGCAAGATTTAATTTGATTTTTGTGTTTCCTTTCATGGCTTGAAACTTGTTTCTACTCATAGCCTCCCACCTCATCTTCAAGTTCCCACCTTCCTTTGATCTATACCATTTTTTCTGTGGGGTCCACCTTCATCCAAAGTCAGTTGCAGGGTTGGTCTCTGCCCTGCTGCAGCGGATACACAGTCCACCACCACCACTTTGGTGGTGGTTTCTGACCTACACAATGGTCCACAAGCTACCCACTTAGGTTCATTCAACCCCCCTCCTGGTAGGATTCATGCTTTGACCTTTAGTTTGACCTTAATCACTGTGGACCCCACTTGGAATCATCCCACAAACTTGTCCCACTTTTCAGTTTAGAAACAATAAGCCAAGTGCTTTTTGTGACTTAATTGCTTATCCTGTTAACCCCATATGCTTATTCTGACTTATACATGTCCACTCAACTAGTTTGAACCAGAATTAACTATAGTAGGTCCCATTTAAGCTCATTTGAGCTTATTTGCTTTTTTGGTCAACATAAGTCAACTGTTTGGCTTATTGCTTCATAATCAGCTTATTTTCAAGTTACATAAAAGTTGTTTTACAAAAGTTGTTTGTTTTTAGGTATAAAATAGGTTTGTAAAAGAAAAATCAAGAAAAACTAATTTAATAATAAGTGATAGTTTCTATTTAATGTAATTTAAATTTTAATTTTCATTTTTAGATTTTTATTAAGTACTTGGCATTTTTATATTTTTATTAATTACCTTTTATATTAAAGTAATTTTAGTAAATTTCTCAGATTTTTATTTTGTCATTTAGTATTTATTAGATTTAATATTAGTTTTATTAATAATTAATCAATAATTAAGTTTTAAATAGCATAATTAGTTTTTACAAAGTGACACCTAGTTTTTATATTTTTCTTAGCTTTTCTATAACATAATATAATTTTAGGAATTTTTCTAGAATTTTTACTGTTCATTTTCTATTTTTAATAATTTAAAATAGTTCAATTAGGTAATTAATATTTAATTAGTAATTAATTAATAGAAAAATCACAAAGAGACAAAAATACATATTTTTAATTTAAAAACTTGTTTTTAATTATTTTATAATTTTAGAAATTTAATTTTTATTTTTCTAGTGTTAAATTAATAGTATATTTTATTTAAGTTATTTAAATATTGATAATTAGTATTAATTAGTATTTAATTAATAATAAATAATTAAATAGTGTAAAAATTAATTTTCTTTTTCTAAAAATTTTCTTTTATCCTTAGGTTTGTAAAAAAGTCATTTTCACCCCCTGCGGGTTTTCAGATTTCAGTTTTCACTTTTTATTTCGTACGTTCACGTAAATTTAAATATAACGTACGCGTTTTTAGGTTTTACATGTTTCTGGTTTATCTGACTTTCCAGTCTTGTTCATATAGCTTATTTAAGCTATTTCATTGATAACCATCACACCTCGTCGGGACATAACGACCCGGGGAAACCACTATATTCCGCGGAGATTGACTCTAGGCAGTTTGACCTACTTGACCATCCTTTGGTCAATTTAGGTTGACCGTTTGGAGCCAATCAAATTTTGGCGCCGCTGCCCGGGAGGTTGTGCGCGTTTTTCTAAAAAATGGTTTGCTGATTAGTGATTTTAGAATTCACTTATTTGTAAATTTATCCATCCTTGTGTATATTATCATATAAAAACAAAACAGTTCACGAAAACATTTTAAATCAGTTTTCAACGAACACAAAAAACACAAAAACATTTTCTTTATCATTTGTACAAAATGTCTTTCCAAAAACCCAAAAATATTCATCTTTACCCTCTTACCCTTTTGATTCTTCATTCCTTACCCTCCCAAACCTTTTGATTCTTTCTATGCCTGATCCACACCTTCTTATTTGCCATTGGTGTGGTAATCCTTATAATGGTGGCAATTGCCCCAGCTGTGGCATGGTAGAGTCAGGAAACGGGTCTGTCTATAACCAAGATCCCTATTCCTACGATGACACAACTGATTTATTCCACCAGCTGCCACACCATGAGACTCAGCAGTTTTACTGTTGTGAGTACTGTGGTGGTTCACATTACAGTTCTGATTGTCAATCGGGAAACACGCTTGTCTATGAGAAGTTTCCGGATAACGATTATAACTCTAGCACATACGACTCACATCCACATCAGTTTTACTACTGTGATTACTGTGGAGGTCCACACTTCAGTTCCGATTGTCAAACAAGGAATCCATTTCCTTGTAACAATTTTGACACATCGTATTATGACGAACCTCCATCTCCACCAATTCCTCAAAGTCTTCTCCTTGATCTTTTGGATTTAGTGAAAGACTTGAAAGGAATAACACATACCCCAGATAATCCAAACCAAAAATCGATGGAAGAATTGTTAGCTGAAGAACAGGCTGCTAAAATAAATTCCCAAGATGCTTATGAAAGATCTATTAGGGAATCAATAGCAAAAGAAAAAGCAGCCAGATCTAGCTCTCGATTCCGTTTCATTCCTGATGATAGTGATGATGAGGATATCCTTGATATTCTTCAATTCTATAAAGATTCATCAGATGAAATTCCATTAGTTGAGATTTCATCTCAACCCACTCTTATCACACCCGAGGTTCCCACTCACTCTTTGATCATGGGGGACGAGCATCTTGACATTGTTCCTGATAAGGAATCGGACGAATTCATAAAGTCTAGTGTTGAGGACCTTGTTCCAATCCCAAGAGAGTCACAGGGAATTCTTGATCATTTATGTGATATCCCTCCTCCTCTTATCTTCCCGAATAATGATGTTCAGATGTTCTCCGATTCTACTGATGACGATTCGTTATCTTGTGGAGACATCGTTTTTATGGAAGAATTACCTTCTAAGCTAGTTAGCTTAGAAGAAGAGAATGATGAGATTGACACTAAAATCAAGGATGAAGTACTTCGTGCAACATTATTGAATGTCGATCTCCTCATTTCTAAAATCGAGGCTTTCAATATGAAACCTATTTCATCTCCTATCCCCATCAAGGATAGTGACATTTTCTCCGATGATCCTATACCAGAGTTTGAAGCCTTTACCTTTGATCATATGGGAGAGAAGATTAGTGGCAGTACCACTTTTCATTCTCAAATTTCTCTCCCCGAATATGATTCATTCACCTTTGAGAAGTTCTCCGGTGAACTCACTCATATCATATCTCCACCGGAGTATGATAACTTTTACTTTGATCTAGACAAAGTTAATCTTTGTTTTCCGGAGGGAAACATTCTCAACCCTGAGAATTTGATTGATATCAAAATCCCAACCCTCCCACCCATAATATGTCTAGATCATACGAGCCTAAATGATGAGATTCATGATACACCAATCATGAATTCTCTTTCTGATGATGATGAGTCAATCTTGATTGTCATCAAGATCTTTCTACCCTTCTTCACCTACAGGGTGACCTCTCCTGTTCTTCACTCCTTCGGGAATGAAGACATTATCTTTGACCCTGGCATCACCGCTTATAGTTTATACTATTTTAAGCCGAGTACTTATCTCATCGGTGTGGAACTTTCACGTGCTTCAAATGTTTGTCCAAACATCTTGAATGAAAGTCCGATGGAGATTACTTCTTCCACATCATGCTTCCCCATGAACCAATGAATTCGGGGTCGAGTCAAGCTAGCGACTCGGTAAACAAAAACAGTAGCATGCTTATAGGGTTTTCACCCTAAATGTGGGGGAGTTACCCATGCTATGGTTACAAAAAAAGTGAAAAACAAAATGGTGTTTTCCACGCTTAGCTTGTAATGTTGCCCTTTTACGTTCAAAGAGTCGGTATAATAGCCGGGACTTTGAATATTGAGGACAATATTCATTCTAAGAGTGGGGGGTATTTCGCTATTCTAGCGAATTTTATCACATTTTACTATCTAATACCCCCGTTTTTGGCCAAAATTTCAAAAAATATTAAAAAAATTTTCACTGGTGCTTCAAATTTTTTGTGGTTATCAGTCCGCCATGTCTAAACGACAAAAGGATTGGCTAATCCAGGAGCAAACGGCTCTTGGTAAAGATATATCAAATCCGTTTATGGCTTGCAATTTGCCCAAAATTGTATGGCACCTCAACTCGCCATATCCTAAAAAGTGAATGAGTTGGCTAGCCCGCAAGATTATGGCTTGTGGTAAAGGCAGTGGAAAAACCATAATTGGTAATCAGCTCACCAAGATGTTGACTTTGTCCATCAAGAGTTGGCTAGTCCAGAAGCAAACGGCTTTTGGTAAAGACTAATCAAATCCGTTGACAGCTGGTGGTTTGCTCAAAATCACATGGTTATCAGGTGGACCATAGTTCTTACTTGAATCGATACATCTGGCTACTCCAGAAGTGATGACTTTTGGTAAAGAGTTTAAAATCCATTAAGTTTTCAAAACAGTTATTGCTAGGGACTAGCAATAGTTTAGTGTGGGGGATTGATGAGTGCTCAAACACTCATCATTTTTGGTCAAATCTGAACTGCAAAACATACAAAAACACTCAGAAATGCATCAAAATACCAAAAATATTTCAAAATTGTGTTTTATATGTTTTAGATGCAAAATGAGTAAAAACAGATAAAAAACGTACAAAGTTTGCAAAATTGGCAGTTTCGGTCCCCCAACTTTTTAAAATTGACAAAACTAGTCCCTGAGCATTTGTTTTACAAGAAAAGTTATCAAAGGTCCTTCTGAAATCAAAAAGTATCATAATTGGTCCTTTGGTGAAAAGTTTGGAAAATTACAAGTTTGGTCCCTGTACTTTGCAAAACTGTCAGAAATAGTCCCTAGGATGTCAAAACTTTTAAAAATAGCAAATCTGGTACTTGTACTATTCTTATTTGGCAGAAAAGGTCCTTGGAGAAAAATTTGGAGCTTTGGCAATTTTAACCCCTCAAGTTTCAGAATTGACAGAAAATACCCCTGGAGTTATGAAAAGTGCAAAAATGGTCCTTGGGTTATTTTACTTGGCAACTTTAGTCCTTGTGGAAGCTTTTGGAAGTTTACATCTCAGTCCCTCAAGTTTGCCAAAATTACAACTTTGGTCCTTATGGTGTTTTGCTAAGAAACCAAACGGGTCCTTTGTCATTTAACCCAACAAACAAATTTAACCCAACACCCTCACCCCCAAGCCCAATCCACCCTTCTCCTGGCCCAATCCAACCATCAGCCCACCACCAAACAAAACACTCACCTCGTTTTAATATATACTCCCTCCCAGTCAACACCCCCATTGACCCTTGCCTCCACCTCCCTCCAAAAATAACCTGCAACATCACTGCCATCCCCATCATCACCCCTAAACTCTAATCCCACACTCCAAACCCTACACCCTTATCCTTCTAAACCACAACCCTCCAAAACTTTAATAAATTCCCACAAATTGCTCCAAGTTACCAATACCTGCCAAAAGTTAAGTTCCCGCCAAAATCAAATACACGGCCTGGATCAAATCCAATCATCCAATGGTTCACAATGAAGGTGGGAAAGTCAATGAAGAACCCCTGGATCCTTATAATTCAAGCAGAAGCAGTGAAGAAAAAAAGATTAGATGGTAGTAGATTATTAGTGTAGTTTTAAGTTCATTTTCCATGTAATTTCAAATTCTAGTCCATTTAGCCTTCAAACCTTGTTGTAACTTATTAGTTTGCTGTTCAAAAATTGTATTCAAGCTTTTAGTATTAATGAAATTGCAATTTTATCAAAATTAAAATTTACCTTTTAAAGCTTTAAGTAATATAGTGATAATGGTTGTTTAAGCTTTCATAAACTTTTGTTTATGTCTCATAAGTTCCAAAAAAGCTCAATGTAAACATATACTGTGGATGTTGCTGCCTTTGCTCTTGAAAATTCAGTTAGTCAACAAAAGTCAACGGATCATGGTTAAAGAGAATTGGTGAATTAGCTGTGGATTAGGGTTGTTTTAGAGTGATATAAGCCTATCTTGAGATAGGCTTTGGTTTGGATTTAACCCTATTTCAGTTAGGGGCATTAACTTGTAAGATCCTTTTTCCATTTTCACAATTTCCATGTGCATTTTATAGTACTTTAGTTTATGTCTGTGTTTATAGATTAATTGTTGTATTTACTTGTTATAATTTATTGTTTATTGGTTATAATTGATTAGTAGTAGCAATTTGATACTTAGAGTAGGATTTGCTTCATGTTTGAGTTTAGCCCACTGCCTAATATGGCAAATTAATGATAATGCAGTGAGTAGTTGTCATGTATTGTTTTCATGCACTTATATGATCACTAGGAATCAGTACATGTTGATATTTGGTAGTTTGAACATTTGAATCTCATTTTCACTTCATATTCACAAAAACAGTCTTGCATTAAGGGGTGTTTGGTTTGGGTTGTTGATTCAGGTTCTGGTCATTATCTTTGTGTACCATTGTTGCAGCATGTCTTTATAGGTCAAAGTAAGTGAAATCAATCAAAAAAATTCAGTTTTCAAGTACCAATAGTCCCATTTCAAAATCCCTTAACAGTTAACTGTCAAGGATTTTAGACCCAAAAATCTCCATTTCAGTGCATAGTTAGATAATTTAGCATAATTTAGGTCTCTTTTAGCTTATTATAGCTTAATTAATCAGTAAAGAAGGATCAAAATCCAATAAAGTCAAAATATGTGGTTTTAATAAAAAGCCAAATGAGCATGTTTCAGATTTTTACAAAAGTTGCAAGATTTAATTTGATTTTTGTGTTTCCTTTCATGGCTTGAAACTTGTTTCTACTCATAGCCTCCCACCTCATCTTCAAGTTCCCACCTTCCTTTGATTTTTACCATTTTTTCTGTGGGGTCCACCTTCATCCAAAGTCAGTTGCAGGGTTGGTCTCTGCCCTGCTGCAGCGGATACACAGTCCACCACCACCACTTTGGTGGTGGTTTCTGACCTCCACAATGGTCCACAAGCCACCCACTTAGGTTCATTCAACCCCCCTCCTGGTAGGCTTCATGCTTTGACCTTTAGTTTGACCATAATCACTGTGGACCCCACTTGGAATCATCCCACAAACTTGTCCCATTTTTCAGTTTAGAAACAATAAGCCAAGTGCTTTTTGTGACTTAATTGCTTATCCTGTGAACCCTATATGCTTATTCTGACTTATACATGTCCACTCAACTAGTTTGAACCAGAATTAACTATAGTAGGTCCCATTTAAGCTCATTTGAGCTTATTTGCTTTTTTGGTCAACATAAGTCAACTATTTGGCTTATTGCTTCATAATCAACTTATTTTCAAGTTACATAAAAGTTGTTTTTACAAAAGTTGTTTTTTTTAGGTATAAAATAGGTTTGTAAAAGAAAAATCAAGAAAAACTAATTTAATAATAAGTGATAGTTTCTATTTAATGTAATTTAAATTTTAATTTTCATTTTTAGATTTTTATTAAGTACTTGGCATTTTTATATTTTTATTAATTACCTTTTATATTAAAGTAATTTTAGTAAATTTCTCAGATTTTTATTTTGTCATTTAGTATTTATTAGATTTAATATTAGTTTTATTAATAATTAATCAATAATTAAGTTTTAAATAGCATAATTAGTTTTTACAAAGTGACACCTAGTTTTTATATTTTTCCTAGCTTTTATCTAACATAATATAATTTTAGGAATGTTTCTAGCATTTTTACTGTTCATTTTCTATTTTTAATAATTTAAAATAGTTTAATTAGGTAATTAATATTTAATTAGTAATTAATAATAGAAAAATCACAAAAAGACAAAAATACATATTTTTAATTTTAAAACTTGTTTTTAGTTATTTTATAATTTTAGAAATTTAATTTTTATTTTTCTAGTGTTAAATTAATATTATATTTTATTTAAGTTATTTAAATATTGATAATTAGTATTAATTAGTATTTAATTAATAATAAATAATTAAATAGTGTAAAAATTAATTTTCTTTTTCTAAAAATTCTTTTATCCTTAGGTTTGTAAAAAAGTCATTTTCACCCCCTGCGGGTTTTCAGATTTCAGTTTTCACTTTTTATTTCGTATGTTCTCGTAAATTTAAATATAACGTACGCGTTTTTAGGTTTTACACGTTTCTGGTTTATCTGACTTTCCATTCTTGTTCATATAGCTTATTTAAGCTATTTCATTGTATAAATCATTAGTGTAATCAATCACAAACCTTTTCCGACCAAATTCACCCGATCACAAACCCATTTGATAACCATCACACCTCGTCGGGACATAACGACCCGGGGAAACCACTATATTCCGCGGAGATTGACTCTAGGCAGTTTGACCTAGTTGACCATCCTTTGGTCAATTTAGGTTGACCGTTTGGAGCCAATCAGTAAGCACATACACGCACCTCCACTGGGCTCAGGAATACATATATATACCCGAAACTGGCAAGCCACAATGGGTGCAACCTACAGGTTGCCTCGCCAAGGCACCGATTTCCCAAAACAATTCGTTTCAGGTATACATGTGCGCGCATCTATCATCATTGCCACAGTCAGTTATAACAGGTATAATAGCCAGACATAAACCAAAAGGTCTAACTCGGTTACCCCGCCAAATTAGTGAAGAACACCATTGTTGGCTGCAACCCCTAAGAATGATGTGTTTGGTTTCTGCTTCGTGCATGAAAATCGATACACGTACGTCAACTGGGATGAATCTCCTTACAATAGTGCTTCTGCTCCAAGCGAAATTTGACCACCTGCAAATGCAATAGTACAACTTACAAAATTGCAGCACTAAAAGAATAGCCCATTTAGATGTTGAGTTTGTATTTTGAATTTAAAATGTAGCTTGATCATCAATATATTAAATCAAACTATGCCCCATGTTAAAAATCGGCATAAAATCATAGTGTTTGAGTACATGATCTTGGATGAATGATTATAATGGATTTGACTTGAAACAATTTTGGACTTGTATACTGTAAGGAGTTCTGGGCAAAAGATCAAGAATCATGGGCTCCCTATTGCAACAATGTAGGAGTTGTAATTTTCCTAAGTACTTAGAACAATTCCTCATGTCCTAAATCACTTATTTGCTACTTCATTTCCAGCTTAGCTTCCATCCAGGGGGTTCAATGTGGTGATACAATTGCTAATTGTAGATGGAAACTACTACTACCTAGAAAATAAAAATTAATACCGAAAAAATGAACTAATGAAAATATAAAATTTAATAACTTATGTTAATCATTAAAATAACATAATTCAGTTTGTGATGGCTACCTACTTACTGTGAATAAATTAACGCCTATTAGAATTTGGATTTAAAAAGTTTATTAATTAAAGAGATTAGTATATGTTCTTTCATCCCAAAAGCAACAGATTTTTAAGTTTCTCTACGCTGACGGGGTTGACCCCTGCAAGCGCTTGGCGGGCAGATTCATCATAACGCAGACATGAGAATTTGTCCTCCACACATTTAAAACATAGATGCCAACCCTAATTTTCCATCTCTAAATAAAATAACAGGTGTGATACTTACTCGCTAGATTTTTAACCCGTTACAAAACCTATTGCATCCCGTTAGAAACTGTTATGACTGATCTTAACCCAATATGACCCATTAGCCCATAACAGGTGATTAATAGTCTAAAATATAATAATAGAATGTGAGATATGAGAAACACGCATCTTACTAACCTTGAACATGGCTCGTTTATTAACGAAAAGTGACCTTCACATTCATTGCTTCCAATATATCTTCCGAAAAAAAAATACTCATTAGCAAAGAATACACAACCAATGTAAGAATAGTGGTTTAACACCTTAAACCCCCTTAATTATATGTAAAAAATTTGGTGATATTCTTTGGCTAACCTGACCTATAGCAAAAACTGTCACTTTCAGCCATTATCCGACTTCGCTATTTTACCACATTCATCCCAAAAATAATAATAATAATAATAATAATAATAATAATAATAATAATAATAATAATAATAATAATAATAATAATAATAATAATAAAAAATGAAATAAAATAAAATTACACTATATAGATGACAGGAACTTTTCACTTCGCAAATGCAACAGTCAAATAATCCCCCCACAATGGAGGCCCAAACCCTCTCATAACCACTTTGTCCTACAATATAATTTCTACTTACATACAGTAAACCGCATTGTTAATATGAGCACAAATGCTACTAAAAAAATCACCTGTAAACCAACTAACATACAAAAATGATAACCCTCAAAACATGATCCCAAACAATCTGTAAATAACATATATTATGGTATACACACCGTTTACCTCTCCTCTCTTGGGTTCATTTGGAGGTGGTTTAGGTGCAGCTTATTCAAAAGTCTTTCGAAGTTTTTTTTCAGCAATGCATAGGCTCAGATACAGAAATTCACCACCATTATAAAACTCCCGCCATGGCTGCAGCCACATCTCTAGTGTGGCTGGCACGCCAAAATACGGAGTTAAGCAAAATGCGGTGGTCATTATTGCCTTAATGGTCATATTTAAGAATTCCACGTGAGTTAGTGGAAAGTGAGGCTCAGATCTGCCCTTCCTTAGGCGACTTGACACACCTGCCATGGCTGCAACCTCGTAATGTTCGTGGTTACCCCGCCAAGATACGGGAATGTGTCAGCCACACTCATGGGAATAGTTAATTTGTAGAAAAATTCATCATCGCCCCGGAAACATAAGGTTAATGAGACGGCCAATGCTTCATGCTTCAGACATGATTGTGCATACTTGATTTTAATCAAATATCATAAATATAAAGATCAACCTGAAAAACACCTCCAATTAGCAGGCTCAGATCAGCGAGAATGGAAGTGGTACCCAAAAAACGCCATGGCTGCACAACCATATGGTCACTCTGCCAAGCTACGTTTTTCGGCAAACTTCACTTACCAAGACAAACAAAGCTGTCAAATATCGTGATCCCTTAGACTATACTGCACGTCATACAAATGACAAAGCCGTAGGTAACCATGTTTGTGCACATAGCAAAGCAATTGTGTCATGTAAATTTCTAAATTTTGTGTCGCAGCATCAACAAAGCAAAGTATACAACCAAAATGGCATCCAACCGGCCATGGCTCCAAACACAACATCGTCATGCCCTGTGAAGATACAGGTCACTGCCATGGCTGCAAGCTCACCAAGCCCACCCCGCCACGGCGGCACCTGAAAACATGGCAAACCCACAAACATTTGTAAGAATTACGTTTTTGCTGAAGAAAGAAAAGGCAAAGGAACCTTGTCCCGTCATGACGCCAGCAGTCTCATCCTCGCCCAATCCTACCCAAACATATGACAAACACCCATAAAAAAATGTATTATAACCAACCCCTATTTCTAGCAAAACCAACCCCTAATTCCAACAAAACACTGAAATTATAAACACTCTGTAATTAAAAAGTGCACTATAATCAACCAAACTAACGAGGCAATCGTATAACCCCTAAAATTTATAAAAGAAATACAAAATTAACAAAACCCACAAAGTATAACAACACCCTTCCCCAAAATTATTATTAATGTATAGTGGAACACCGTTTGTGCACTTAAAACCTTTCAAAGCCAAAAAATGCTAAACAATATATACTGTCTGAAACACAAAAAATTCAAAATACCCAATTAATTAAAACACAAACACAATTAAAACCTAATCTCAATTTACAATAAAAATCAAAACTTCAACCATCTAATCTAAATTAACTAAATAATTAGAATAACAAACCCCATTATGAAAGACCAAAAAAGATCAAAACAATATCTAAAAAAAACTCAATTACCTGTTCAAAGGCAAAGGTTGCCGAAACATATTCACCCAACAAAACACACAAACGATCGTAACGACACATTCAAGGCTGCAATTAAACAGAAAACTATGAATAAAAATACAAATTTTTATAAAAAAAATTAACTGGAATTGAAAAAAAAGTAAGAACCCTAAATTTGGCTCACCCAAAAATAATTTGTGTGTGTGCTTATGAAGAATCCAGAACCAGCTTGATGTATCTCATAGAAACCAAGCAAGAAAAAAGATGTGGATAGAAATAATATAGATACTGTATTTGTAACATATGGCTTAACCACAGCCACAAATGCTTTTCCAGTAGCTCCCCTCACAGGCAACTGTAGTTGCCACAATACCCATTTCATCGGATCGGACAGGGGTGGGTTTAGTTCTCGGAGTTGCACCGGTCGGATATCAAAGAAAGAGGAGAGGTGTGAGTTATGATGAATAGGGCGGGTCAGCAAATCATAAACCAAATTATTACATGGGCCTGGATGGAGCAGGTCACAAACAAAGTATAACCCGAAAAGCCCTGGTATTCATTCTTCTAAAAACCCGTCAATTTGACGGGTCTATAAGCTAGTAGGATAATATGTACCACAAATTAATACTATATTCTCTCTAGTTTGAAGAGCGGACTGACCATGAACAATCGTGGAAACCACCATATATTCAAGTGTCATGTTTTGTTCTCATAAGTATTCTTTTTCTTGTTTATTGTTCTTAATTAGTTATTATTCTATTTATTGTTTTGTGGTGTGGACTTATGTGGAGACACCACAGCTGATCTCATGGTGTACACGGAAGCCTTGTTTGACCCCCTAAAATAGTGTGCTAGGATCGACATAGTCCCGACATTTTATAGCATTGCTGTCTTGTCACTACTCTGTAACTTCTACGTATTATATTAAACAGAAATATCGAATACATCTAAAAAAAATAAACACTTTTTTGTCTCTCTTTGTAAAAGTTCAAAATAAATCTATAAAAAAAAGGACTTGATAGTTGTTGAGAATTGACTACAAGTCTTCTATCAGTATTCATGCATTTCATTGTAGATGCTTTATTGTTTGTACATAACTACAAATATTTTTCAATTTATATAAGGCTAACATTGTTGCTGCTTTAGTTAGCAATTGTTGCTTCTGCACATTCCACCTAATTTAGCAAATATAACATGTCTGTCAAGTTTCTTGTTTTTGTTGCCGCCATAACAATATTATTCCAGTTACCAACTTCTTGTTATGCGTTAAGTAGAGGGTCATCTCTCAACGTTGAAAACAAAAATGACATTCTGATTTCGCCAAACGGGCTTTTCACAGCCGGTTTTCTTCGAGTTGGAGAGAATGCTTATGGTTTTGCAGTATGGTTTTCGGAGAAAGTAGCAACAACTGGGAGTCGAACCGTGGTTTGGATGGTTAACTGAGATGACCCCGTAAATGGAAAGCATTCAAAACTGTCCTTAAAGGAAGATGGAAATCTTGTTCTGGTAGATGCGGGTAGAAGAGTTATTTGGTCAACTAATACAAAGTCAACCTCTCCTTTAGTGCAATTACAACTCAATAACACAGGTAATATTATGACAACCCTTCTTTTTATAAACACAGCGGAATACATAAGTTTACAACATGCCACACGAATTTCCGACATAGTTTAATGCTTAAGCCAGACGGCATAGCAAGCTCATGTGATTTATATAAGAAAAATACTAGATGTGGATATGCTTAATGTTCATGAATTCAAATAATGTACTGTATTTGAGATCTCCTTATTAAAGTGTCACGAGCCAATGTATATATTTTCATTAAATGATCTCCATCCCATGTTTAACGACCTTGGTCAATAAAGAACATATCCCAGTTTTAGTAAAATCACTATAGAATACGCACAGTAGATGGTCGAGAATCATTGATTGAGTTGTGCTTAGATCGATCAGTTGTATGTTTGCTATCATTTGCTTGTACCCATATTAAGTGTGGGTGTTTGCGTCACTTGTGTGAATACATTGAAAAGATAAGAGGATATGATTAGTTTAAATCAGAAAGTAATTTGTAACATAAATTATAGTTAGCTACTTTACTTAAGCTTAAGCGAATACTAATAGCTATTTACGGATTGATGTTACAGGTAACCTTGTGCTCCATGTATTAGGACAACCTATTTGGCAAAGCTTTGATCATCCAACAGATACACTTCTTCCAAATCAACCCTTCACTAAAAACACACAACTTGTTTCTTCAAGAAGTCCTTCTAATTACTCTTCAGGTTTCTATAGGCTCTTTTTCGATTATGATAGTATTCTTCGACTACTTTATGATGCTCGAGAAACAACTTCGTTATACTGGCCTGATCCCGGGTTTCTACCATACGTAGTTGGAAGATATCAATATAATGATAGACGAATAGCAATCCTTGATTCTAATGGTCAGTTCAACTCGTCAGACGGTTTCAAATTTGTATCGGCTGATTATGGAACAGTTCGCCAAAGAATAATGAAGATTGATACAGACGGTAATCTAAGACTATACAGTCTGGTTCAGCATGAAATTGGAATGAAATGGGAAGTTCAATGGCAAGCGGTGTCTCATTCTTGCAGGATCCATGGTACTTGTGGACCAAACAGTCTCTGTACTTATTCTCCAAAAAAGTTTAGGAAATGCAGTTGCTTACATGGGTATAAGATGGTAAATTCCGAAGATTGGAGTTATGGGTGTGAGCATGAATTCAAGCCATGCGCACAAAATGACTGTGATTTCATTCAACTACATAATACAGAATTCTATGGCTACGACATTCAGCTGCTCAGAAATAGAACTGTTGCTTCTTGCAAGAAGGAGTGCTTGCAGGATAGCACATGCACGGGTTTCCAATACGTCTGAAGAGATGATCTGTTAGGATTTGCTTGCTTCACTAAGAGTTCCTTGCAAAATGGGTATCGAATGGAGATAAAAGATCGAATGGAGGTAGACAATTCAGTGTTTATAAAAGTACCAAAGAGTTTGGTGCCATCTTATAATGATAAATTCACAAGTCAATCAAGCTTAATCTGTCCACGCCAAGTGGTGACGCCGATAATAAGGTCTTATGATGATAAACATGATCACAAGCAACTTGAACTCGTTCTAGTATTTGGATGCTTGATTGGGTTTGTTGAGATTATTTGCATTGTAAATTTTTGGTACTGTACGAGTAAACACTCATCTATAACCGGGCAACATTTTCAACCAGTTGCAACAGGTTTCAGAAAGTTTACATATAGTGAGCTGAAAAAGGCATCTCATAACTCCAGTGAAGAGATCGGGAGAGGTGGTGCTTGTGTTGTGTATAAAGGCAGGCTATCAGACAACAGGATTGCGGCAATCAAGAGGCTCAAGAACACTAATAACCAAGGGGAAGCTGAATTTCAAGCTGAGGTAAGCACGATTGGGAGGGTGAACCATATGAACCTCATAGAGATGTGGGGCTATTGTGCAGAAGGTAAGCATAGGCTTATTGTATACGAGTATATGAAGAATGGATCTTTGGCTAACAATTTGGGATTTGGTAAACTAGATTGGGCAACAAGGTTTAATATCGCAACGGGTACTGCTAAAGGACTTGCTTATTTACATGAAGACTGCTTGGAGTGGGTTCTACATTGTGATGTGAAACCCCATAACATATTGTTGGATGCTAATTACATTCCTAAGGTTGCTGACTTCGGTCTTTCCAAACTGTTTGATAGATGTGATAGCGACCAATGGAACTTCTCCATGATGCGAGGGACACGAGGTTACATGGCTCCTGAATGGGTGCTTAACTATCCAATCACTTCAAAAGTTGATGTATTTAGCTATGGGGTGGTAATGTTGGAGATGATAACAGGAAGGAGTCCCTCATGCATGCATCAAGCAGATGACGAAAATTGTAAGACTGAGCATGGACTAGTTAATTGGGTGAGAGATAAGATTCTTGAGTTTGATGGAAGCCTAACAGAATCTTGGGTTGATAATATTGTGGATCCTTCAATAAGCAGTGAATATGATCGGAGCACAACGGAAAATTTGGTTAAAATTGCACTACAATGTGCTGAGGAAGATAGGGAGGCAAGACCCTCAATGAGCCAGGTGGTTGATATGCTTATACATCTATGACTGATGACAAAGCCTACTGAGTTATGTTACTTTTGTAATGTGTGAAACTTTGCTGGTTATATATATCTACAGTTTTGTCCATGAGGTCTTATGTTGGTAACAAGGCAGAAAACATTGATCTTGTAATTTGTGGATCGATTTATTTATGTTTTGTGTTGTATGATGAGGATAAACTATATGTAACTATTGTCTTATAGTTTAAACTAGCCGTTGAGCCCGCTCGTTGCCACAGGAGCGTTGCGCTGAGGAACGGAACAATTTTGTTAACGTTTATTTAGATGAAAGTGTAGGTGCAATATATATGGATGAAAAGATGTACATGTAAAAAACTTTGTATGTCGGTATGGTGTTAGTATGTGTGAACATTTATATTTGTATTTGGGGTTATTTGAGACTGTACTTTGTTAATGTTGAGTTTGTAAACATATTCATGTGCCGATATCATTTTGTTCTGCCTTTTTTTGGGCAAATTGTGAAGCAAATTATAACATTCAATGTTAACCACTGAACTCACATTTTGTATGATATCAATCAGTATATCCTTTCTTGAATCTTACTTATTATTCATCATAAACATATAATCTGTTTTTTTATGTACATCAATACATGTTTGCTAACCAATGCTGCCTTAAACAGCAGACCATTTCCTTACACTTTAGCCTGTAACATACTATTTCATTATCATTCCAATTTATTTGCTTTCCAATTTTATCATACACATCCATTCATCACACATACATACATACACATTCACCCTGCTTATAAATACAGCACAAACTCACACATTCTTCATATTCATTTTTAAGCCTTTTTACACTCTGTCAGTAAGGTATGGTATAGATATTTGTGTTGTGATTTTGCATGTTCATTCCCTACCACAGAAGCTATGCCTCATAATTACTACAAAGAAAATCAAATGCAAGTACACTCACAAAGGTGACTTACCACATGTAGTTTTGTAGCCAACTTCGTTGGCTCATCCGTTGATTCCTGTAACAAAGTTCCATTAATAGTTTATCATATGTAGGCTGCAGTAAGAAGGAGCCACTTGGGGCAGTAGAAACAATACATAATAAGGAAAATGAACGTAATTCTTTGCCAAAAAAAAATCTCATTTTTGACCCATTAACCTATAGAGTTTGTATAAGCCATTTTCGCAGCAGGTGAAGGTGTTGAAAATTTGGTAATCATAGGTTCTGTCCCAGCTGGTTACACAACAGCAATCCATGCAGGTCTTGCTAATTCAAACACTTCGATTAAACTAACTGCGGGTCTACATGGGATAGGTCTTGATAGCATTTTGTCACAGCCAAACTTTTTTGCTGCAAAAAACGTAATCACATTCAAATAAAATTGTGCAAAGCCTTTTTCTTTATAAGAGATTGACGAATAAGCAGATTCCATAAGCAATCTCAAACACCCTGATGATAATTTTGTGAATGAAATAAAATGTTTCGAATAAATCTATTTCAAAAAGGATATTATATACACAAATAATCACATAAATAGTTTTAGTAAGCAATCACCATGAAAAAGACTATGGGGGTGTTTGGATTAACTTATTTTCCAGACTTATGGGGTTATTTCAATTGGGAAATCTTATAAGCCTACTTTTTGTGGCTTATGAGCGTATCAAGTTGAGATAATGGATGTAAATAAGACATAAGCTTTTTCCAATTTTCATATAAGCTCATAGGCCCGAATAATAAGCTAAACCAAACATCGGCTACATTCAAATAGATCTAACAACAATTAAAGATGAGTTTGTGTATTTAAATAAGCCGTAAGTTTTCCAATCTTCAAATAAGCCCATATAATAAGGTGCTATATTTTTATAGACCTAACAACAATTAAACGGAAAAACTATTCCAGTCATATATTGATTAGAATATTACTGTTTGAATGTAAAGATTCTCACCTAAGCATGAATCGCAGACGATTGGGAAATCAGAACGTTCCCTACCATCGGCTTCAACATCCCCTGATATTTTATGTGCCATGAGTTCTGCAATGCAAGGAAAAAGTCTTGTTAAAGACATAACAATACACGGATATGCATAATGAAGTAAAAAGTATCCATTGGTACAAACTACAAAGCGTATTTTGACGTATAAGCACCAAAAAATGTAAACTTCCACAATCACAGCCATGTCGAATAAATTTTTTGATTTTCTGACGAATGACAAAACTAATAACCGCCCAAATTAGGACCCCTCAAGTTGTGAACATCTAAATACTATCAAGAGTTGTATCATTTATTATGTTTGAATTCGCTTGAACAGATCGTCATAGTAAGAATGCATCATTGAAGGATAATTAAGTTCTGCAATCATGTGTATGATTTGATGATATATCTTTGAAGACCCCTCGACTTTTCTATGATTAAGCAAGCTCTCAAAGTTTGTTCATTGGGTCATACATTAAAAAAGGGAGGACTCAATGAATTTATCAAAAAAATCACACGAATGGAGCAAAGAACTTTTACCACAAAAGAGAAATATTTTACTCGAGGAAAGTGACTGTCATAGGGTCATAAAACGTACCTCGGAACAAACATATCACGATTTATTCGGTTCAAATGGCTCCACTGGCATAAGAAGCATCTTCCTTGACGGATGCTGAAGACAATAAATCATTCTACATAAAAACAAAAATAAACTATGTCAAAAGGAAAAGATCAGTATGAGTAACAACATTTTTATAGAAACCATGTTTCACTTGATTTGGACGTAAGCAAGTTTGGACACCTGCAATTCTTTGTATCATTCTGCAGCATTGTTGTTGTTAAATATTCGTATAAATATTAATATGTAAATGTCTCTAGTATCGAATCCGAGACCTCAGGATTGCACTCATTACAAATGAGTATTAAGGAAAAATAATAAATGTTTTATTATATTTATTATTAGACACGAGAATTTAACGACCGTTAGTACTTAACGGAAAAAGGACTAACGACCGTTAGACGAAAGAAGGAAAAAGGGTGTTTATGTAATTTGAAAACCAAGGAAGGATCTAGAATCCCTCCTTGGGCTTGGGTCGGCCGAACACACCACACAAGGGGCACCCTTGCCCTAGCTTGTTCCCTAAGCTACTTAATTACTATATAAACAAACCTAGGGTCATTGTTTTCACATCTTTTGTGCACACAATTATCCCTAACTTTTTCTCTTCTCTTTCTTGCTTCCAAAACCGGTCGAAACCCTCCCATCGGGTTTGTGGATCGATTTTTGTTAACCAAAAATCATTCTTGTGTAGTTACTTGCATAACCTTAATACGGTTTAATTTGTGTGTACAAGAACGAGTAATAACTCACCATAGTTATTATCAAGAGATCGATAAACAAAACGGTAAGGGGTTTATCATAGATCTATTATTACACAAGATCAAGATTTATTAAAGTGCATCGGTACGTTCCTATTTATGTTTTGGTTAATATTTATGTGTTATACTTGATCCTAGCTTCCGTAAATACGTGTACTTTGGTTGTCATATTCTAACAGTGGCATCACGAGCCATGTATAACATGTAATTTATTACTAAAACGTAATAAAAATCGGATCTTTAAGTGTTTTAGATACATGTTTGATCTAGGGTTTTTCTTTTAAATTTTTTTTGAAAAATTCAGAACCCTAACCCTAATTTTTTTTGGGTGGGGGGGGGGGGGGGGGGGGTCGATTTCCATCAAACCCTAATTAGGGTTTGTGGTTTTAATTGATTAACTTGTAATTAATTAGAAACCCTAGGTCATTAACCAGTTATTTGAACGTATCTTGTGACCTATGTGGTAAATTGTTATGCTTTAATCCGTGACAAAACATGCATGTTAGTCATGGATCATTAATTATTTATTATTAATTGTCACATGTTTAGATATATCTAAAATTGGGGAAGACCTCAATATATATTAAAATCAATTTATGTGCTATGTGGTATGTGATTCACTTTGGCCTACGCAATTGACTTGTCAATGTATGTGGCTCCACTTCCTTCAAGAAGGGAAGGCCCTAGTTGATTATATGCATATAAAAACCTAGAATTGATTTTGTTAGGATATTTTCTAATCAAGATTGCATGTGGCTAATTGTTTCACCTTTTATAATTGTTATGGTTATTAGTTGTTTTGATTTGTTTTTAATTACTTGTTTTATTGTTTTTTAATTGTTGGATATGATTGTAAGCAATAAAAGGGTAATTTTTATAAAGAAAATAATATGAACTAATAATGGTGAAACTTTAAGTGATAAAGATTGAATATTGCGGAGTCTTATGTGCCAACAACGGTTCGCTTCGCACGGTAATTCGCTCCAAGGCGAGACTAGCAAGATTCATACTTTATTACATGTTTTAAGATTGAATCCATAAACTTTTGCTTGATTGATGTTTTGTACAACATGGTTTTTAAAAGTAACTCCTTTAAGACAAATTCATAGTCGTGGTAAGAAGGCTTGGAAAGAGCCTTAGAGTCTGCATTGGTTATTACACTTACGAATATGTCTTAAACGATTTTCTTTTAAAATAAATCTTGTACAAAGTCATCTTAAGGTATTTAGCTCAAGTAAAACTTTTTGAATTAATCTTAAGAATTGGTAATAAAAAGGTTTTGAAAACTTATGCTATAAAGATGAGTGCATGCATCTTTATACATATTTTGATTGACACATCAAGATTAAATACCCTAAAATTTAAGTTACATGCCCTCTATCTATAAGGAACACTTGGAATTCTAATTTAATAAACGTGAGACCTAGGCTAAATTTTTATAACAAGGTAAAATTTTGTTAATGCGTGAGACCATAGATAGTAGTTTTACAGTTTCTAAGGTAGACGACTTAATTAAGTTGTGTGTGAGACCTAGAACTTAAGGCATGAGATGGGATGAAACATGCTTACAAGGAAAATTGATGAATCAATTTGATGTAAATCCCATAATGGTCTTGGAATTGGAAATCTTGTTTGCCAATTACTGTTCGACAAATTACCATCTTCTATACTTTCACCACTAGCAGATCAACTGATGTGGTGGAATCTATGTAAAGTTAGATCCTAGATTTTCAAGAAAATTAGTTGGTTATATGAATATAGCCTTGGGTATTATATTTTCTTGAAGATATTGATTATCGAAAATACTAATGTTTGAACTTTTATCTGTAGATATGGCTCAACCCGATAACCCATTTGTGATTTCTGCTTTCAAGAGTCATATTGAAAGGGAAAAATTGACTGGAAAGAATTTCAATGATTGGCACCGATCGCTCAGAATTGTCTTGAGGGGAGCCGGAAAGCTCGATTACTTGACCAATGAATGCGAAGCAGAGCCCGCTGCAACTGAACCAGAAGCAGTTAAGGTAGCATGGAGACTTGAGCATGCTAGATTCAATGAGGTTGCTTGTTTAATGCTCACTAGTATGAATGCTCAGTTACAAAAGAAGTTTGAGTACTACTTTCCTAAGGACATTCTTGAAGAACTTCAAAAGTCTTATGAAAAGTCTCCTGCAGTAGAGTTGTATGATGAACTTGACAAACTACATAGCTGCAAGCATGGTGATGGTAAACCAGTTGAATATTATGTGAATGAGATGAAAGAATACTTTGATCAACTTCACAGAATTGGATTTGGTAACCCCGAGAATGTGCAAGTCAACTTGATCAACGGGTCCCTTAACAAGGACTTTGCTGGTTTTGTGCAGAACTTCAACATGCATTACTCGGGGAAGACAGTCTCAGAATTACTAGCATTGCTTGTTGATTATGAGAAAGGTCTACCAACCAAAGTCAAGGCTCCTACCTCGCAAGTGTTGGCGATTCATGGGGGAGAATCCAGAAGAAATCGCATGTGAACAAGGGCAAAGGGAAAGGTGATAAAGGCAAGCAGATCATGGCCTATCAACCACAACCTAAGATGAAGCAGCATCAGCCTAAGCAGAACAAGATTAATCTTCCAAACAAGAAGGATCAGGCTTGTCACCACTGTCATGAAAAGGGCCATTGGAAGCGCAATTGTCCTCTCTACATTCATGACTTGCCACAGAAGAAGCAGGGTAATGAAGCTAGTAACCCCAGTTCTTCAGGTGCGTTCTTTATGATTGAATTATTCACTCTTACTCCTAAATTGAATTCATGGGTATATGATACGGGATGTGGCATTCATATTTACAATACCTTGCAGGGGTTTAGAGTTGAGAGAAAGCTGGGCTATGGAGATCAATTCTTGCACGTGGGTAACGTAGCACATGCAAAAATTGAAGCTATAGGAGTTTTTAATTTAGAGTTGCCTTCAGGCTTAGTACTATCTTTAAATAATTGTCATTATGTACCGTCAATTGTTAGAGGTGTAATTTCATTTTCATGTTTACTGAACCTTGGTTTTGATCATACTATTACTAGCAATGGAATTTCATTTTCTTTAAATGGTGTTTTTTTTTTTATTTTAATGCTATTGCTGTGAATGGTATTTTTGAGATTGATATGAATGATAATGATCATGCTTTTGTTAAAAATAATTCAATGTATAACATCAATAATAAGAGAATCAAGAAAGGTCTGGATTCGTCTTATCTTTGGCATTGTCGACTTGCTCACATTGGCAAGGCTCGCATGGAAAAGCTACAACATGATGGGCTTTTAGAAAAGATCAATGATGAATCATTTGATAAGTGCGAATCTTGTATTGCTGGGAAGATGACAAAGAAACCCTTTAAGAATAGGATTGAAAGGGCTAATTTGGTCTTATTCACACAGATGTGTGTGGACCACTTAGACATGTGTCAAGGAGAGGTGCTAGCTACTTCTTAACATTTACGGATGATTACAGCTGATGCGTAGGGATTGCACCAGGCTTTACCTCTCAAGGGATCTTGAGAAACTTACAACCCCCCACCAGGCAGTGTACCTGATCGTTGTAGTATAGTATAGTGACAAGTACCGGGGGATTGATCGCTCAGCTAGGAATAGTGTCGCTAGGATTAGAAAACCTAAATACTAGTTCTAGAGATGATGGATGATTATTTTTGTATTTTTATATTTTTTAGAAAGCAAGTAAAAATCTCGGGTTTGAAGGATTTGGGCGGAATTAGTTGCTAATCAACTAACCCAATACTAAAGATGCAATCAAAATAAAATACTAGAAATGAAAATAACTAAATTAACTAAGGTTGTGAGCAATAAGTGGAGAAATTGTGTTTACTTAGATTTCACTACTCCCTAGATATCTTTTACACGTTAATTACTCATTATAGTTGCGTGGATGACGGATTGTATTTCTTAATACCATTC
Organism: Artemisia argyi; assembly: GCA_030686995.1. Classification (NCBI taxonomy): domain Eukaryota; kingdom Viridiplantae; phylum Streptophyta; class Magnoliopsida; order Asterales; family Asteraceae; genus Artemisia; species Artemisia argyi. The sequence goes on along the minus strand of JARVZY010011371.1, from coordinate 239,055 downwards.
ATGGGGTGGCGCACTTAATTCCCCAATCCTATGAGTGCCTACTTCACTCCTATGTCGAGCCGGCTAAGAAGCTCCTAACATGGGATCATTAGAATTTACTCATGCATTAAATACAACCAATAAAACCTAGTGCACGTCAGTTCATGTTTCCTAAGACGTTCAAACATGTTACCATTTGGAGATTTGCCAGTTTTCTTAAGCCTAACATCGAAATCATTCATCCAATACAACCATAAACAAGTAATCAACACATAATCAACATCTAGGTTTCATTAGATCTAAGCAAACACAAGATAGATCTAGCCTAGCATGGTGGAATTAAGACAAGCACAAGATATAGACAACCAACACATAGACATATTGATTGAATTAGAAGAACACTTATCTCAATTACACATAAAAGGGTTCAAGGGCTGAAAACCCTTGAAAACCTGTAAAATTCGTAATAGGTTCGGCCTTATGGTTTCTCCAAAACTTCTCTTTCTTTATGAATGAAAATTAGAAAACTATATATAGAAAACTGAGGCTGACGGCGTCAAGACCAAATAGGTGACGCCGTCATGTCGCCGCCAAAATACTTCTCGGACTGCCTTGATCTACATCTGACGCCGTCATGTGTTAGGGTCTCCCAGGCTGTCACGTGTTTTACTCTTGACGCTCTACTTGTGACGCCTTCATGTTTGTACTGGGCCGTCATGCAATTTACTCTTGACGCCGTCAGGATGTTGCTCTTGACGCCGTCACCTATTGTTCCCAGCAAGAAAAATTAAGACTTTGGCGTTTTCTTCACTTTTATGCTCCAAAAACGTCCAAATTGCTTCCTTTTCCAGATTTCACTCCCAAAATACCTAAAATCACAAAAGGAACGATTTAGGGCAATATTTGATCAAATAAATTCAATTCCGGGCTTAAATGACCCCCTAAAAGTGGTTCATTTTTTGCCTCATCATATACCCTTACACTTGAGATTTGCTTGTCCTCAAGCAAATGCGCTTTTATTCTACTCAAAATACAAGTTAGGAGTCATTTAACACTAATATAAAGTAATTACAACAAATAATCGTTCCACTAAAGACCAATAGACAAGCACGGAGGTCATATACTAGCACCTCACAAATAGTGTTTAGATACTCACATCTCTCGGGTGTAATAAAGTACAAATTACAATATGGAAATGGAAAACATCTCTCACTACCTGTCATAGCAAAATAGATTACCATAGACTTGGGAAAGGATCAAAAGGGTTGTAACGTTAGGTGTATGATATGAAATACACGGTTTTGTTGGATATAGGCAGTCTTTACTGGTGGCGAGTTAACAATCTTGGTTAATTACATGTACAATATGGCGTTGCTAAGCCAAGACTAGACTCGACTTAAGCTAATAAATGAAAAATAACCAAAAACATAAAATGAACATAGAATAAAAAGGGATGGTAGTCCGTATGTTTTTTCTCTTTTCCTTTTCTATTTTTTTTTCTTTTTCTTACTTTTTTTTTTTTTTTTTTTTTTTTTTTTTTTTTTTTTTTTTTTACATACACTCTTACCCTACCATCCAAAATTATATATCATAGGGAATGAAAATTCTCCTTACACTTGAATTTTTACATACTTTACAATAAACCAATCTAATGACTCGAATTAAGAAAATCAAAACACTTGGAGTACTTTTAAGATTAACGTACATATGGGGGTAATAGATTATGTTCTTCCCCATTACTCCATAAAATAAGTACTTTACCCATGAGTCCCAATCGTCCCAAAACAATATGTACAGGATATTACTCGACTTAGCAACCATGTAATCAATTAGATAGTTAACTTATGGTTTAACAAATAACAATAATGCACTAAAAATGAGCGCATACACGGAAGGCTAAGGCAATTTGGGTGTACATTTAAGTGGGGTGTAACAAATTATTCCTTTAAGTAAAATGCTTAAAGTTAGAAACGAAAAGATAGGCTCGGAGGGGTGTACTAGGGGTTTCGTGTATTAAAAATGAGTACAACGCTAATGGTGTGGGAAAAATTAGTTGACTTAACTAGTCAAGTAATATGACATAAATGATCAAGTAATTATGATACGGGTTTAATACAAGGGTGATCCTAATGCCTCTTATCATGTAGTAAATCCTACTACACGAATGTAGTCTCACTAGCGGTCTCGGGATGCATCACTAACGCAAGTTCTAGAATCTAAATGCTACCGGTACACTCATAAGCACTAATAGTAAATGCTTTTCCTATCAAATCTAAAGGCGAACCTCACATATTTGGGTGGAAAATTTTTCTGAATATACGGTTATGTGCTAGTCATACAATCTCCTATCCATGAGACGCTTGCTATCGCTAAAGTTTCACTCCTAAATGTTGTAAAAAAAATTTAAATTTGGCGCTAAAATTGCACTAACAAGTATTTCTCATAGTTTTATTACACATCTACCATTAAACAAAACAAACTCAAGCGAAAGTGTACATGTAAGGTATCATCATTTTACCCTCCCTTTATACTTAAGATGAACATTGTCCCCAATGTTCAAGTAAAGAATGTAAAAGTGAAAAAGTAAAAAGAATGAAATCAAATACTCCCCTGATTCGCTCGGTATGGATAATAAGGTGGCCAGGTTAAATCTTCCTCCAGGAAAATGAACAATCAAAGCTTCCCTTCCAGAATATAAATCATCTTCTTGTCATACATAACCTGTAAATCCTGAGAAAACAAACAAGACAACCTCGCGTAAAATCGGCTGCAATCTATATAAGTTACTAAATCCTAGAAAACAAAGTAAGATATAATGCTTGTGGAATGAAGTTTGCAGATTTCCTGGAGATTATAAAACTTAATTATTCAACAAAAATCGTAAGACTCCGTTTGAAAAACAAAACCGGTAAAATTTCCAGATTTTTACACGTGACGCCGTCAAGAGTAATCTCATGACACCGTCAGAAGTGACCTGCAGAAATATTTATGTTAAGTTTTCGGAAAATTTCTGGAAAAACTTATGTCCTACTTCCTGGAAAATCCTGCAAAACATCATTATGACTCAATACAAGCATTTGACTCTAACAATTACTAATATACATGTTCATTTAATATTGTTGTGGATCATGCTCAATTTCGTTCTTATAAAAAAATTTGGGTCTCCCCTTACACTTAGCTTTTGCAAAATACCTTTATATGTAATTAAGAAGAAGTTAAAAACAAAATAAAGCATTTTCACAATTTACTTTGAAACATGAGCCACAAACAACAAAAATAAAACATGCATATGGAAACAAATAAAATCAAATAAACAAACAAACAAATAAATAAAGCTTGGGTTGCCTCCCAATAAGCGCTTGTTTTTGTTCGAGTCACGAGCCTGACTCTACCCTTATTTAACGAAAATAGGGGAGGTTTTCCCTACACTTAGGATTAAGTGCGGGTGGAAGTAGCGATACACACCCTTAGGGTGGAAATATGCCACGTGAGGTGAAGAGGGTGAGTGAATGGCTTCCTTCATCCTAAAACTACCCGGATAATATTGGTTGATGGGTGGGTCGGTTCCTCTTTTGTCTCCTAGATGTATATTTAAGGATGGAAAGTTGTGTAAAGGTTGAGGTTCCGGTTCATCAACATTAGGAAATTCCCTAGAACTAGGAGTAAGGTTATCACTACAAGTATTCAAACCTATATCCTCAAGTGGTGCCTGATCCAAGGGTTCAACCTCCATCGGAATTCCTAAAGTTTCTTCTACTTCTTCCGGGTAAGTCACGGGCGGTGTGTGTGCCTCAAATGATGGTTGAGTATTTTGTGGGCTTATGTTACTTACCTCATCATTCCACGTGTCACGATCACCTATATCCTTAGGTAGAGATAATAACAAACCTAGTGCTTCATCCAACTTATGGTTTATTGATACGGCTCTATCCATAATTCCTTGGCAAACTAGGTCGCTTTTTCTATTAGCCTCACTAAAACGAGATCCTAAACATGGAGGTTGTTCATAAGAATCTATCCTAGGTGAAGGCTCATATGATTCATAGGTGTCTCTAAATGAGGTATTTTGCACTTCTTGGTGTTCTAGCCACTCAACCATATCTTGCAATCTTAGAAGTCTAAGTGAAGTGTCCATTTGAAGCAAATTACATACAAAATCACAAAGAAAAGATAGACTATGAGAAAGCTACAAAATAAAAAAGAAGAAAAAAAAAATCTCACTTGATAGGAATCTAATGAGTAGACCTAATAAAAATCAAATTCAACCTAAACAATAACTATTCCCCGGGCTGCGGCGCCAAAAACATGATGCGTAGGGATTGCACCAGGCTTTACCTCTCAAGGGATCTTGAGAAGCTTACAACCCCCACCAGGTAGTGTACCTGATCGTTGTAGTATAGTATAGTGACAAGTACCGGGGGATTGATCGTTCAGCTAGGAATAGTGTCGCTAGGATTAGAAAACCTAAATACTAGTTCTAGAGATGAAGGATGATTATTTTTGTATTTTTATATTTTTTAGAAAGCAAGTAAAAATCTCGGGTTTGAAGGATTTGGGCGGAATTAGTTGCTAATCAACTAACCCAATACTAAAGATGCAATCAAAATAAAATACTAGAAATGAAAATAACTAAATTAACTAAGGTTGTGAGCAATAAGTGGAGAAATTGTGTTTACTTAGATTTCACTACTCCCTAGATATCTTTTACACGTTAATTACTCGTTATAGTTGCGTGGATGACGGATTGTATTCCTTAATACCATTCATGGGGTGGCGCACTTAATTCCCCAATCCTATGAGTGCCTACTTCACTCCTATGTCGAGCCGGCTAAGAAGCTCCTAACATGGGATCATTAGAATTTACTCATGCATTAAATACAACCAATAAAACCTAGTGCACGTCAGTTCATGTTTCCTAAGACGTTCAAACATGTTACCATTTGGAGATTTGCCAGTTTTCTTAAGCCTAACATCGAAATCATTCATCCAATACAACCATAAACAAGTAATCAACACATAATCAACATCTAGGTTTCATTAGATCTAAGCAAACACAAGATAGATCTAGCCTAGCATGGTGGAATTAAGACAAGCACAAGATATAGACAACCAACACATAGACATATTGATTGAATTAGAAGAACACTTATCTCAATTACACATAAAAGGGTTCAAGGGCTGAAAACCCTTGAAAACCTGTAAAATTCGTAATAGGTTCGGCCTTATGGTTTCTCCAAAACTTCTCTTTCTTTATGAATGAAAATTAGAAAACTATATATAGAAAACTGAGGCTGACGGCGTCAAGACCAAATAGGTGACGCCGTCATGTCGCCGCCAAAATACTTCTCGGACTGCCTTGATCTACATCTGACGCCGTCATGTGTTAGGGTCTCCCAGGCTGTCACGTGTTTTACTCTTGACGCTCTACTTGTGACGCCTTCATGTTTGTACTGGGCCGTCATGCAATTTACTCTTGACGCCGTCAGGATGTTGCTCTTGACGCCGTCACCTATTGTTCCCAGCAAGAAAAATTAAGACTTTGGCGTTTTCTTCACTTTTATGCTCCAAAAACGTCCAAATTGCTTCCTTTTCCAGATTTCACTCCCAAAATACCTAAAATCACAAAAGGAACGATTTAGGGCAATATTTGATCAAATAAATTCAATTCCGGGCTTAAATGACCCCCTAAAAGTGGTTCATTTTTCGCCTCATCAACAGTTGTTATGGTTATGTTTATTTACTTAAACATAAGCATGAGGTATTTGAAACATTCAAAGTGTTTAAAGCAGAAGTAGAGTTGCAACTTGGAAAGAAGATTAAAGCTCTTCGATCCGATAGAGGTGGTGAATACCTGAATCAAGAGTTTATAGATTACTTAGCAAAGGGGGGAATTATCCAGCACCTTACTTCTCCATATACTCCACAACAAAATGGTGTATCTGAGAGAAGGAATCGTACATTGCAAGATATGATACGATCTATGTTTAATCTAACAACTCTTCCTTTTTCGTTTTGGGATTATGCCTTAGAATCTGCGGTTCGCATTCGAAATATGGTTCCAACAAAGAAGGTGGATAAGACACCATATGAGTTATGGACTGGAAAAGCTCCTAACTTGTCTTATCTAAAGTTCTGGGGTTGTGAGGCGTATGTTAAACGTGACTCAGCAGACAAACTCCAACAAAGATCTGTAAAGTGCATCTTCATAGGATACCTTAAGGAAACTATGGGCTACTACTTTTATTACCTACCTGAAAACAAAGTTTTTGTTGCAAGGTATGGAGACTTCTTGGAAAAGGAGCTCATATCTCAATAATTTAGTGGGAGAGTATATGATCTGGAAGACGATCATGAAGATGTAGCACCTTCTGAAAACACTAGCCAACTTCCTATGGAACCTGAAAGTTTAGGTCCTCCACCTAAAGTTGAAGTGGTTCCCATTCGTAGGTCAACTAGACCTGTGAAAGCTCCTGACCGTCTATGTGTTAACGTAGAGTGCGAGGAAACTATACTAGGGGATCTTGATGAACCTACTAGTTATAAGGCTGCCATGAATAGTCCTGAAAAGGAGAAATGGTAGGTTGCTATGAATGGGGAAATGCAATCCATGAGAGACAATGAAGTCTGGGAAGAAGTAGAGCTGCCTCCGGGTGCCAAGTTAGTTGGGAGTAAATGGCTCTACAAGAAAAAGACTGATATGGATGGCATTGTACACACCTATAAGGCCCGTTTGGTAGCTAAAGGCTATACTCAAACGTTTGGTGTTGACTATGAGGAGACCTTTTCTCCTGTAGCTGACATTAGGGCTATTAGGATTCTTATAGCCATAGCCGCTTACTATGACAATGAGATTTGGCAAATGGATGTCAAAACCTCCTTCTTAAATGGTCGCCTAGATGAGGACATCTATATGGTGCAGCCTGAGGGGTTTGTGAATCAAGAATTCCCAAATCATGTATGCAAACTTCAAAGATCCATTTATGAATTGAAGCAAGCATCACGACAATGGAATAAGAGATTTGATAGTGAGATTAAAAAGTATGGATTCACTCAAAATTTTGATGAGCCATGTGTATATCACAAAGCTAGTGAGAGTGATGTAATTTTCCTTATTTTATATGTTGATGACATATTGATCATGGGAAAAGACATTCCAAGTTTGCAAAAGGTTAAAGCATATCTTGGAAAGTGTTTTTCTATGAAAGATTTAGGGGAAACTGCATTCATTCTAGGAATCAAGATATATAGAGATAGATCTCAGCGATTAATTGGATTAAGCCAAAGTGCTTACATTGATAAAATATTGAAGAGATTCAATATACAAAATTCCAAGAAGGGATATTTGCCAATGCAAGAACAACATGAAGAGAGTCCCTTATGCTTCGGCTGTGGGATCTATTATGTATGCGGTGAAAATCAAAAGGCCTGATGTGGCATTTGCTCAGAATTTAACCAGTGGATATCAGCAAAATCCAGGTGAAGCTCACTGGACTGCTGTTAAGAATATTATTAAGTACCTTAGGGTTACTAAAGATATGTTCTTAGTTTATGGGGGTACTCCATCTGCAGAATTTGATGTTACAGGTTACTGCAATGCTTCTTGGAAAGGTGATAAGGATGATACGAAGTCTCAGACGGGTTATGTCTTTGTCATTAATGGAGGAGTTGTGGATTGGAGGAGCAGAAAGCAGAGTACACTAGCAATGTCTGCAACAGAAAGTGAGTATATAGCTGCTTCAGAAGCTGCAATGGAAGCTGTTTAGATTAGGAAATTTGTCTCAGGGCTTGGGGTTATGCCTTCGATTCAAAGACATATAAAAATCTATTGCGATAAATCAGCAGCAATTACATTTGCCAATGAACCTGGAATCATGAAAGGCACCAGACATTTCCCGATTAAGCATCACTATGTTCGAGAACAAGTCGAAATAGGTGAAATCGAAATGCTCAAAGTTCACACAGATGAAAACTTAGCAGACCAGTTAACAAAGCCTCTACCTGGCACCAAGATCTATAGGCATGCTGAAGGCATAGGACTTCATTTGGCTGAAAGTTTCATGCTCATTTGTGATTAGAATTTGGATAAGGGATGTAATGTACAATTATTATTTTAATAGAATAAAATATTGTTTATGTTTATTTAATCATTGTCTTAATAATATATCATATATTTGCATGTTGAAATCCATGAATAAATTATTATTCTAAATTGTCCGTTGTCGATTAATGATATGGGAATATCATTAAACTAAGACAAATTTGAGTATTGGTTTATGATATACTTGAAAGTATATTAATGCGTAGTCATACCAATTTCACATGATATTCAATGAATTGAATATAGGATTTATCCCAATAATATGATTTAATATTTAAAGTGAGAATCATATTTAAAGTTATCCTCAGACTTGAGATACCAGATAAGAGTCACGGATGTTGTGCATTTTTGAAAAGCAATCTACCGCTCACCGTAACAGGGAGTTATAAGGGTTGTTTTTAGAAGTGTTGCAAAGTTCATGGGTTATTCTTGTAGTCAAGAAAGAATTTGTTCCTTCTGATTTGTTCAGAAGTTTAATACTGTTGGGTCCCTCATAGGGTTGACAAAATGTTTGCGTGGCCACGCCCAAACTCTATCTGGAATACGTTCAGATATTTTGGTAATCTTGTTCAATCATAAAGAGACGAGAAACAGAATATTAATAAAGAATCTCACATCTTTATTAATGTAATATTAGAAACGAAAGGATAATTATAATGATGAATCATTAAAGGTTTTTTTTCCAGGAAACCTAGCTCGAGTCGTGGTGGGGGGATTGGAGTGTTGCAAGACACCAAACAGTGTTATTTTACTATTAATAAATATACGAGTGGGAGCTGTTAAATATTCGTATAAATATTAATATGTAAATGTCTAGTATCGAACCCGAGACCTCGGGATAGCACACATTACAAATGAGTATTAAGGAAAAATAATAAATGTTTTATTATATTTATTATTAGACATGAGAATTTAACGATCGTTAGTATTAACGGAAAAAGGACTAACGACTGTTAGACAAAAGAAGGAAAAAGGGTGTTTATGTAATTTGGTAACCAATGAAGGATCTAGAATCCCTCCTTGGGATTGGGTCGGCCGAACACACCACACAAGGGGCACCCTTGCCCTAGCTTGTTCCCGAAGCTACTTAATTACTATATAAACAAACTTAGGGTCATTGTTTTCACATCTTTTGTGCACACAATTATCCCTAACTTTTTCTCTTCTCTTTCTTGCTTCCAAAACCGGTCGACACCCTCCCATAGGGTTTGTGGATCGATTTTTGTTAACCAAAAATCATTCTTGTGTAGTTATTTGCATAACCTTAATACGGTTTAATTTGTGTGTACAAGAACGAGGTAATAACTCACCATAGGTATTATTAAGAGATCGATAAACAAAACGGTAATGGGCTTATCATAGATCTATTATTACACAAGATCAAGATTTATTGAAGTGCATCGGGTACGTTCCTATTTATGTTTTGGTTAATATTTATGTGTTATACTTGATCCTAGCTTCCGTAAATACATGTACTTTGGTTTTCATATTCTAACAGTTGTTGCCTCAACGACTGTCAATCCTGCAGCAGCCTGATCCATCAAACTTTTTAATATCCTATTTGCGCTAAAAAGGAAAGCCAAAATCATTTAGATGACTTCTATAGTCGCACAGGTGGATTTTATTTTGAAATCATAACTCATAGAGATTTAAACTAAAAGCACTCAACAATTGCTTAAAAGGAAAAGAACACATGACCTACTGGCTTACGGTTTAACGACAAAGCTTCAAAGAAATTGTAAACGTGACATTAGAAAGTTATGCAGTAGCCTTAAGCAAAGATAGTACAATTCCCATAGGCCAAAAAAAAAAAAAATGCAGATTATTCAAGTGAAAGAGAGTTTGGGACTTGCAGTAACATGACAATGGGTTTTGATTTGATCCATCCAGAAACTAAGAACTTTACCTGTTTTTCCAATAAGTTCCTACATAGCCTTTAAAATGAAAGGGCGTATAAAATGATCAATCCGAAGAAGCACCAGAAAATTAAGAACGAACAATCTTTTGGTATCTTCTTTTTTTTTTCAAGCACACTGCTTGGTCAAAATAACAGGCTACTGTGGCGTTTAAAATAAGCTAAAGGATCCTGTCTCAAAAGCTGATAAGCACACTGTTTGGTTTTTTTATTTTATTTTTTTATTTTTTATTTTTTTTCTTTCAAACACTAAAAAGCAGAAGCAACTGTACGTGACATACTCTGATGCACGTCATAATCAAACTTGCTATCATCAAGGTTAAATATTTCAAGTCATTTATACGGTTGGCAAACCATTAGTGAAAAGTCATTATGGTTGTTTTTGGAGTGAAAAAAACGCAGTCGATTTTTTTTCTCCATTTTCCAAAGCCATGTTTCAGTTTTGCAAACATAATTCCGGACACACCTAATTGTGGTGCAATAAATGATTAGGCTCAGATGGGTGGGGTGGGGCACAACCCCCTAGGTTCCTTCAGAGAGTGACAACAAAGTTATTATTATTTTTTTTACCAGATAGTGACAGAGTTATAACACTACTCAAACTTCACAATCTGTCCAGTATGAGTAAACGACTATAATAGCCTCGTGTGTGCTGCACGTGATATGACTTAACGAGCTAAACTAATAATTGTTACTCTTTTGGAACGAATCGTGTTCTTTTGCAAATAATGGGGACTATTGGTGTAATTTTTTTAAAAGAGGCCTCAAATTATTGAAATTTGGGACACAAATATTCAATTAGTTTGGACTTGTTTAGTGACAGTGCAATTTTGATACATCTATGGGACCACACGTGTAATTTACTCGTCTATTTATTGTTTCGCGGTGTGGGGACATGATAGTGTCATGGTGTACACGGTAGTCCCAACTTTACGTACTATAGCAAATGGAAATATCGAATACATTTAAATGAAAAGAACACTCTTTTAAACTTTTACTCTCCTTTGTAAAAGTTCAAAATAAAAACTAGGAAAAAAAGACTTGATGGTTGTTGAGAATTGACTTCAAGTCTTCTATCATATTCATGCATTTTCATTGTAGTTTGTAGATATGCTTTATTGTTTGTACATATATTTTTCGATTATATAAAGGCTACCATTCTTCATTTAGTAAGTAGGAATTGTTGCTTCTGCACATTCCACCTTATATTAGCAAATATATATAACATGTCTGTCAAGTTTCATGTTTTTGTTGTCGCCATAACAATATTATCCCAGTTACCAACTTCTTGTTATGGGTTACGTAGTGGGTCATCTCTCAACGTCGAAAACAAAAATGACATTCTGATTTCGCCAAACGGGCTTTTCACAGCCGGTTTTCATCGAGTTGGAGAGAACGCTTATGGTTTTGCGGTATGGTTTTCGGAGCAAGTAGCAACAACTGGGAGTCGAACCGTGGTTTGGATGGCTAACCGAGATGAACCTGTAAATGGAAAGCATTCAAAACTGTCCTTAAGGGAAGATGGAAATCTTGTTCTGGTAGATGCGGGTAGAAGAGTTATTTGGTCAACTAATACAAAGTCAACCTCTCCTTTAGTGCAATTACAACTCAATAACACAGGTAATATATTATGACAACCCTTCTTTTTATATACACAGCAGAGTTCATAAGTTTGCAACATGCAGCGAGTTTTGTTCTGTAAAAGTATAGTTTTAAATTTATAACAAGGAAAAATGTAGACTAGCTCATGCATAATTGGTCGGAAGACCCCATCGTGTATAGTATACGACCGATAAGTCCCAGATCAAACAAACGGAAGAAAAGGAAATTATCAAGTTTAGTTCTAGAATTATTTATGAGTTGAAAGAGTTTGTAACATAAATTATAGTTTGCTTAAGCAGGTGATCGACAAAGAACTATAAAACTCACTTTGCTAGTGGCAGAAAGTATATATATAACTTTATTTTTCAGTCAACCGTTACAGTTTTTGTTTAAGAGTAAATTTCAAAAGGCATCTTTGTTGTTTGCCAATTTTCACACCATAGATACATATTAGAAAAGTTGGGACATATGCATTCATCCGTAAATAAACGTTAAATATTATACATTCATGAAAACGACCGATGCAAATATTAAATATGTGCAGTGTGATTCTAGAAGTTGTGCTTCAATTGTTATGGGTTGATCGGGGAATTCATTATTGATGACAACCTTTTCCACTTCTCCACCATCACCATAACCTTATTTGCTACATGTCTAGAATCACACATATCAAATATTAGTATATTACACATATATTTGATATTTGCATCGTTCGTCCTTAGAGTCTTTAGGATGTACTATAATAACGTTTATTGACGGATGAATGTATATATCCCAACTTTTCTGACAGAGATGTATGATGTGAAAATAAGTAAATCACGTGGATGTATTTTGAAGTCACTCTGTATTTAAACATAAGAAAGATATGAATATTATTGATCATAATACTTTTATCCTTCCGGTGAGACAAATTTATACTTAATTTTATACTAGAGTTAACTACATTTTTGGTCATAATATTTTTTATCATGCATGTGTTTCGGATCTTATTTCTATTGTCTTCTTTTTAGTACAGATTTTGTATGTATTTCTGAATTTGTTTTGGTGCAGATTAGGGGTGGTGGTAGATGTGTTTGTGTGTTTTGGATAAGAGAAAGAAGGATTATTGATTTTGTTGTATAGAGAATATTTTAAAAAAGGTGTGAAAAAAGTAAATCACAATTGTTTTTCGAATAATATTGATAAAATGACATAAATGCCTTTACATTTAACAGTCAAACTTAGTCAAACTAACGGTAACTGAAAATTAAAATGAAACCCCATTTTCAGAATCCGGGACTTTTGAAACTACTCCCCCCGTCTCACAATAATTATCCACTTTGACTTTTTAAGTCTTTTTTGTTCAACTTTGACTATTAATATTTTTATTTGTTTTATATAATCTTTTATATTTATATAATAAAAGAATTACATCATTTCGGAGTGATTTTGTAAAACCATTCTTATTGAAAAACAAAATTGGGCCAATAAAAAACTCGATTTTGCCAAGTAAGCGAAATCAAGCAATTTGATTGGTCAATAGAAAGTCAAAATTAAATTGATTTTAGTCAAACTTAATAAATTTGGTGGAGAAATTTGGTTAAGAAAAAAAATGCATAAAAATATAAGTGTCAAATTTATGAAAACAAAAACTTAAAAAAAAGAGGAAGTCATTAATAAAACTTTAGTTGTTGAATTTTAAATAAATTATGTAGACCTAAGTGTAAAATTACAAGTTTCCATGTTTTTTAATAACTTTAGAAAAAAAACACAAATAACCCCTTACACTTTATACCCCTTATACTTTATAATATTAACTTTGTTTAAAATTAAATAGTATTAGTATTAGAGCACAAGGTGCAGATGGGGAGGCTTGCCTCCCCATTCGGGTCCCACCCTTGCCACATCACCAAACACCTCAACTTCAATTAACGACAACAAACCCCCCTCACCAAACAAAAAACCTCAACTTCCCCATTAGGGCCCCACCTCTTACACATTTATTTTTTTATTCATTTTTCAATCAAATTAAATTTATTTCATTCAAAACAAAAATAACTAAAATTAAAATTTTATGCTTATATTTTGAAAAAATTTAAGCTGCTAAAAAAAAATAAAATAAACTGTGAATATTGATAAGAAAACTACAAGGACTAAAACTACAAATAAACTAAACCATAAGGACAAGTTTAGATGCTTATAAATGTTGTCTTCTTCTTCAAAATCAAAACCTGCAAACACATCTCCATACTTAACAAAACCTGCAAACACACAAGATATAAAACCCAACAAAAAAAAAAGAAAAAAAAAAAAAAAAGAAAGAAAGATGCTGCCATCTTGTCAGACATTTTGCTTCGCCGTGGCCACGGGGAGGTGACCAACAACGAGCAACGGCGAAGGCCGTTTGGTGTGGCGGTGAGCAACGGCTCGCCGTTGAGCTTGCCAACTCAGACGGCGAGGCCCAACGACGAGATTACACCTTGTGCTCTTAGTTTTTAGAGTTTTTATCCATTAAAATTACACAATTTGGTAAATATGCGAATATATTATTAAGTTGAGTTGTTGATTTAAATAATATATGAATGTATTTTAATGTACCAAAGTTATATTTTAGTGCCTGTATGGAAAATTTTATGGTAGGAATTCTTAGCAGGTGTCTTTGAAATAGTTATTGAAACTTAGCAGGTGTTTGATGTCATTGATAACACTATGGGTATCAACCAACGGTCTAAATATGGGTGTCTTTTACCATGATGATTTAGGCCAATTGTAAAGAAAGTTGCACTAAAGTGAAAGGTCGGTAAGGATTCGAACAATCCTAAAAGACTTGTGAATGTACTTTTTGTCATTTTTTTCATGCATTTATAATTTACTTATACAAGTAATTATAATTTCCTTATATAGTTTGATCTCAGAGAAAAATTATTATTATACATTATACATAAAAGTAAGATTAAATTTGAGTTCTACCCATTACATTTTTTTTCTCTTTATGTAATAAAGAAGCTAAAGTTTAAGCATCTATGCTAATTTGGTAATATTATAATCAAACATGAGAAGTAAATAGCACAAACTTATGAAAATACAAATTTCCAAACAAAAAAGTACATTAGTAAACATGGTATGATGGTTATTTATAATCAAGGAAATGAATAAATCTTTAAACTTTCAAAGCTATCTAAATATGCTACATATTTTAATAAAAATATAAGTAAAAGAAATACCATAACACATCGTAAATTGATCGCATGGGTTTACAAAACTAAAAGCATATATCACTAACATCTCATGTAAGTCAAGTATTATCATGTGATTTTGCTTGAGTAATAAAATATAATTTTTAATCCAAAAGCATTCTCTTAAAATAATAGGTAGATTATAACATATATATACATATGATTTGTATTTTTGGTCCACCAAGTAAAACCAATTGAAACATGTTAAGTGATTCATTTCTTAATTGATAATAATGCATAATTAAACCGAAATTTTAAAAACCCTGTGCGTGCATAAGTATTATAACTAGTACTTAATAAAAATTATACCAATGAAAATACATTTAAAATACAAACTATTTACATATTTTTTTTTATCAAGTATTATATTACACAAATAAAAATATTTATGGTAAAAGTTGAATAAAAAAACTTAAAAAAGTCTAAGCAGGCAATTATTGTGGGACGGATGTAGTAATGGATTAAAGTTTTACATCCGGCAAACCAAAGACAAAAAAATGTAGTAATGGACCAACCATAATTAAGACAAAAAATGTAGTAATGGACCAACAATAATTAAGATAAGAAAACCAATAAAAAAATACCACGTGTACAGCCCTTTTCATCACTGCCTACTCACAAATACTCTTTTTTCCCTCCTACGGGGAACATCTACAACATCAACAATCACCGCCGGTAACCACAACCAACAAATCTGCAACCACAATCGCCAGCGACATACCGCATTCACCACCTCCGCTACAAAACCGCTCCCCGTCACCTTCAACGTTAACGGACTCAGAACTTTCTAAACCTTTACACCCACCGTCGAAAACAGGAAGAACATATAACCAGAAACACACTTTTTCTTTACTTGATATGCCATTTTATATATATATATATATATATATATATATATATATATATATATATATATATATATGATTAGTGAGTATGTAGTTGTACAATTATTTAGCGTTTCGGTTTTAGATTTGGAGTGAGTTTTTATTTGACTTCGTTGGCACTCATGCTCAAAGTAAAGAAAAAGAGAGATAGTCATAATAACTTTATTCAACTTAATAAGCTAATGATTATCAGACCACTTGTTAAATTGTGTATCGTTAGACATGATACTAATTGATATATACTTGATACACATACTCTTATACAAAAATTATGTGATGAGAAAAATAGCAAGAATGACGGAAAAGTTGCTTATTGCCACAACAACTAACCACCATCGTTGACATCTACCTTTGTAACAGTGCTTGTCATAAACATTAACTATAATTTAGTGACGGTTGATCATTGTTTTTTAGAATACTATTGTGACCACTGCTATGTGCGGGTAACCAACTAGTACTAATAAATTTATTCACGAATCGTTGTTGCAGGTAATCTTGTGCTCCTTGAATTAGGACAACCTATCTGGCAAAGCTTTGATCATCCAACAGATACACTTCTTCCAAATCAAGCCTTCACAAAAAACACAAAACTTGTTTCTTCAAGAAGTCCTTCTAATTACTCTTCAGGTTTCTATAGGCTCTTTTTCGATTATGATTGTATTCTTCGACTGCTTTGTGACGTTCGAGAATCAACTTCATTATACTGGCCTGATCCCAATTTGCTATCATACGAAGTTGGAAGATATCAATATAATGATGAACAAATAGCAATCCTTGATTCGAATGGTGAGTTCAACTCTTCAGACGGTTTTAAATTAGTATCGGCTGATTATGGGACAGTTCGCCAAAGAATAATGAAGATTGACACAGACGGTAATCTAAGACTATACAGTCTGGTTCAGCATGAAAATGGAATGAAATGGGAAATTCAATGGCAAGCGGTGTCTCATTCTTGCAAGATCCATGGTACTTGTGGACCAAACAGTCTCTGTTCTTATTCTTCAAAAAATTTTAGGAAATGCAGTTGCTTACATGGGTATAAGATGGTAAATTCCGAAGATTGGAGTTATGGGTGTGAGCCTGAATTCAAGCCATGTACACAAAATGACTGTGATTTCATTCAGCTACATAATACAGATTTCTATGGCTACGACATTCAGCTGCTCAGAAATAGAACTGTTGCTTCTTGCAAGAAGGATTGCTTGCAGGATAGCACATGCATGGGGTTCCTATACAGTTGGAAAAATGATCTGTTAAGATTTAGTTGCTTCACTAAGAGTTCCTTGCAAAACGGATATCGAATGGGGGTAGAGCATTCAGTGTTTTTAAAAGTACCAAAGAGTTTGATGCCATCCTATAATGATAAATTCACAAGTCAATCAAGCTTCATCTGTCCACGCCAAGTGGTGAGACCGACAATAAGGTCTTATGATGATAAACATGATCACAAGCAACTTGATCTCGTTCAAGTATTTGGATGCTTGATTGGGTTTGTTGAGATTATTTGCATTGTAAGTTTCTGGTACTGTACGAGTAAACACTCATCTATAACCGAGCAAAATTTTCAACCAGTTTCAACAGGTTTCAAAAAGTTTACATATAGTGACCTGAAAAAGGCATCTCAAAATTTCAGTGAAGAGATAGGGAGAGGTGGTGCTTGTGTTGTGTATAAAGGCAGGCTATCAGACAACAGGATCGCGGCAATCAAGAGGCTCAAGAACACTAATAACCAAGGGGAAGCTGAATTTCAAGCTGAGGTAAGCACGATTGGGAGGGTGAACCATATGAACCTCATAGAGATGTGGGGCTACTGTGCAGAAGGGAATCATAGGCTTATTGTATACGAGTATATGGAGAATGGATCTTTAGCTAACAACTTGGGAATTGGTAAACTAGATTGGGCAACAAGGTTTAATATTGCAAGGGGTACTGCTAAAGGACTAGCATATTTACATGAAGACTGCTTGGAGTGGGTTCTACATTGTGATGTGAAACCCCATAACATATTGTTGGACGCTAATTACATTCCTAAGGTTGCGGACTTTGGCCTTTCCAAACTGCTTGATAGATGTGATAGCGACCAATGGAACTTCTCCATGATGCGAGGGACACGAGGTTACATGGCTCCTGAATGGGTGCTTAACTATCCAATCACTTCAAAAGTTGATGTATTTAGCTATGGGGTAGTCATGTTGGAAATGATAACAGGAAGGAGTCCAGCGTGCATGCATCAAGCAGACGATGAAACTTGTAAGACTGAGCATGGGCTAATTAATTGGGTGAGAGATAAGATTCATGAGTTTGATGGAAGCCTAACAGAATCTTGGGTTGATAATATTGTGGATCCTTCAATAAGCAGAGAATATGATCGGAGCACAATGGAAAATTTGGTTAAAATTGCACTACAATGTGCCGAGGAAGATAGGGAGGTAAGACCCTCAATGAGCCAGGTGGTTGATATGCTTATACATCTATGACTGATGACAAATCCTACTCAGTTATGTTATTTCTGTAATGTTTGAAACTCTGTTGGTTACAGTTTTGTCCATGATGTTTATGTTGGTAACAAAACAGAAAACGTCAACATTTATAGCTGTAATTATAAATGTGTAAAATGACTTAAAATGATATATACATATTTAAATAGAACGTGATTATACGTGTAAGATGGTTGTGTGTTACTTATATGCAAGACAACAACATAGTTATATTCAACCTTCCTTTTTGACCAAATAACTGCAATATATGCAACTACTTATGTATCCATAGCAAGATAACACAGAAACACAAACTAAACTATCACCGCTCACCACTCATTTGTCACAGCTTTTTAAACAATCATTAGAGAATTAGATTTTCTAAAAAATAGTCACGACTCACTTTTATCAAACGACCACTAAAAATCAACATTCTCATCACTCCTTTGCCAGATGACCACTAAAAATCAAAATAGCCATTGGTTTTGAAAAACTTTTATGAACATCGGAATAATGCATCACCTACCAGGGTACAATTAAGTGATCATATATTGTTTATTTTATTTTATTTATTTATTTTGGTGCAAAAAGGTGAATTATATTAATACTCAAACATTTTTACATCATAAGTCTACATTACTGACATGGACATACCCAAGATCAAATACAAAATATATCTGCTAAGACACATCATATATCTGACAACTCTGTTACATCAACCAAAACAGAACTGCTATTTCCCAGCTACACCAAGCATTAGGAAATAGATTCACCGTTTATATACCCATCTAGCTACATTTTCATTCCTTTACCCATTTAGAGTACTCATCCTGCCACCACAGTACTCAAAACAGAGAAAAGGAATGTCATCACTAGGAATCATATCCCCTCCAAGTCAAGGGCTATACCAGACATTCTACATTTCCATCTCTTCAAAATGGCTTCAAATGTCTGGGAACACACACCTTGTGGGAGTAACCAACCAGACCTCCTATGGGAGTGCAATGAGAAGACCATGAAGTGTCAACTTACACTACTCTCAATTCAACTCATCTTGCACCCCCTAGATCAGATACCCTACTTGATAGGAAACCTACTTTATGGCTCAAAACAGACCAAAGGCTAGAACTAATCAAGCTATAAGATACAATTTCTACTCCATACCAATTGATCCAAACAACAGATTAGAACAGTTTTAGCCTATTAAGAGCCAAGATACAAGGCCATCTATCAATCTGATATGGGATTCTTACCTTTTATAATTGCTAAAAAGGTTAAGAATTTTGGTTAAAAACCAATAGCAATGCAGGTACCTTTTAGAAACTACCCCTTCAATACATGATCATAAGGAAATTGACATCTGCCAAATACTCCTTAATACAATCAATATACTTCATCACCAAATACTGAGAACTCTAATACCAACTTCTTCCATAACTGAAGTTAACAAGCAACAAAAAACCTTTTATTATTCCAATTCAAGCCCCATTTGTTAGCTATCAATTGAGCTTTCATTGACTTTTTGACAAATAGAGTCAACAACTTTGTCTTCACACTATCATTAATGCAATTTACCACCACTTCCACATTTCTACTTTCTCCTTTGAACAATCTCCAAATTATTTCTTGCCAAATGAAGTACACAGTAGCACCCATAATGAGTTTATCAACAACCCAACCAAAATTGTTTTTGACCTGTTTGTCAGTAATATACTTGCAACAATCCATCAGACCACTGTTTGTATTCAAATTTGATACCCTTTTTACCATTTCCATCCATACTTTGTTAGCATAATAACATTGAAAGAACAGATGCTCATGAGAATCACTTCTACTATTGCAAAGACCACTGATAAGGCGAAAAGTGTACCACTTTTAAGGGGTCATTTAACCCCGAATTCGTGATTATTTGATCAATTACTGCCCTAAATCGTTCATTTTGTCATTTTAGGTACTTTTGAGAAGAAATCTGGAAAAGGAAGCATTTTGGACGTTTTTGGAGCATAAAGTAAAGAAAACGGCAAAGTCTCAAAATCCTTGCTGGGAACAGTACCTGACGACGTCAAGACTTCACACATGACGGCGTCAAGCTTGGCAAAAGAGGTGGAAGTGGAAAATACACATGACGGCCCAGAGCATAATTCCTTCTTGACAGCGTCAGGATTGGATCTAGGCAATACGATCCTTAATTTGGCGGTGAGTTGACGGCGTCAGAAACTACAACGTGACGCCGTCAGGATGTATTATATATATATATTTTTCCAATTTTTCATTGTAATGTGTGGAACATTAGGAGAACTTTGGAGAGCTTAAACCCTAGACGAATTTTCTGTAAAAATAAGGGTTTCAACCCTTGTTCCATCCATGCTTAATTGAAGATAAGTTTTCCAATAATCATACGATATGTCTATGTGTTGTGTGATTCTATCTTATGCTTGTCTTTCTTTTAACATGTTAGGCTAGGTTTTTATTGTGTTTGCTTAGATGTAGTGAAACTTAGATGTTGATTATTGGTTGATGATTTGTTTGTAATTGTTGTGGATGATTGTATCCAATGTTAGGCATAAGAAAACTGGCAGACTTCCATTGGTAACTTGCTTGAACGTTTTAAGAAACATGATCGGAGGTGTACTACGATTTTTTGTTGTATTTAATGCATAAGTGAATTCTAGTGATCCCATGTTAGGAGCTTTTAGTCGGCTCGACATAGGAGTGAAGTAGGAGCTTATAGAGTTAGGGAATATTATACACAGCCCTACGGCTAGTATTAAGGAATATAACCCGTCATCTATGCAATTGTAACAAGCTAATCAACTGGTAAAAGATATCTAGGGAGTAATAAAATCTAAGTAAACACATCTTTTCTTATTAATGTTTCCACCACATTATTACATTAGTTTATTTTCATTTCTTTTTATTTTATTTTGATTACATCTGTAGTTAATTGGGGTAGTTGACTAGCAACTAATTCCGCCCACTCCTTCAAAACCCGAGATTTTACTTGCTTTTATAGAATATAAAAAATACAAAAAGAATCATCCATCACCTCTAGACCTAGTTTAATAGGCTTTCTAATCCTAGCGAACACTATTCCTGAGTTGAACGATCAATCCCCCGGTACTTGTCACTATACTATACTACAACGATCAGGTACACTGCCTGGCGGGGATTGCAAGCTTCTCAAGATCCCTTGAGAGGTAAACCTGTTGCGAGGGCGCAATCCCGCGTATCAAGTTTTTGGTGTCGCAGCCCGGGGAATAGTTATTGTCTAGGTTAGAATTTCTTTTTATTAGGTCTACTTGCTAGATTCCTTTCTAGTAAGATTTTTATTTTTATTTTTAGGTTTTCGTTTGTCTATCTCATTTCTTTGTTCCTTTGTTCGTAACCATTACCATCCGACATCATGGAATGTGGTAATATCTTTGAACCCATCAACCCACCACAACAAAACCACCCACAAAACCTACCACAACCAAACCAACCTCCTAGACCCCGAACTTTAGGAGAGTATTCCCGTCCTAGCCACCAAGGCTATCGGAACACCATTGAGCTAACTCAAGGAGCCAATGTGTCTCCCTTGCAATCCAACACCATCCGGTTGGTGCAAAGCGGATGTGCATTTCATGGACTTCGTTCCGAAGATCCTAATCAACATCTCAAGGATTTCCTAAAAATCACAGATTCCATAGACCTTGATGTTGCAACTAGAGAGACGACCCGATTACGTCTATTCCAATTCTCTCTACGTGACCAAGCTAGTCAATGCTGTAAACTTTTACCCACGGGATCTATCACCTCTTGGGATGATCTCACTTCTCGTTTCCTTGCTCAATTTTTCCCACCGGGGAGAACTACCAAGCTTAGAAATGACATCTTGATGTTCCAGCAACGTCAAGGTGAAACATTCTATGAAGCATGGACTCGTTTCAAGGACTTACTCCAAAAAGTCCCTCATCATGGCATAGATCTTTGGCTATTAGTTCAAATCTTCAATGACCATGTCGACTTTCACACCAAACGCACCATTGATCGAGCCGCCGGAGGCAGGTTGCGTGATAAAGACGCCGAGGAATCTTGGGAAATTATTGACGAACTTGCCTTCGACAATCGTGAGTTATGGGAAGTTACGCATGTTATAAACTCGGCTATCAACGCAATCTCGACACCTGGGGAAACCACTCAAATCTCCGAAGAACTCCTTTGCGAACTTGAGGGAAAAATGGATTACCTCACGGAAAAACAAAGGAGACCTTTAAGTCCCAGACGGGCAACAGTCAATTCTATCTCAAATATGAATCCAACACCATTGTCTGAGTCACCTCTTAGAGAGAATGTCGAAACCTTTCGAAAATATGCTCGACCTTATTCGCCTCCTCAAAACCTCAGCCCGGAATTCAAAACTCGAATGAGAGAGTACATGGCAACCCATTTTGAGTGGCTTGCTATATTCGAGGAGGCTGTTTATAAACAGAAGGAGGAGATGCAAAAGAAAATGATGGAGATGATGAGCTTAGTGAAGGAATACTCAAACCAAAAAAACCCCAGAAATGATGTTATTAAGGAAGGAAAGCGCTACCCCCACTACCCAATTTGTTAACTCTATCACAATTATCCGCGAGGGTAATGAAGAGAAGGAAACCCCTATTGTACAAACCGTTGAGGAACCACCAAAATCCCAATCACTAGGGTACTACCTAAAACATTATATATATGAAAATACCATAACAAATTGGATAAAGGGTGACGGGTGTAACCAGTCCTCCAAACAGGTTTCCAAAAGAGAGAAAGAGGGGAAAGATGAGTATGATACATTACCTGGGGGGCCGGTATTTGAGAAGCTACTTATACAAAAAGTGGCTACAAAGCAGATGGCTTATGGGAACTTTGAGATACCAGCCAGCATTGGAAAGTTACAATATCTGGATGCTTTCGGCGATCAAGGATCGGAAGTAAATCTAATGCCTCTAACTCTTTACACCCAACTCACTACGGAAATGCCGGCTACCACCCGTGTTAGGCTATCCTTCGCTGGTCACTCTTATGTATACCCTTTGGGAATTCCAGAGGACGTACTGGTCAATGTAGCAGGATTCATGTATCCCGTCAATTTCATGATCATCGATGATAAAGGAGGTGGGTGCATGCCAACAATCCTTGGAGCACCATTCCTTACCAGAGCAAGAGCTGTCATTAGGTATGAAAAAAGGGAAATTGAACTTAAGTCAGGAAAAAGGAAGATTAGCCTTCCTATGACCCCACGATGTGTGCAAGAAAGCCTGATGAAAAGAAAGCTTAAAAACAACATTGACACATCGCATAATCATGTTCAAGAAAAAATCCTCGCATGGGAAACAAGAATCAAAAGCTACAAAGAAACTGAGCCTGAGATAGGCAAAAGCAGCGATAAAGTTCATGTCAAGTTTGAATGCAGTCAACCGATGGAGAATCATGTACCATTTGCAGAAGGAGACTTGGTACTCTTAAGGCATTCAGAGATAAAAGTGCCTCCCGACGAGCCAAGTCCCTGGTGGTATGGACCATTCACAATTGAAAGCCTACGCCAAGATGGGATAGCTACCTTGTGCAGTAAAAGAGGAGGGGAGGTGACTGCAAGTGTCGAACGATTGAAACACTACCACCCCGATAGCGAGGATCATACTTATATGGGATACATCATCTCAAGAGACGAGGTTACGTAATAGCCCATGACCTTGAGTCTAGCTACAAGACTCGTTAATAAAGAAAAGCGCTTCTTGGGAGGCAACCCATGTTTTGTGTGTTTTTATTTGTTTGATTTTATTTGCTTCCGTATGCATGTTTTATTTTTATTGTTGGTAGATCATGTTTCAAAGTAAATTGTAAAAATGCTTTATTTTGTTTTTAACTTCGTCTTTGATACGCGGGATTGCGCCCTCGCAACAGGTTTTACCTCTCAAGGGATCTTGAGAAGCTTGCAATCACCGCCAGGCAGTGTACCTGATCGTTGTAGTATAGTATAGTGATACGTGAGAATCGCACCAGGCTTTATCTCTCAAGGGATCTTGAGAAGCTTACAACCCCCACCAGGCAGTGTACCTGATCATTGTAGTATAGTATAGTGACAAGTACTGGGGGATTGATCGTTCAGCTAGGAATAGTGTCGCTAGGATTAGAAAACCAAAATACTAGTTCTAGAGATGAAGGATGATTATTTTTGTATTTTTATATTTTTTTAGAAAGCAAGTAAAAATCTCGGGTTTTAAGGATTTGGGCGGAATTAGTTGTTAGTCAACTAACCCAATACTAAAGATGCAATCAAAATAAAATACTAGAAATGAAAATAAACTAAATTAAACTAAGGTTGTGAGCAATAAGTGAAGAAGTTGTGTTTACTTAGATTTCACTACTCCCTAGATATCTTTTACACGTTAATTACTTGTTATAGTTGCGTGGATGACGGATTGTACTCCTTAATACCATTCATGGGGTGGCGCACTTAATTCCCCAATCCTATGAGTGCCTACTTCACTCCTATGTCGAGCCGGCTAAGAAGCTCCTAACATGGGATCATTAGAATTTACTCATGCATTAAATACAACCAATAAAACCTAGTGCACGTCAGTTCATGTTTCCTAAGACGTTCAAGCATGTTACCAATTGGAGATCTGCCAGTTTTCTTAAGCCTAACATCGAAATCATTCATCCAATACAACCATAAACAAGTAATCAACACATAATCAACATCTAGGTTTCATTAGATCTAAACAAACACAAGATAGATCTAGCCTAGCATGATGGAATTAAGACAAGAACAAGATATAGACAACCAACACATAGACATATTGATTGAATTAAAAGAATACTTATCTCAATTACACATGAAAGGGTTCAAGGGCTGAGAACCCTTGAAAAACCTGTAAAATTCGTAATAAGTTCGGCCATAGGGTTTCTCCAAAACTTCTCTCTTTTTATGAATGAAAATTAGAAAACTATATATAGGAAATTGAGGCTGACGGCGTCAAGACCAAATTGGTGACGCCGTCATCTCGCCGCCAAAATACTTCTTGGACTGCCTTAATCTTCATCTGACTCCGTCACGTGTTATGGTTTTCCAGGCGGTCATGTCTTTTACTCTTGACGCTCTACTTGTGACGCCTTCACGTTTGTACAGGGCCATCATGCAAATTACTCTTGACGCCGTCAGGATGTTCTTCTTGACGCCGTCACCTACTGTTCTCAGCAAGGAAAATTAAGACTTTGGCGTTTTCTTCACTTTTATGCTCCAAAAATGTCCGAATTGCTTTCTTTTCCAGATTTTACTCCCAAAGTACCTAAAATCACAAAAGGAACGATTTAGGGCAATATTTGATCAAATAAATTCAATTCCGGGCTTAAATGACCCCCTAAAAGTGGTTCATTTTTCGCCTCATCATATACCCTTACACTTGAGATTTGTTTGTCCTCAAGCAAATGCGCTTTTATTCTACTCAAAATACAAGTTAGGGGTCATTTAACACTAATATGAAAGTAATTACAACAAATAATCGTTCCACTAAAGACCAAAGACAAGCACGGAGGTCATATACTAGCACCTCACAAATAGTGTTTAGATACTCACATCTCTCGGATGTAATAAAGTATAAATTACAATATGGAAACGGAAGATATCTCTCACTACCTGTCATAGCAAAATAGATTACCATAGGCTTGGGAAAGGATCAAACCTCCACCATATGGCGTAAGCACCTAGGATAAACTATCAAAGAGGTCTTTTAAAAGGTTGTAACGTTAGGTGTAGGGATATAAAATACACGGTTTTGTTGGATAAAGGAAGTTTTTACTGGTGGCGAGGTAACAATCTTGGTTAATTACATGTAGAATATGGCGTTGCTAAGCCAAGACTAGACTCGACTTAAGCTAATAAATGAAAAATAACAAAAGCATAAAAATGAACATAGAATAAAAAGGGATGGTAGTCCGTATGTTTTTTTTCTTTTTTTTTTTTTTTTTTTTTTTTTTTGTGCATACACTCTTACCCTACCATCCAAAATAATACATCATAGGAGATGAACATTCCCCTTACACTTGAATTTTTACATACTTTACAATAAACTAATCTAATGACTCGAATTAAGAAAATCAAAACACTTGGAGCACTTTTAAGATTAACGCACATATGGGGGTAATATATGATGTTCTTCCCCATTATTCCATAAAATAAGTACTTACCCATGAGTCTCAACCGTCTCAAAACAATATGTACAAGGATATGACTCGACTTAGCAACCATGTAATCAATTAGATAGTTAACTTAGGGTTTAACAAATAACAATAATGCACTAAAGATTGGTTCATACACGGAAGGCAAAGACGATTTGGTTGTACATTTAAGTGGGGTGTAACAAATTCTTCCTTTAAGTAAAATGCTTAAAGTTAGAAACGAAAAGATAGGCTCGGAGGGGTGTACTAGGGGTTTCGTGTACTAAAAATGAGTACAACGCTAAGGTGTGGGAAAAATTAGTTGACTTAACTAGCCAAGTAATATGACTTAAATGGTCAAGTAATTATGATACGGGTTTAACACAAGGGTGATCCTAATGCCTCTTATCATGTAGTAAATCCTACTACACGAATGTAGTCTCACTAGCGGTCTCGGGATGCATCACTAACGCAAGTTCTAGAATCTAAATGCTACCGGTACACTCATAAGCACTAATAGTAAATGCTTTTCCTATCAAATCTAAAGGCGGACCTCACATATTTGGGTGGAAAATTTTTCTGAAAGTACGGTTATGTGCTAGTTATACAATCTCCTATCCATGAGACGCTTGCTATGGCTAAAGTTTCACTCCTAAATGTTGTAAAAAAAAAATTTTAATTTGGCGCTAAAATTGCACTAACAAGTATTTCTCATAGTTTTATTACACATCTACCATCAAACAAAACAAACTCAAGCGAAACTGTACATGTAAGGTACCATCATTTTACCCTCCCTTTACCCAACATTGTCCCCAATGTTCAAGTAAAGAATGTAAAAGTGAAAAAGTAAAAAGAATGAAATCAAATACTCCCCTGATTCGCTCGGTATGGTTAATAAGGTGGCCAGGTTAAATCTTCCTCCAAGAAAATGAACAATCAAAGCTTCCCTTCCAGAATATAAATCATCTTCTTGTCATACATAACCTGTAAATCCTGAGAAAACAAACAAGACAACCTCGCGTAAAATCGGCGATAATCTATATAAGTTACTAAATCCTAGAAAACAAAGTAAGATATAATGCTTGTGGAATGAAGTTTGCAGATTTCCTGGAGATTATAAAACTTAATAATTCACAAAAACCATAAGACTCCGTTAGAAAAACAAAACTGGCAAAATTTCCAGATTTTTACACGTGACGCCGTCCAGAGTAATCTCGTGACGCCGTCAGAAGTGACCTGCAGAAATTCTTGTGTTAAGTTTCCGGAAAATTTCTGGAAAAACTTGGTCCTACTTCCCGGAAAATCCTGCAAAACTTCATTATGACTCAATACAAGCATTTGACTCTAACAAATACGAATATACATGTTCATTTAATATTGTGGAGAATCATGATCGGTTTGTTTCTTGAAAACATATTTGGGGTTTCCCCTTACACTTATCTTTTGCAAAAATACTTTTAGGTGGAGTTAAGACTAGGCCAAAACAACAAAATAAAGTATTTCCACTATTTAATTGAGAAACATGATCTACCAACAATAAAAATAAAGCATGCATACGGAAGCAAATAACAAACAAACAAAATAAAATCACACAAAACATGGGTTGCCTCCGAAGAAGCGCTTTTCTTTATTTACGAGTCTTGTAGCTAGACTCATGGTCATGGGTTACCGTGTATCGCTTATGCTCACATACCCAAGCGTGAGCCATCTAATGGTCGCCTCATCTTTCTTATACTCATCTCCTAACTCTAGACATCCACGATAGTATCTTTTATTCTTTTCATGAGTATACTTAAGCCCTTTTCTCTTATCATTCTCACTTAGCATTTCTATGGGCGGATACCTACTACACTTCTCCATAGAAAAATCCTTGAACCTACGGTGTGTGCGGGGCATTTGATACACAAAATCTTCATCCCCAGCCGAGAATGTAATTAACCATTCTATGAGTTTTTCATCGAGGTTGGTCGACCGTTTGAAAGGTTTTTCAAACGAAACTTGGGTCAACTTATCATCAATAAATTCTCCTAGATTCTCCATAACCATGAACTCAACAAGATAAACCAAGCTTCCTACAAACACATGCAACGGTATTGCCCTAGCGATAATGTTTTCTCCTTTGTATTCTAACTCATCTATCATGATTTTATTATACTCATTACGTGAGATTATGTTCATCGGGAGAGATGAGTTAAGATAGGCGTTAAAGCTCTTAAATCCGATCTTACAAGGAAATTGCATGTTGAACGAACTATCACACTCAATCCTAGTTCTAGGGTCGACATACCAAAGAGGGTTTATTTCCTCTTCCATCTTATTCTCATTAATCACATCACCATCATCCAGATCCTCGTCGGAGTCTAAATAGTAAAAAGGACTAGCCCTACGGTCATCATCATGATCAGACTCCCTCTAACTCAGAATTATTGTCAAAGTGGTGGTTGGGCGAGAGGTTAGGTGGGTTCTCATTCTCAACTAAAGGGAGTGGGGCGGGCATTTGGAAAATCCTACGACGAAAAACACAAATAACAGGAATCAAACGATCAATGTTATTGTTATCCATCGAAATAGTTTACGAACAAAGGAAACCAAGAAATAAGATAGACTAAAGAAAACCTAAAAGTAAAAATAAAATCTTACTAGAAAGGAATCTAGAAAGTAGACCTAATAAAAAGAGATTCTAACCTAGACAATAACTATTCCCCGGGCTGCGGCGCCAAAAACTTGATACGTGGGAATCGCACCAGGCTTTACCTCTTAAGGGATCTTGAGAAGCTTACAACCCCCACCAGGCAGTGTACCTGATCGTTGTAGTATAGTATAGTGATACGTGGGAATCGCACCAGGCTTTACCTCTCAAGGGATCTTGAGAAGCTTACAACCCCCACCAGGCAGTGTACCTGATCGTTGTAGTATAGTATAGTGACAAGTACCGGAGGATTGATCGTTCAGCTAGGAATAGTGTCGCTAGGATTAGAAAACCTAAATACTAGTTCTAGAGATGAAGGATGATTATTTTTGTATTTTTATATTTTTTTAGAAAGCAAGTAAAAATCTCGGGTTTTAAGGATTTGGGCGGAATTAGTTGTTAGTCAACTAACCCAATACTAAAGATGCAATCAAAATAAAATACTAGAAATGAAAATAAACTAAATTAAACTAAGGTTGTGAGCAATAAGTGAAGAAGTTTTGTTTACTTAGATTTCACTACTCCCTAGATATCTTTTACACGTTAATTACTTGTTATAGTTGCGTGGATGACAGATTGTATTCCTTGATACCATTCATGGGGTGGCGCACTTAATTCCCCAATCCTATGAGTGCCTACTTCACTCCTATGTCGAGCCGGCTAAGAAGCTCCTAACATGGGATCATTAGAATTTACTCATGCATTAAATACAACCAATAAAACCTAGTGCACGTCAGTTCATGTTTCCTAAGACGTTCAAGCATGTTACCAATTGGAGATCTGCCAGTTTTCTTAAGCCTAACATTGAAATCATTCATCCAATACAACCATAAACAAGTAATCAACACATAATTTACATCTAGGTTTCATTAGATCTAAGCAAACACAAGATAGATCTAGCCTCGCATGACGGAATTAAGACAAGAATAAGATATAGACAACCAACACATAGACATGCTGATTGTATTAAAAGAATACTTATCTCAATTACACATGAAAGGGTTCAAGGGCTGAGAACCCTTGAAAAACCTGTAAAATTCGTAATAAGTTCGGCCTTAGGGTTTCTCCAAAACTTCTCTCTTTTTATGAATGAAAATTAGAAAACTATATATAGGAAATTGAGGCTGACTGCGTCAAGACCAAATTGGTGACGCCGTCATCTCGCCGCCAAAATACTTCTCGGACTGCCTTAATCTTCATCTGACGCCGTCACGTGTTATGGTTTTCCAGGCCGTCACGTCTTTTACTCTTGACGCTCTACTTGTGACGCCTTCACGTTTGTACTGGGCCGTCATGCAAATTACACTTGACGCCGTCAGGATGTTCTTCTTGACGCCGTCACCTACTGTTCTCAGCAAGGAAAATTAAGACTTTGGCGTTTTCTTCACTTTTATGCTCCAAAAACGCCCGAATTGCTTCCTTTTCCAGATTTCACTCCCAAAGTACCTAAAATCACAAAAGGAACGATTTAGGGCAATATTTGATCAAATAAATTCAATTCCGGGCTTAAATGACCCCCTAAAAGTGGTTCATTTTTTGCCTCATCATATGGTGACAAGTACCGGTGGATTGATCGTTCAACTCAGGAATAGTGTCGCTAGGATTAGAAAGCCTACTAAACTAGGTCTAGAGGTGAGGGATGATTCTTTTTGTATTTTTTTATATTTTATAAAAACAATTAAAATCTCGGGTTTTCAAGGAGTGGTCGGAATTAGTTGCTAGCCAACTAACCCAATCAACTACAGACGCAATGAAAATAAAATAAAAGAAATGAAAATTAACTAATGTGGTGGAAACAATAATGAGAAAAGATGTGTTTACTTAGATTTCATTACTCCCTAGATATCTTTTACTGGTTGATTAGCTTGTTACAATTGCATGGATGACGGGTTATATTCCTTAATACTAGTTGTAGGGCTGTGTACAATATTCCCTAACTCTATAAGATCCTACTTCACTCCTATGTCGAGCCAACTAAAAGCTCCTAACATGAGATCATTATAATTCACTTATGCATTAAATACAACCAAAAATCGTAGTATACCTCCGATCATGTTTCTTAAGATGTTCAAGCAAGTTACCAATGGAAGTCTGCCAGTTTTCTTAAGCCTAACATCGAATACAATCATCCACAACAATTATAAGCAAACAACCAACCAATAATCAATATCTAGGTTTCACTACATCTAAGCAAACACAATAAAAACCTAGCCTAGCATGTTAAAAGAAAGACAAGCATAAGATAGAATCAAACAACACATAGAAATATTGAATGATTATTGGAAGACTTATCTTTATTCAAACATGGATGAAAGAAGGGTTTGAAACCCCTGCAATATGATGAAAATTCGACCTAGGGTTTGTGGTAAAGTTCATCCTAATGTTCCACTCTTTTAGAATGAAAAATTGGAAAAATATATTAGATAAAACATCCTGACGGCGTCACGTTGTAGGGTCTGACGCCGTCAACTCGCCGCCAAATTAAAGGTCGTATTGCCTAGATCCAGTCTTGACGCCTTCATGTCTAAATATACTCTGGGCCGCCACATGTGTTTTGACCCTGACGGCCTTGGTGACGCCGTCAGGCCTAATACACTAAAAATGTTCTGGGGTTTTGACCCTGACGGCCTTGGTGACGCCGTCAGGCCTAATACACTAAAAATGTTCTGGGCCGTCACGTGTATTTTCCACTTCCATCTCTTTTGCCAAGCTTGACGCCGTCGTGTATGAAGTCTTGACGTCGTCAGGTACTGTTCCCAGCAAGGATTTTGAGACTTTGCCGTTTTCTTCACTTTATGCTCCAAAAACGTCCAAAATGCTTCCGTTTCCAGATTTCTCCTCAAAAGTACCTAAAATGACAAAAAGAACAATTTAGGGCAGTAATTGATCAAATAATCACGAATTCAGGCTTAAATGACCCCTTAAAAGCGGTACACTTTTCACCTCATCAAATACCCTTACACTTGAGATTTGCTTGTCCTCAAGCAAATGCACTTTTATTCTAATCAAAATACAAGTTAGGGGTCATTTAAAACAAATATAAAAGTAATTACAACAAATAATCGTTCCACTAAGATGATTAACTCGCCACCAGTAAATATTGCCTTTATCCAACAAAACTGTGTTTTCCATATCCCTACACCTAACGTTATAACCCTTTAAAAAACCTCTTTGATAGTTTATCCTAGGTGCTTACGCCAAGTGGTGGAGGTTTGATCCTTTCCCAAGCCTATGGTAATATATTTGCTATGATAGGTAGTGAGAGATGTTTTCCATTTCCATATTGTGATATATACTTTATTACACCCGAGAGATGTGAGTATCTAAACACTATTTGTGAGGTGCTAGTGCATGACCTCCGTGCTTGTTTTTGGTTTATAGTGGAATAATTATTTGTTGTAATTACTTTTATATTAGTGTTAAATGACCCCTAACTTGTATTTTGATTAGAATAAAAGCGCATTTGCTTGAGGACAAGCAAATCTCAAGTGTAAGGGTATTTGATAAGGCGAAAAGTGTACCGCTTTTAAGGGGTCATTTAAGCCCGAGTTGGTGATTATTTGATCAATTACTGCCCTAAATCGTTTCTTTTGTCATTTTAGGTACTTTTGAGAAGAAATCTGGAAAACGAAGCATTTTGGACGTTTTTTGAGCATAAAAGTGAAGAAAATGGCAAAGTCTCAAAATCCTTGCTGGGAACAGTACTTGACGACGTCAAGACTTCACACATGACGGCGTCAAGCTTGGAAAAAGAGGTGGAAGTGGAAAATACACGTGACGGCCCAGAGCATAATTCCTTCTTGACAGCGTCAGGATTGGATCTAGGCAATACGATCCTTAATTTGGCGGCGAGTTGACGGCGTCAGAAACTACAATGTGACGCCGTCAGGATGTATTATCTATATATATTTTTCCAATTTTTCATTATAATGTGTGGAACATTAGGAGAACTTTGGAGAGCTTAAACCCTAGACGAATTTTCTGTAAAAATAAGGGTTTCAACCCTTGTTCCATCCATTCTTAATTGAAGATAAGTTTTCTAATAATCATATGATATGTCTATGTGTTGTGTGATTCTATCTTATGCCTGTCTTTCTTTTAACATGATAGGCTAGGTTTTTATTGTGTTTGCTTAGATATTGTTAAGCCTAGATGTTGATTATTGGTTGATATTTTTTTTATAATTGTTGTGGATGATTGTATTTGATGTTAGGCTTAAGAAAACTGGCAGACTTCCATTGGTAACTTGCTTGAACGTCTTAAGAAACATGATCGGAGGTGTACTACGATTTTTGGTTGTATTTAATGCATAAGTGAATTCTAGTGATCCCATGTTAGGAGCTTTTAGTCGGCTCGACATAGGAGTGAAGCAGGAGCTTATAGAGTTAGGGAATATTGTACACGGCCCTACTACTAGTATTAATGAATATAGCCTGTCATCCATGCAATTGTAACAAGCTAATCAACCGGTAAAAGATATCTAGGGAGTAATGAAATCTAAGTAAACACATCTTTTCTTATTATTGTTTCCACCACAATATTACATTAGTTTATTTTCATTTCTTTTTATTTTATTTTGATTGCACCTGTAGTTAATTGGGTTAGTTGAATAGCAACTAATTCCGCCCACTCCTTCAAAACCCGAGATTTTACTTGCTTTCATAGAATATAAAAAATACAAAAAGAATCATCCCTCACCTCTAGACCTAGTTTAATAGGCTTTCTAATCCTAGCGTGTAACACCCCCATTTTTCAGTTACGCAGCGGAATCATAAGTTGGGGTATTACTCCTGGTATCACAGTCACAATCATAGAAAACGACTCGAAAGAGACGTTTTTAAATAAAACGGTTATCATTCATTATTTAAATCAGAGTTTACATAATAGAGGTCCCAACGGGAGTTCTGAAATACATATAAAAGTTTATTAATTGAATGATAACATAATGGACACTCTTTTTATAAGAAAGCCCATTGCCACTCCGTGCCAAGTTAAGCTTCAGTTACCTGAGATAAAACATGCTAAAAATGTCAACACAAAGGTTGAGTGAATCCACAGTGTTTATAAATAAGTAGTAGGTTGAACACAAGTTAAATAGTTGTAAAACAATAGTATTGCAGCACAGCATATTGCCCTAAGTCTCATGATACGCAAACCTTAACAGTGAGACATCATAGTAATGAACTATAATGTAAGTTACTAACATTATAATAATAATGTAAGTAATAATGCCCTCGAGTAGGAGCTTGCCAACTTCCTATTTAATTTTCAAATATAATGCATTTGGTCACTTATCCAGCAACACAAATGGGGCGTCAACTGCCAATAGATCTATTCACTATATTCGCGTTCACTCGTAAGTGATTAATGGCTCATGATATGAGGGTCTTTTAGTGGCAACAAAGCTAACTTAGGCAATACCAGATCAAGATAGCATACAGAAAAATACTTGTGTTCGGTTTGTAGCATGTATCTCCCCACAAGTTTTGAAAAACGTATAAAGTGGGACTATGAACTCACCTTGGTGATAAAGTAATCTGGATGGAAAACAAATGATGTTTATTGAATAAACTGCTCCAACACGTAACCTAGGGAATGATGTCAAGTATTTGTGAGTTTAAGTATTCGTATTGTGATGAGGCGAAAAATGATCTGTTTTTAGGGGGTCATTTAAGCCCGAATCCGAATTTATTTGATCAAATATTGCCCTAAATTGTTCCTTTTGTGATTTTAGGTACTTTGGGAGTGAAATCTGGAAAAGGAAGCAATTCGGACGTTTTTGGAGCATAAAAGTGAAGAAAACGCGAAAGTCTTAATTTTCCATGCTGGGAACAGTGCATGATGGCGTCAAGAGTAAAATTCCATGACGACCCAGAAGAGTTTTGACGGCGTCATGAAGGTAGGGCGTCAAGAGTTAAAGTCATGAAGGCCTGGAAATGTATTGTTCTTGACGGCGTCAAATGTAGATCTAGGCAGTCCGAGGATTGTTTTGGCGGCGAGGTGACGGCGTCACCTATTTGGTCTTGACGCCGTCAGACCCCTTTTCCTATATATAGTTTTCTAATTTTTCACATTTAAAGAGAGAAGTTTTGGGAGAAACCCTAAGTACGATTTTGGTGTAACTTTACAGGTTTTTCAAGGGTTCCAACCACTTGATACCTTGCATGATTAATCAAGATAAGTGTTCTTCTAATTCAATCAATATGTCTATGTGTTGGTTGTCTATATCATGTTCTTGTCTTAATTCCATCATGCTAGGCTAGATCTATCTTGTGTTTGCTTAGATCTAATGAAACCTAGATATTGATTATGTGTTGATTACTTGTTTATTCTTGTCTTGGATGAATGATTTATATGTTAGGCTTAAGAAAACTGGCAGATCTCCAATTGGTAACATGCTTGAACGTCTTAAGAAACTTGAACCAACGCGCACTAGGTCTTTATTGGTTGTATTTAATGCATGAGCCACTGTTTACAATCCCTATAGTTGTGTTGGGCATGGTGTAGGAGGAGATAAGAGCTCATAGAATTGGGGAGTTATGTGTGCCACCCCATGAATGGTATTAAGGAATACGATCCGTCATCCATGCAATTATAACAAGTAATTAACGTGTAAAAGATATCTAGGGAGTAGTGAAATCTAAGTAAACACATTTTCTCCAATTACTGCTCACAACTTTAGTATAAATTAGTTTATTTTCATTTTTAGTATTTTATTTTGATTGCATCTTAGTATTGGGTTAGTTGATTAGCAACTAATTCCGCCCAAATCCTTCAAATCCGAGATTTTAATTTGCTTTCTATAAAATATAAAAACACAAAAAATAATCATCCCTCACCTTTAGAACTAGTATTTAGGCTTTCTAATCCTAGCGACACTATTCCTAAGCTGAACGATCAATCCCCCGGTACTTGTCACTATACTATACTACAACGATCAGGTACACTGCCTGGTGGGGGTTGTAAGCTTCTCGAGATCCCTCGAGAGGTAAAGCCTGTTAGAATTTCTTTTTATTAGGTCTACTTGCTAGATTCCTTTCTAGTAAGATTTTTTTTTTTTTTTTATTTTTAGGTCTTCTTTAGTCTATCTTAGTTCTTTGTGTCTTTGTTCGTAACTCTTCACCACCTGCCATCATGGCAAATGACGAATCCCTTAACCTTAGGATCACTAGGAGTCGTAGTTCCACTCGAAACCTTGTCTTGCCTTATGCGGAACTCGAAAGAGAACTGCATAGATTGAGACAATATCACTTAACTTCTGAACCATCTAGCGTTGCCATCGATTTTGATGCACCTCTCTTTGAAGAAAATTCAGAAAACCATGTCACAACCCCTAGCTCCCAACCTAACGACGACACTAGTACTCCCGCAACCCCCATTCCTAAGCGTCTTAAAGACTACTCCTCCCCAACCTCTCGTGGCTTCTCAAACGCCATTGTCTACCCAAACGAACACACCAACGAGGTCCTGCATGCAAACGATGTCTGGCTTGTCAAAAGTGTGTGTAAGTTTCGCGGACTAGAGGAGGAAAATCCAATCCAACACATCAAGGACTTCCTGAAAATAGTAGACACCCTCCATACGGATGGGGCTACTAGAAACACATCCCGATTGCGATTCTTTCCTTTCACCTTATATGAAAAAGCCCAAGAATGGTATGACAAACTCCCTTCCGAATCTATTTTCACATGGGAGCAACTCATATCCAAGTTCTATGAGAAGTTCTTTCCACCTGGAAAAACCTCAGCATTTAGAGATAGGATCCTCCATTTCCGGAAGGGGAAGGATGAACCCTTCCATAAATCGTGGACTAGATTCAAAGACTTAATAAGACAAGTTCCCCATCATGGCATTGAGCTTTGGCTCTTGGTCCAAATCTTCTACGATAATATCTCCTCTAAAGACCGAAATGGAATTAACCAATCTAGAAAAGGAAGATTGGCCAATCTTAGTGCCGAGGAAGGATGGGATAGGATTGAAGAATATGCTCAGGACCAGGATGACACTTGGGATGAAACTGAGTCGACTGTTAGCATTTCTGAAATTACCTCGGATCGGTTGAGGAAAATTCACAAGAGAGTAGAATTCCTATCTGGATCGCAATTACCTAAACAGCTGTCAAATCCTTACTTGATCTGCGATTACTGTGGGGGCCCGCATGAGGTGGAAGAATGTGAAAGAGCAATCACAACTGAACATGCATGCTTGTCAGGAGGGGACATTTATGCTGATCCCTCCCTCTTGCCTTTTTACCAAAATGATGATTACACCCTTTGGGGAAATCTGGTAATGAAAAGAGAAGGGGAGGAAGGCCCTGAATTCAAAATCAGGAGCAATTTCGAAGATGACCTTGGTCACTTCACTCAAGAAAAAGACCTGCAAATGAAAGGCCTTAATGAGCTTTTCGACGAGCAGCAGGAGGGTATTGGAGAATTTTTCAACAAGCTTAACTCAGCCCTTGATAATCTTCAAACGCCATCAGTAAGCAAAAAAGACCCCATGCTCGCGATAACCACGCGAGCTGGAACGACAACCAAGGACCCTCCTTACCCAAACTCGTCCCCTATCACCCTCGATCCAAACAAACCTGGGGAGGAGGAGGAGGATGTCGGCATTGGCACCCCAGACCAACAGCCCGTGACGACCCCTTCCCCATCAGCCCTGCCTAACCAACCTGTGAAAGTCCCATTCCCGTCCCGATTAAGGAACCAGAAAACTGAGAATGATAACAAGAGGTTCTTTTCATACCTAAAAGACTCAGTTGTCACCATACCTCTCCTTGATGCTTGCTATCACATGCCAAAGTATAGCACGTACTTCAAAAAGCTACTCGCTAACAGAAAGAAACTCGAGGGTCTTGTGACCCTAGGGGAAGAATGCTCAGTGGTGACCCATCGAGGGCTACCAAAGAAGGTAGATGATCCGGACAGCTTCACCCTGCCTTGCTCCATAGGACCTCTATCAATCAAGAATGCTCTTGCTGATTTAGGAGCAAGTATAAATCTCATGCCTCACTCTATGTTCCGTAGACTAGGATACTCTGGATTGAAGCCTACCCGTATGAACATCCAACTAGCCGATAGATCGGTCAAGTACCCCGTAGGGATATGCGAGAATGTGCTAGTCAAAGTTGGGAAATTCAAATTCCCGGTTGACTTCGTAATCCTGGATATGGAGGAGGATGACTTGGTACCCATCATCTTAGGTAGACCATTTCTTGCTACCGCTCGTGCTGTCATCGATGTCTACGATGGCAAATTAACATTACGAGTGGGAGACGATAGCACAACCTTCGACATTAAGGATTCTATGGACCTCTCCCTCGAAGCAGCCAACCGGCTCTATTTTATCGGGGAAGTAGATGAACTCACAGATGTCATTGATAGTTGTGTCGATGAACGGATCGATGAAGGCTCTCTACGTGACGAAATTTTTCTGCCTTTGCTAGAGGTAGAAAAGATGGAGGATGTTAATGCAGTCTCCTTATACCCCAGACAAGAGGCAACGGAGCAGCTCGAGCTCTGAAAGCCCGAAAACAAGCTCAAACCTTCTATTATCGAGCCCCCTGACGTAGATCTTAAAGAGCTCCCTAACCATTTGGAGTATGCCTTCCTTCAGGGAGAGAGTCAACTCCCGGTAATCATAAACTCCTCCTTGGGACATGAACAAAAAGTTAAACTCTTAGAGGTCCTAAAAAAATACAAGGGGGTGCTTGCATGGAGTGTAGCCGACATTAAGGGGATTGACGCGACTTTTTGCACACATAAGATTCTCATGGAAGAAGATTATAAACCTACCGTGCAACCCCAGAGGCACGTGAACCTTAACATTAAGGAAGTAGTAAAGAAAGAAGTCATAAAACTTTTAGATGCAGGATTGATTTACCCGATCTCGGATAGCCCATGGGTCAGTCCTGTACAGGTTGTACCTAAAAAGGGTGGAATGACTGTGGTAAAGAATGACAAGGGTGAGATGGTGCCCCAGAGAACTGTCACTGGATGGCGGGTATGCATCGACTATCGAAAGCTCAATGATGCCACGAGGAAAGATCACTTTCCCTTACCGATCATTGATCAGATGTTGGAAAGATTATCTGGACACAAGTACTATTGCTTCTTGGATGGATTCTCTGGATATTTTCAGATTCCCATAGCACCTGAGGACCAAGAAAAGACCACGTTTACCTGCCCTTATGGAACATTCGCCTACAAAAGGATGCCTTTTGGGCAATGTAATGCCCCCGCCACTTTCCAGCGATGCATGACCGCAATCTTTCACGAACTCATGGAAGACAGCATGGAAGTGTTCATGGATGACTTTTCAGTCTTCGGGAACTCCTTCGACCGCTGTCTTGCTAATCTAGAAAAGATGCTTAAACGGTGTGAGGAAACCAACTTGGTGCTAAACTGGGAAAAATGTCATTTCATGGTGAAGGAAGGGATTGTGTTAGGACATAAGATCTCAGGAAATGGAATAGAGGTAGACCAAGCTAAAGTTGAAGCTATATCTAAGTTACCATACCCCACAACTGTCAAAGCAATACGCAGCTTCTTGGGGCATGCCGGGTTTTATCGGAGATTCATCAAAGATTTATCCAAAATCGCTCGGCCAATGACTCAATTACTTGTGAAGGATGCTCCGTTCGATTTTTCCCAAGAATTCAAGGATGCATTCGATCTATTAAAAAGGGAACCCACTCAAGCTCCAATCATGATCACACCCAACTGGGAGTTACCATTCGAAATCATGTGTGACGCTAGCGACTTCGCTGTCGGGGCTGTATTAGGTCAACGGCGCGACAAGCTTTTCCAACCTATTTAATACGCTAGCAAAACCATGAATCCCGCTTAAGAGAACTACTCCACCACCGAGAAAGAATTATTGGCCGTAGTATTTGCGTTCGACAAATTCCGACAATATCTTGTCCTTTCAAAAACAGTCGTCTTCACTGATCACTCGGCTCTTAGATATCTCTTCGCGAAGCAGGATGCTAAGCCACGACTAATTCGGTGGATCTTGTTGCTACAAGAATTCGATGTTGAGATTCGTGATAAGAGGAGAGCAGAAAATCTGGCCGCAGATCATCTATCTCGTCTCGAGAACCCCTTGGATGAGCACGATAGAAGTGAGATTAGGGATTCATTTCCTGACGAACAACTCATGTTAGTGAGTGACTTGGAGCCGTGGTACGCCGATTTTGCTAATTACCTCGCAAGTAGACTCGTTCCTGAACACCTGACTAAGTACGAAATGAAGAGGTTCTTTTCCCAGCTAAAATACTACTTTTGGGATGAACCTTTTTTATTCCGAAGGTGTCCTGACCACATTATAAGGCGTTGTGTTTCGGAAAATGAGGCAGTAAAGATTATGAGAGAATGTCACTCTGGTCCCTCTAGCGGGCATCATGGGATAAACGTTACCGCCCGAAAGATTCTCGATGCGGGATTCTATTGGCCCACAATTTTCCGTGATGTAAAAGAAATGGTGCAGGCGTGCGATTCATGTCAACGAGCCGGAAATATATCATATAGGGATGAAGCACCTCAGAACTTTATACAAGTTTGTGAGGTATTCGATGTTTGGGGGATTGACTTCATGGGACCCTTTCCATCCTCAGGGGGAAACGAGTACATCTTAGTCGCCATTGACTATGATTTAAAATGGGTTGAGGCACAAGCCCTTAGGACCAATGACGTAAGAGT
Organism: Artemisia argyi; assembly: GCA_030686995.1. Taxonomy (NCBI): domain Eukaryota; kingdom Viridiplantae; phylum Streptophyta; class Magnoliopsida; order Asterales; family Asteraceae; genus Artemisia; species Artemisia argyi. The sequence continues at coordinate 198,316 of JARVZY010011371.1, read as the reverse complement.
AGTCATTCATTTCCTGAAAAAGCTTTTCGCAAGATTCGGGATTCCGAAAGCTCTCATCAGTGATAGGGGAACACATTTTTGCAATGCCCAAATGGAAAAGGTCATGAAGAGGTATGGAGTACCCCATCGATTCTCCACGGCCTATCATCCACTGACCAATGGCCATGTCGAAAACACCAATAGAGCTATTAAAAGAATACTTGAAAAAACGGTTAGTCAAAACAGAAAGGACTGGTCATTTAAACTCGATGAAGCCTTATGGGCATTCCGAACCGCCTACAAAACACCTATTGGAACGACCCCGTTCCGCATGGTGTATGGTAAGGCATGTCACTTACCAGTAGAATTAGAACACAAGGCTTATTGGGCGCTTAAGGCATGCAACTTAGATTACACAACTGCTGGAAATAATAGGTTTTTGCAATTACACGAGCTTGATGAGCTTAGACTTGAAGCCTACGAATCCTCCATCACATATAAAGAAAGAGCTAAAAGATGGCATGACCAGAGAATTAAGAAACCCAAAGAATTTTCAGAGGGAGACAAGGTCCTATTATACAATTCTCGGTTGAGATTATTTCCGGGAAAACTTAAGTCTAGATGGTATGGACCGTTCACGGTAAAGAATTCTTCTAAATTTGGAGCGGTAGTATTAATAGATGATGAAGGTAGGGAGTTCACGGTTAACATACAACGTGTAAAACACTACCAAGAAAATAACAATGAAATGATTAGTGAGGAGGATGTGACGTTTGATGATGAGGTCACGTAGTAACCCATGACCTTGAGTCTAGCTACAAGACTCGTAAATAAAGAAAAGCGCTTCTTGGGAGGCAACCCATGTTTTGTGTGATTTTATTTGTTTGATTGCTATTTGCTTCTGTATGCATGCTTTATTTTTATTGTTGGTAGATCATGTTTCTAAACTAAAATGCGGAAATACTTTACTTTGTTGTTTTGGCCTAGTCTTAACTCCACCTAAAGGTATTTTTGCAAAAGATAAGTGTAAGGGGAAATCCCAAATATGTTTTTAAGAAACAAACCGATCATGATTCTCCACAATATTAAATGAACATGTATATTCGTATTTGTTAGAGTCAAATGCTTGTATTGAGTCATAATGAAGTTTTGCAGGATTTTCCAGGAAGTAGGACCAAGTTTTTCCAGAAATTTTCCGGAAACTTAACATAAGAATTTCTGCAGGTCAATTCTGACGGCGTCAGGAGTTATAAATCTGGAAATTTTACCGGTTTTGTTTTTCTAACGGAGTCTTATGGTTTTTGTGAATTATTAAGTTTTATAATCTCCAGGAGATCTGCAAACTTCATTCAACAAGCATTATATCTTATCTTGTTTTCTAGGATTTAGAAACTTATATAGGATGCCGCCGATTTTACGCGAGGTTGTCTTGTCTATTTTGTCAGGTTTTACAGGTTATGTATGACAAGAAGATGATTTATATTCTGGAAGGGAAGCTTTGATTGTTCATTTTCTTGGAGGAAGATTTAACCTGGCCATCCTATTATCCATACCGAGCGAATCAGGGGAGTATTTGATTTCATTCTTTTTACTTATTTCACTTTTACATTCTTTACTTGAACATTGGGGACAATGTTCATCTTAAGTGTAAGGGGAGGGTAAAAAGATGATACCTTACATATGCACTTTCGCTTGAGTTTGTTTTGTTTAATGGTAGATGTGTAATAAAACTATGAGAAATACTTGTTAGTGCAATTTTAGCGCCAAATTTAAAATTTTTTACAACATTTAGGAGTGAAACTTTAGCCATAGCAAGCGTCTTATGGATAGGAGATTGTATGACTAGCACATAACCGTATATTCAGAAAAATTTTCCACCAAAATATGTGAGGTTCGCCTTTAGATTTGATAGGAAAAACATTCATTATTAGTGCTTATGAGTGTACCGGTAGCATTTAGATTCTAGAACTTGCGTTAGTGATGCATCCCGAGACCGCTAGTGAGACTACATTCGTGTAGTAGGATTTACTACATGATAAGAGGCATTAGGATTACCCTTGTGTTAAACCCGTATCATAATTACTTGACCATTTAAGTCATATTACTTGGCTAGTTAAGTCAACTAATTTTTCCCACACCCTTAGCGTTGTACTCATTTTTAGTACACGAAACCCCTAGTACACCCCTCCGAGCCTATCTTTTCGTTTCTAACTTTAAGCATTTTACTTAAAGGAAGAATTTGTTACACCCCACTTAAATGTACAACCAAATCGCCTTAGCCTTCCGTGTATGCGCTCATTTTTAGTGCATTATTGTTATTTGTTAAACCCTAAGTTAACTTTCTAATTGATTACATGGTTGCTAAGTCAAGTTATATCCTTGTACATATTGTTTTGGGACGATTGGGACTCATGGGTAAGTACTTATTTATGGAGTAATGGGGAAGAACATCATATATTACCCCCATACGTACGTTAATCTTAAAAGTGCTCCAAGTGTTTTGATTTTCTTAATTCGAGTCATTAGATTAGTTTAATGTAAAGTATGTAAAGATTCAAGTGTAAGGGGAATGTTCATCCCCTATGATGTATTATTTTGGATGGTAGGGTAAGAGTGTATGCAAAAAAAAAAAAAAAAAAAAAAAAAAAAAAAAAAAAAAAAAAAAAAATCAAGAAGAAAAAGAAAAAAAAATAGAAAAAGAAAAAAAAATAGAAAGAGGAAAAAAAGGAAAAAGAGAAAAAACATACGGACTACCATCCTTTTTTATTCTATGTTCATTTTATATTTTTGTTATTTTTCATTTATTAGCTTAAGTCGAGTCTAGTCTTGGCTTAGCAACGCCATATTGTACATGTAATTGACCAAGATTGTTAACTCGCCACCAGTAAAACTTCCTTTATCCAACAAAACCGTGTATTTCATATCCCTACACCTAACGTTACAACCCTTTAAATGACCTCTTTGATAGTTTATCCTAGGTGCTTACGCCATGTGGTGGAGGTTTGACCCTTTCCCAAGCCTATGGTAATCTATTTTGCTATGACAGGTAGTGAGAGATATCTTCCGTTTCCATATTGTAATTTACACTTTATTACACCTGAGAGATGTGAGTATCTAAACACTATTTGTGAGGTGCTTGTGTATGACCTCCGTGCTTATCTATTGGTCTTTAGTGGAACGATTATTTGTTGTAATTACTTTTATATTAGTGTTAAATGACCCCTAACTTGTCTTTTGAGTAGAATAAAAGCGCATTTGCTTGAGGACAAGCAAATCTCAAGTGTAAGGGTATTTGATGAGGCGAAAAATGATCCGTTTTTAGGGGGTCATTTAAGCCCGAATCCGAATTTATTTGATCAAATATTGCCCTAAATCGTTCCTTTTGTGATTTTAGGTACTTTGGGAGTGAAATCTGGAAAAGGAAGCAATTCGGACGTTTTTGGAGCATAAAAGTGAAGAAAACGACAAAGTCTTAATTTTCCATGCTGGGAACAGTGCATGACGGCGTCAAGAGTAGTTTCCTGACGGCGTCAAGAGTAAAATTCCATGACGACCCAGAAGAGTTTTGACGGCATCATGAAGGTAGGGCGTCAAGAGTTAAAGTCATGACGGCCTGGAAATGTATTGTTCTTGACGGCGTCAAATGTAGATCTAGGCAGTCCGAGGATTGTTTTGGCGGCGAGGTGACGGCGTCACCTATTTGGTCCTTACGCCGTCAGACCCCTTTTCCTATATATAGTTTTCTAATTTTTCACATTTAAAGAGAGAAGTTTTGGGAGAAACCCTAAGTACGATTTTGGTGTAACTTTACAGGTTTTTCAAGGGTTCCAACCCCTTGATACCTTTCATGATTAATCAAGATAAGTGTTCTTCTAATTCAATCAATATGTCTATGTGTTGGTTGTCTATATCATGTTCTTGTCTTAATTCCATCTTGCTAGGCTAGATCTATCTTGTGTTTGCTTAGATCTAATGAAACCTAGATATTGATTATGTGTTGATTACTTGTTTATTCTTGTCTTGGATGAATGATTTATATGTTAGGTTTAAGAAAACTGGCAGATCTCCAATTTGTAACATGCTTGAACGTCTTAAGAAACATGAACCAACGCGCACTAGGTCTTTATTGGTTGTATTTAATGCATGAGCCACTGTTTACAATCCCTATAGTTGTGCTGGGCATGGTGTAGGAGGAGATAAGAGCTCATAGAATTGGGGAGTTATGTGTGCCACCCCATGAATGGTATTAAGGAATACGATCCGTCATCCATGCAATTATAACAAGTAATTAACGTGTAAAAGATATCTAGGGAGTAGTGAAATCTAAGTTAACACATTTCTCCAATTACTGCTCACAACTTTAGTATAAATTAGTTTATTTTCATTTTTAGTATTTTATTTTGATTGCATCTTAGTATTGGGTTAGTTGATTAGCAACTAATTCCGCCCAAATCCTTCAAACCCGAGATTTTAATTGCTTTCTATAAAATATAAAAACACAAAAAATAATCATCCCTCACCTTTAGAACTAGTAATTTAGGCTTTCTAATCCTAGCGACACTATTCCTAAGCTGAACGATCAATCCCCCGGTACTTGTCACTATACTATACTACAACGATCAGGTACACTGCCTGGTGGGGGTTGTAAGCTTCTCGAGATCCCTCGAGAGGTAAAGCCTGTTGCGATTCTCACACATCATATTGTGAGGATTAAATGTTTGAGTGAGACAACATGAAGTCTCTTCAAAAATTAGTTGATGATTAAGATTTATTTATGTTTATTTAAGTGGTACCGACACGTCTCATAAAGGTTTCATATTAATTCCCGAGTTATCTCAGTGTTATAATTATATTCCCGTAAAAAAAAAAATATTACACTTTTTACCATGAAGTTTTAGATATTGACAACATTTACCCCTGAACTATCATTAAATGACAATTCATACCCCCAAGTTGTAACACCCCCAAAATACCGCAGCGGAAGACTGTGTCATAGGGGTGCTACTTCATAATACAAAGTACAAGTTATAGAAAACGAACTCTAAATGAGACGTTTTGAAAAGTTACCATTCGATTAATGAATTCAAAGTTACAAACATGAGATTCCAAAGTATGATACATAAATGTATACAAAATGTTTTGAATGGTAAATGATAAAAGCGTAAGTCTTCAGAATATGCAGCTTGACTCTAAGTTCCACGCACTAGCTATCGCCTTACTAACCTAAGATAAACATGCTAAAGTGTCAACACAATGGTTGGTGAGTTCATAGAGTTTGTCTTAAAACAGTTGAAAAGCCTTAAAAGAATATTCGCACAGCAAAGGCATCGTGAATCCACTCAGTTGCAAGTCCCGCCATAAGAGACTTGCAACCTGTGTGTTCACAACCCACTGCTAAAAGTTAGTTTATACAATGCACCGGATTATATTCACCCAAGGTCAAGAATAGACACAAGGGCGGGGGCATCTTCCCAAATAGTACTACGTCATCCAACGTCAAATATAGACACAAAGGTAGGGGGCATCTTCCCATGAGTACTACCAATACCTCTCTGACAGAATAGAGTATTATGTATGCATGTAAATACGAATCTTGTATTTAAATTAAGCAAGTATAGTGTAACAAGTATGTATAACGCAATCAAGTATAATGCCAATCAAGTATAAAACAATCAAGTATAAAACAATCAAGTATAAATGTTTTGAGTATTTGTACAAGTAAGCAAGTAGTTGTGCATGTATCTCCCCCAAAGAGTTAAAACAAGTATTAAAAGAGTAGGGGCTATGACTCACCTTAAGCTTATGTAATGAGAAATGAAAGTGGTAGTCGAATCGCGAAAGTCTCTAAGAACAGCCTATAATAGAGCGTTGCGACTTAGGTTTGGAGTAACGTCTAAGAATACGAAGAATTGCCAATATATGTCTTGCATAATGTTCATGATGTAGTACTTAGTATATAGTGTAAGTCTTTGAATATAAGTCGTTTATGAAACATGTATAGTTTGTACATCTCTTACTACCGTTCGGGCCGACATAATTCAGAAGTCATGGAGTAAACGTTCGAGGAGCCAGGACACTTTAATTCGTAATCCACAACTCATCTCGACGGCTTACTTAATGAACTCCTCACATGAGGCTCCCTACTATTGTAGTATTTGATAACATATATATATATATATATATATATATATATATATATATATATATATATATATATATATATATATATATATATATAAGCTTTTTGATCTTTAAAAGTTATATGGTCTTTAGCCGTGGCTTTGCCGTGACCTTGGTCATTGTTACCATGGTCTTGAGACTCAACCTTGGCTTTAGCCATGGTTGTGGTCTTGGCTTTAGGTCATTAGACCTCTTGGTCTTATGTAATTATAACCATTATATAGTTACTTTGGTCTAAAAATGGGCTGTTAAGAATTTGAAGAAAATTATCACTCAGAAAGCGTTTTCAAGGCTCGACCTTTTTTGTTCCTGAACGAAAACGTCGTTCCGGACAACTTTCGTGTTTTAACTTTTTGATGAATCGGAGCAGAAGGGTGACTTTCAAATTGGCAGAATGCAAAACAGTAGGTTATAGGCAGTTTCGGCGTTTTGGTTTCGCTAACTTCTTATGGCCATAACTTTTGACTCGTGTACTCGTTTTGGGTGATTCAAATTGCTATGTTTTCCTTTTGAAGTCCTTTATAACAGTAAGTAAGTGTCAAATATCATAGTTGTACTATTTTGGTCGTGGTTCTCCATAAAAGTCACTAGTTTACTTGTTTAAACAACATAAGTTAATATATATATACCATAACTTGTTTTACTAGTTTTTATACATCATGAACATAATACAAAGACCATATATAGCATGAAAGAAACATAATAAGCATGAAAATGATATTGAGCAAGAAAGTGTAATAGGGTTTGCTTACAACTTTTGGCTTTCTAAAGAAAGGAAGTCAAGTATGAAACTAGGACACTAAACCTATGCTTGTAAACCCTTTACCACAACTCTTGTAACCCTTGCTAGACTTGATCTAACCCTTGTGAAAATCATTTAACTTCAGCCCTAGTAACCTTGTGTAGCTCCTAAATCAACCATGGAATCACCAAACAAACTTAAGAACTAGGTAGAGAATACTAAGACCTTGAACTTTGTAGTGTAACTTGTATAATGAAGATCAAAGGATCATGGTGCTAGGATTAAAGGGTGTGGCGTTTAAAGGAGGGGATGAGAGGGTTTTTATAGTGAGTTTGAGGAGGTTAGGAAGGTGTTAGGAAGTTGCCTAAACTTGGAGGCCAAGATGTACACTTGTAATGATCTAATGAACCCTTGGTGACCAAGTTTGCTTAATATACAAGTATCCTAAAGTCCAAGGCTTATCACCAAGCCACCAAGGCTTGGTGAATCATCATATACACGTTCATATGATGGGAGGAGTGACTAGGTACTTAAACTTGGTATTATCTAGCTTACGGAGTGAGTTTTGGTCCCGGTAATCGCTAACGGTAAGTCATTAAGTCATGAAACTTAAAATCAGGTATCCTAAAAATATGAAACTTATAAATATGTTAGAACTTATCAATATAACCTATCTTAGCATATTTAATGAGTGACAAGTTCAATCGGGTTGCTTAAACGCTGCTAAAACTGGAAACGCGGGTTTAAAACGCGTAATTCGCGTAAAACGCTGAACTGGAAAACGTAAAATTCCAAAACTTTTGGAATTGTCCTAAAATGAGAGAAAATCATATTTCTATTGTTTATAGTGTTTTATGGACATATCGGGATGCTAGAATGACGTTTAAACCTAAAAGTACATCTCGGACATGGCTTCGTGATTTTTGCAGAAATGATCCGACGAGTGTCAAATTCTCGGATTATCATTAAAATAGTTTAACTTACGAGAATATGAAATAAAAATTTCAGATGTGAATAGTAAAAGTGAATAGTAAAAATGAATAGTGAAATTTTCGTGAATAGAAGTTAACCTGAAAATGTGAATTGTTACACAAGTTTTATGTATTTACAACTTATACCCTTCAGGTTTTATAAAATTACAATTTATACCCTGAAGTTTGGTGAAATGACAGTTTACCCCTTCAACTACAGTGAAATGACAATTTCTACCCTGAACTTTCCAATATAACACTTTCTACCATTTGATCTTAAGTTTATTTCATTTTAAGTCCGACTCATAAAATTAGTTTAGAGTTTTGACATAAAATACCCTTCATGCAAAAATAACCTTTCACCTGAAGTCCTTTTTGAACGAAAACACACTTTTAGCTTAGGAAAAAGGCACGACTTTCTACGACTCTTATACATATGTTAAAATAAGTTTACAAATATGTTTTACGTAGTTTATCAGCTTATATTTCCAGCTTATTAGTTCAAAATAATTAAAAAGATATGTTTATATATTACTCGACAAGGCCAAATTCACGGGTGAATAAAGGCGAGGCATTGAAATGTTTTTACTACGTTTTCAATCTTTTCAATAGTTTGTCACATGGTCTATCTATAGGTTCAAACTATAGGTCGTGATTTGTTATAGTTAAGCCACAATTAATTTATGAAGTTGGACGTTTGAAACTATTTTTAGTAAGATAAGCCAAGTGTTTTTAGTTATTTTTAGCAAGTAATAGGCCTAAAATATGGCTCGATAAAAATGAGGCCTTTCAATGAAAATGAAAAGTGTTGGTTCCAGGTTAATCTATGCCATGAGGTCTTCAAATCCTCCAGGTTTCGAAATTTGAAGAGCTCGTTTGATAGGGGTAAAGATTGACCAAAGTTGACCTCACAGAAACATGTCTCGACATGTTTCTGTTATAACAAGGATTTTAGTTTTCGACTTTTAAACCTCCAAATCAGTATTCCAAGTATAGAAACATGTTATTAAGCATATATAAGTTAACTTTAAACAAGATTTAAGGTTCCTTGATTTGTTGTTCACGACACAACCAAAATGGTTGTCTGTTGTCTGCTCGACCAAAACAGAAAAAGAAAAGAAGAAAAGAAATGTTTGTGTTGGCTTAATATTTGATTCAAGCTTATTAAAGTGAAGTATTATCATGAGCTAAAGAGATTAGAAAGGCTAGGACTTACAGAAATTGATGGTGGAAAGGTTCGACTATATTGAGCTTCTACTAGAACCAAAGCTTCCCAAGCTTCAAGCTCCTATTCCACTTGATCCTAACTCTTCTAAGATACTTCCAAGATCAGTAGGTGTATGAGTGAGTGAGTGGGTTGCTGTTTTGAGTAAGGGATGGGGCAAGAAGGGATGAAATGCTTGGCTATTTATAGAGGGAGTGAGCTAGGGTTTCATTTAATGATTCATGGCCACTTGGTAAGTGTTGTGAAGACTCAAGGGGACACAATATCAGATTTTTCAAAGATTGTTGGCCATGAAAACCCTAAATCGATCTAGGTTCAATGGAATGGAGGTGTATAGAAGATTAGGGCACATGGGGAGCTTAACATTTTTGACCATGGTTTAAAGATTAGGAAAGACAAGTGTAGGGGAAGGGTTTACTTCCTTATAGAAGAAGATTGATCATGTGTAAAAATTTAGTTAGCTCCTAGTTACATTTGGATTTCTTAGTTACATGTGGATCGATCCATGCTTTAGGTGGCTTGTACATAAGCTTTAGGGTGTTGTACTTAGGCTAGGAAGTATAGTAAACTCAAGGTAGGGTTTAGTTTGAAAGAAATGTGGTTAAAACAAACTAGGGTTTATTTAGGTTTAGGTTTAGTTCGAAATTTATGAAAAATAAAGAGATATTTTGAATGGTGCATTAGGGTGTGTTACCATGGGCTATAATGAGTTGTACTTAAGAATTATAAATGTAGAAAACACATTTCTAGGGTTTTGATTAGGTTTACATAAGTTTTAGGTCTTTTTAGTTAAGTTAAAGGATGTAATTATAGAATTTTAGGTTTTCATGCATGAGACACTTGTACACTAGGTTTAGAGACTTGTACATTTTAGTTAAAATATTAAGTTTAAGTTTTGGTGCATAATGACCTTGTTTTATGTGCTTTAGAGTAGATACACTGAGGTTTATAATGTGTTTAAGTCATTATTATACTCCCATGCATTATTAACTTGTACATAGGCTTGAAAGACTTGTACCCTTATGTTTTGAATAAAACATGTTACTAATAGTTAGGGTTTGTGATTTTCTCACATGAAATCACAGATTTATGAAGTTAGGGTTTATATCGGGAGTTGAAGTGAAATTAGGGTTTTCGTGCTTTGATATCTTGTACATTGTTCTAGAGAGTATTATACTTTGTAGTTTCATGGTTTTGATACTTAATATTAGTATTACATTAGTTTTAGGGTTTAGCGGAAACCCTAATGGGTAGAAAATGTTTAGTGTGAGCGTACGTTAACGAATTAACGTAAAGTGGCAAATGTGTTGTTGTAATGTTGTATACTTGACATGTAAGGATGTTTATGTGAAATAAACATAAGTAAGTTGGTGTTGGTCTACGTGGGAGCACGTTTATCAAGTTTGTGAGTTATATCACACTTAATTTATCACACTTAATAATAATTGTTAGGAAAAAAAAATATACGTAGAAAAGGATAATCATTTTATTAGCAAATGAAATTATTTAGTACAAGGTGAAATTTTCCCAGTGGTTACATAGCGAACACTATTCCTGAGTTGAACGATCAATCCTTCGGTACTTGTCACTATACTATACTACAACGATAAGGTACACTGCCTGGCGGAGATTGCAAGCTTCTCAAGATCCCTTAACAGGTAAAACCTGTTGCGAGGGCGCAATCCCGCGTATCAACCACACATCAAATTCCCAGCTGTATGCCATTTTTCCATCCTATCCTAAGTATGAAGTTTGCCTTGAACAACTAAACATAGCACAAAACTGTGTTTAGGTATTAACTGCTTAAAACAGACAACCTCACTCCAAATAAGTTTTGGCCAATTATCCCTTATATCAATCCAAGCCTGTGCAGTAGAGAATTTGACTTTCAGCCCAATACTGGTTACCCAAACAACTTTATCCACTTTGTTCTCATGAACAGCAGGCACTGCAATGCTTTGCATTTCAGGGTACTTATCAACTAAGCTATTAGGCCAAATCCACCCATTAGTATTAATCATGTCTGCCATAGTTGCATCTTTATTGAGTCTAGCATCATACATGTCTCTTAGAGTTACATAGTCCCCAATTGGTCTATTAGAACTCCATCTGGCATACCATACTGAAACAAATTTTCCATTTCAAATTTTCCTAGGTCGTCAGGGTCCAAACACACGTGACGGCCCAGAGTGTTTCTCTACATGACGGTGTCAGAAGTGGATCTAGGAAATACGAATTTTATCATGGCTACGAGTTGACGGTGTCACAAGCTATAACGTGACGCCGTCAAGGTGTAAACTCTATATATAGTTTTCTAATTTTCATTCATTGGTGTGCAACTTTGAGGGAATAAACCCTAGACAAATTTTAACAGCTTTTCAAGGGTTTCAACCCCTTGATTCTTCCATGTTCAATTGAAGATAAGTACTTATTCAAATCATTCAATATGTCTATGTGTTGTGTGATTATATCTTACGCTTGTCTTCTCTTTAACATGCTAGGCTAGATCTTTCTTGTGTTTGCTTAGATGTAGTGAAACCTAGATGTTGATTATGGGTTGATTGTTTGTTTATAATTGTTACGGATGATTGTATTCGATGTTAGGCTTAAGAAAACTGGCAGACTTCTATTGGTAACTTGCTTGAACGTCTAAAGAAACATGATCGGAGGTGTACTACGATTTTTGGTTGTATTTAATGTGTAAGAGAATTCTAATGATCCCATGTTAGGAGCTTTTAACGGCTCGACATAAGAGTGAAGTAGGATCTTATAGAGTTAGGGAATATTGTACACGGTCCTACTACTAGTATTAAGGAATATAACCCGTCATGCATGCAATTGTAACAAGCTAATCAACCTGTAAAAGATATCTAGGGAGTAATGAAATCTAAGTAAACACAACTTTCCTCATTATTGTTTCCACCACATTAGTATAATAGTTTTATTTTCATTTCTTTTATTTTATTTTGATTGCATCTTAGTTAATTGGGTTAGTTGGCTAGCAACTAATTCCGCCCACTCCTTCAAAACCCGAGATTTTAATTGCTTTTTATAAAATATAAAAACAAAAAAAGAATCATCCCTCACCTCTAGACCTAGTTTAGTAGGATTTCTAATCCTAGCGACAGTATTCCTGAGTTGAACGATCAATCCCCCAGTACTTGTCACTATACTTTACTACAACGATCAGTTACACTGCCTGGTGGGGGTTGTAAGCTTCTCAAGATCCCTTGAGAGGTAAAACCTGTTGCGAGGGAGCAATTCCCACGTATCAACATGAATCTCTATTTGATCTCTTATTCCAAGCATTGTTTTCCACCCCCAACTATCCCCAGGATCAACTTGAATTCTATAAATGTTTCTATTTTTTAATTTTACCACATTGACCCATGTTGCCCATAAAGATTTTTCATTCTCCAAAATTTTCCAAAATTGTTTAACAAGCAACACTGTATTCCACTTTCTTAAAGATTTTATACCGAGGCCACATTGTTCTTTTGGTCTGCAAACAACTTTCCCAGCAACACTTGCTTTGCCTTTTACAGAATCTCCAACATTGCACAAGAACGTTTTGAAAAGCCTATCAAGATCATGAAGCACTGAACTTGGAAGCAAGTACACTGAAGCCCAATATAATTGCATATATAGAAGCTAAAACTGATACTTTAAGTTGAATCCTTCCAACATATGACAGCATTTTACTTCTCCAACAGTTAACTTTAGACTCAACTTTATCAATAAGCACTCTGTAATCCTGAATACTCAACCTTTTATCCAACATAGGTACCCTTAAATACCTCACATGAAGTCTTCCACATTTAAAAGGTAAAATTTGCAATAACTCTTGTTTTTCTTCCTATTTAATGCTTCCAAAAAACATAACACTTTTCCTTAGATTTAGGTGCAAACCTGAAACTTGACTGAACTCCTCAAGGGTCCTCTTAACAACCTCAATAGAACCCTTATTACCCTTAGACAAGACTAATAAGTCATCAGCAAAGCACATGTACGAGAGCTTTAGTTCCTTACTTCCTTACATCCAAAATGATACCCATATTCATCAAACTCTTCAATATTCTTAATCATGAGCAAATTGAATATTTCCATGACCAATGTGAATAAGTATGGCGAGATTGGATCTCCCTGCCTTAGCCCTCTACCCCCTCTAAAGTATCCATGAGATTCACCATTTAGGCTAATGGAGAACTTAGTAGTAGTAACACATTGCATGATCCATTTCACCATTTGTCTATGGAACCCAAACTCATGCAGAATATCTTCCAAAAAACTCCAACTAATTGTATCTTAGGCTTTCTGAATACCTATCTGCATAGCACATCTTTTTGGCCCATTCTTCCTATTATACCCTCTTAACAACTCTTGAGCAATAAGGATATTATCCTGGATACGTCTACCAGGGATAAAAGCACTTTGGTTTATATGCACTACCTTTTCAAGCCCACCCTTAATCCTGTTAGTAAGAATCTTACTAATACATTTATATATAACATTGCAACAAGCTATGGGCCTAAATTCAGAGACATTATTAGGAATACTAACCTTTGGGTTGAGGGCAATCAATGTAGCATTAACTTCTCCCAACAATTTGCTACTACTAAAAAATTCCTTGACAGCAAGACATACCTCATTACCAACCACATCCCAAGCTTTTTTGAAAAATTCAGAAGAAAAGCCCCCATCTGGTCTTGAAGCTTTATCATTGTCAATATCAAACATAGCTGATTTGATCTCTCCACCATAAAAATCATTAATCACATCCTCAGCCTCATTGCTACTTAGCTTTCTTCTAAAAATGTTATCCAAAACAGGCTCCACAGGTCTAGAAACTCCTAAGAACTTCTCAAAATGTCTAACAAACTGAACATCAACATCTTTCCCTTCATATCTAATACCATCCTTGTCACAAATGCTCTCTACCCTACTTTTATTTCTTTTTGCTTTAAGAACACTATGAAAAAAAAGCTGTATTTTTATCTCCATCTTTGAGCCATAAAACTTTAGCCTTCTGCTTCAATAAACTCAACTCATCACTAGCAGCTTGAGTATACTTGTTTAAAGCAACAACAACTTTTTTTTAGCAGACTCATCATGGGGATTCTTGTCAACAATCATATGTAGAGCTTTCAATTCCTTGTTATGCACCTTTACATTCTCAAAAACATACCATTCACCCAACTCATATTATTCAAAGGCTTTTTAAGATTCTTAAGCTTTTTAACCAACCTAAACATATGACAACCATATATTGTTTATTGTAAATTATAAAAACCATCTTTTTCATATTTAGCTTTGCGGTCAAGTGTATCAATGAATTTCCAAAACTTAAGCATTAAAGTTATCCAATAACCATTTCTGTTGTGCCTGTAACATCCTGAGAATATACCTTGGCAAGCCGTGATAACATCAGGTTGCTAATCACATTTAGTTAGTAATGATATCAACACAAAACATATTGTTAATACAAATATCGCCTAAAAACGTTATTTATATTTTACGATCTTTCTTAGTTTTGTTAACTACAAAAGGTAAAGCTTATTTTTAGCAAATCATAAATATAGTTTAAAAGTCTTTTACTTAACATCACTCAAACTACATTTACATGTTTTTATAAAGTGATTTCTAATCAAGTATACTTTAGTTTAAGTACATCTGTTAAAAATGTCTTATAAGTATATTTAGCAAGGTTTCTAAATAGTATGTCTTATTAAGATATAAGCAAGCAAACACTTTTTGGTAAATTATTCACTTGCTAAACATCTCAAACAAACATTTTTAAGTCTATACATAAACTCTTTTACAAGAATAATTTCCTTTTCAAGAATAGCTAAATTAGAAATCATATGTATACTTATATCATCACTTGCATCACACATGTCCCTTCAAGGAAACTTTTGTGTAAGAGACATGTTTTATTTTGTATAGATTCATACTCAAGATCTCAAAGTTGACTTTGTGAGATCTTGAGAATATTGTGTTAGATTATGTGATATCTTGTGCAGGATCCTGTCAGACATGCTGGCAGAACCCTCAGGCATAACGGACGGAAAGTAATGGTACCGCCGTATCCTTGGGTTGGTCTGGAAGTTTGCCTATAAATAGAAACCCACTCTTTGAGTTTTTCTCATCACTTACTATCATAACATACTGCATATAATTTCATTTCTAACTCAGTACCATTTCATATTTGTGAGTCTTTCTTTGTAGCAAGAAGATCACGACTTCACAAGCTTCAACACAACATTGCTAGACTTGTTAAGCATAACATAGTGTAAACTAGTAAAGTTTATACATCATTGTATTGTATCCACTTGTAGTGATCGGTTAGTATTTTAGTCCTCAAAATACTTAGAGTATCGGGAGTTGTTGTACCCTTGTAAAAGAACTATCGGGAGTGGTTGTACCCTTGTGAAAGAACTCGACATCTAGCTTAGTGTCGGAAATAGTGTGTAAGCGACGTGTAAGGTTTTCTCCGCCGGCTAAAGGAGCTTGTTGACTAGTGCAAGAAAATCTCGAGTTGGATACTCGGGGCATGGAGTAGGGCAAGGAAAAAGAGTCCTTGTAGCCGAACCACGATAAACATCCGTGTTATGGTTTGATCGTTTCTTACTTTCATTCTTGCATATTATTTATTTTTTGGTAAGTTTTAGTTGTCGATTACACGTAAAAGTTTTCAAAGAAAATCAAGTTAAATCTGGTAAACTATTCAACCCCCCTTCTAATTTTCCACACATATGATATTGAGTTGCTGATAACATCGGGTTGCTGATCACATTGAGATGCTGATGACATTGAGTTGCTGATAACGTCGGAATGCTGATGACATTGGTTGTGGGTACATTGAGTTGCCGATGCATTGGGGTTGCCGATGACATTGAGTTGCTGATAACATCGGGTTTCTGATGACATTTGGCTCATTGAACTTTTAAAAAGCTACGATCATTGAATTTATAAGACACGATATTTAGGTTACTTAATTTATCAAAAACTGTGCACTCGGGTCGCGGTGACCCCCCGGCGAAAAAAATTGTAGTGTAAATTTTCAAAAATTTTCAACTATTTTTGTAATCCCCCCTCCCCTCCCACGGACCAATTTTTAGTGTAGTTTCCAAAAATTATCATATTTTGCCCCCTCGACAATAAAGTTCTGGCTCCGCCCCTGCACTCGGGTCACTCGTGTTAACATTGAAATTCGTGAACAGTGATTTAAATGTCAAGTTTTACAAGCTTATTGACTCAAGTGAAAGAAAAATAGTGAGTTAACTCTAGATTATCTAATTTTATTGTTCTGATAGTTCTTTTAAAATTAGCATAGCAATGTGATTTTTCATTTGGCCATTGATTTTGGATGGCTACTGAATGCCAAATATCAACAACAATAATATTTAATCCCTTTCGAATAAAAACATAAAGAAATATCAAATATGTTAATTTTAAATTTTAAATGGTGTGGTGGTATCATATTTTGATCCCAAATAGAATGATTGTTTTGATAAATAGAATTTAACATGTGCCAATTTAACATAAACAATTTGGTTGTAATTTCAATAAATGATGAATTCTAACAGAATTTTGACTAGATTTAATATTCTATATAATGTACTTAAAAGAAGAAGTAATAAATCTTTAATTTAATAGCTTTGACTATAATTTAATATCATTTTTTTTATCTTTTAATTCCTACAATAACGCTTAACGAGTTCGTAAGCTTAGTGTTTAGTAATCAAATAATCTCTACATCTCTACTCTCGAGAAAAGTTCATTTGTGAACTAAGTTTTTGTTACATACTGAGGGACAAATCCCCACCATTCATCTAGTTTGATCTAATGGTGGGGATTAACCTAAGATTTAATATGAAAACCTAAGTCCATGTTTTTTTCTTGTTTTTTTCTCTTTCTTTTTATTCACTTCTTTTTTCTTTTCTTTTATTTATTTATATTTATTTTTCTCTTTTTTTTTGGGTCTTTTTTAGCCCTTCACGTGGCCTTTTTTTGTCTTTTTTGTTTTCTAGTCAATGTTTGCTTCTTTTTTTTCTTTTCTTTTCTTTTTCTTTCTTCTTGGTCCCTCCTTTTCTATTCAAGTTGTTTTTTTTTTCTTTTTTCAAGCTTTTTTTTAATAAACATTTTTTTAATTCACTTTTTTTCTTTTTTCTTTTAAAAAAAACCACGTTTTTTTTAATTCACGTGTATTTTTTTTAAATTTCACGTTTTTTATTTTCATTCAAGTTTTTTTTTCACTTTCTTACGTTTTCGTCCGTTTTCATACGTTTATACACGTTTTCGTCCGTTTTCAAACGTTTTAATTCGTTTTCGTCCGTTTTTATACGTTTATACACGTTTTCGTCCATTTTCAGACGTTTTAATTCGTTTTTATCCGTTTTCGTTCATTTTTCATACGTTTTCATCCGTTTTTAGACGTGTTTTACGCTTTCATGTGTTTTTGTCCATTTCATACTTATTCATCCGTTTTCTTGCGTTTTCATCCGTTTTCTTGCGTTTTCGTCCATTTTCATCCGTTTTCTTTCGTTTTCGTTCTATTTTTCATACGTTTTCTTCCTTTTTCATATGTGTTTTTATGCTTCAATATATTTTCTTCCGTTTTCATACATATTCTTCCATTTTCTTATATTCTCGTCGTTTTCATTCGTTTTTGTCTGTTTTTCAATATCTTTGGCCATTCTCAGACGTTTTCATACGTTTCGGAATATCACAAGTGATATTTTGTGATATTCAAAATATCACCCCAGTGATATACTAAATATCACAAGTGTAAGGGGAATTTTCAACCCCTATGATGTATTATTTTGGATGGTAGGGTAAGAGTGTATGCAAAAAAAAAAAAAAAAAAAAAAAAAAAAAAAAAAAAAAAAATCGAAAAAAATCAAGAAAAAGAAAAAAAAAATTAGAAAAAGAAAAAGAGAAAAAACATACGGACTACCATCCCTTTTTATTCTATGTTCATTTTATGTTTTTGTTATTTTTCATTTATTAGCTTAAATCGAGTCTAGTCTTGGCTTAGCAACGCCACATTATACATGTAATTAACCAAGATTGTTAACTCGCCACCAGTAAAAACTTCTTTTATCCAACAAAACCGTGTATTTCATATCCCTACACCTAACGTTACAACCCTTTAAAAGACCTCTTTGATAGTTTATCCTAGGTGCTTACGCCATGTGGTAGAGGTTTGATCATTTCCCAAGCCTATTGTAATCTATTTTGCTATGACAGGTAGTGAGAGATATCTTCCGTTTCCATATTGTAATTTATACTTTATTACACCCGAGAGATGTGAGTATCTAAACACTATTTGTGAGGTGCTTGTGTATGACCTCCGTGCTTGTCTATTGGTCTTTAGTGGAACGATTATCTGTTGTAATTACTTTTATATTAGTGTTAAATGACCCCTAACTTGTATTTTGATTAGAATAAAAGCGCATTTGCTTGAGGACAAGAAAATCTCAAGTGTAAGGGTATATGATGAGGCGAAAAATGAACCACTTTTAGGGGGTCATTTAAGCCCGGAATTGAACTTATTTGATCAAATATTGCCCTAAATCGTTCCTTTTGTGATTTTAGGTACTTTGGGAGTGAAATCTGGAAAAGGAAACAATTCGGACGTTTTTGGAGCATAAAAGCAAAGAAAACGCCAAAGTCTTAATTTTCCTTGCTGGGAACAGTAGGTGACGGCGTCAAGAGCAAATTTCCATGATGATCCAGTACAGATTTGACGGCGTCACGAAGTAGGGCGTCAAGAGTAAAATTCATGACGGCCTGGAAATGCACAATACATGATGGCGTCAAAAGTAGATCAAGGCAGTCCGAGAAGAGTTTTGGCGGCGAGGTGACGGCGTCACAAGATTGGTCTTGACGCCGTCAGACCCCTTTTCCTATATATAGTTTTCTAATTTTCACATTAAAAGAGAGAAGTTTTGGAGAAACCCTAAGTACGAACTTGGTGCGAATTTTACAGGTTTTTCAAGGGTTCTAAGCCCTTGATACCTTTCATGTGTAATTGAGATAAGTGTTCTTTTAATTCAATCAATATGTCTATGTGTTGGTTGTCTATAACTTGTTCTTGTCTTAATTCCATCATGCTAGGCTAGATCTATCTTGTGTTTGCTTAGATCTAATGAAATCTAGATGTTAATTATGTGTTGATTACTTGTTTATAATTGTATTGGATGAATGATTTATATGTTAGGCTTAAGAAAACTGGCAGATCTCCAATTGGTAACATGCTTGAACGTCTTAAGAAACATGAACCGATGTGCACTATGTCTTTATTGGTTGTATTTAATGCATGAGTCACTGTTTATAATCCCTATGGTTGTGTTGGGCATGGTATAGGAGGAGATAAGAGCTCATAGAATTGGGGAGTTAAGTGCGCCACCCCATGAATGGTATTAAGGAATACGATCTGTTATCCATGCAACTATAACAAGTAATTAACGTGTAAAAGATGTCTAGGGAGTAGTGAAATCTAAGTAAACACATTTTCTCCACTTATTGCTCACAACTTTAGTATAATTAGTTTATTTTCATTTCTAGTATTTTATTTTGATTGCATCTTTAGTATTGGGTTAATTGACTAGCAACTAATTCCGCCCCAAATCCTTCAAACCCGAGATTTTTACTTGCTTTCTAAAAAATATAAAAATACAAAAATAATCATCCTTCACCTTTAGAACTAGTATTTAGGTTTTCTAATCCTAGCGACACTATTCCTAGCTGAACGATCAATCCCCCGGTACTTGTCACTATACTATACTACAACGATCAGGTACACTGCCTGGTGGGGGTTGTAAGCTTCTCAAGATCCCTTGAGAGGTAAAGCCTGGTGCGATTCCCACTCATCAAAGTATGAAACGGACAAAAACATGAAAGCATAAAACACGTCTAAAACTGATGAAAACGTATGAAAAATGAACGAAAACGGATAAAAACGAATTAAAACGTTTGAAAATGGACGAAAACATGTATAAATGTATCAAAACGGACGAAAACGAATTAAAACGTCTGAAAACGTGTACAAACGTATGAAAACGGACGAAAATGTAAGAAAGTGAAAAAAACTTGAATTAAAATAAAAAAACGTGAATTTAAAAAAAATGCACGTGAATTAAAAAAAACGTGATTTTTTTTAAAAGAAAAAAGAAAAAAAAGTGAATTAAAAAAATGTTTATTAAAAAAATGCTTGTAAAAAGAAAAAAAAAACAACGTGAATAGAAAAGGAGGGACCAAGAAAAAAGAAAAAAAAAAAAAAAAAAAAAGCAAACCTTGACTAGTAAACAAAAAAGACAAAAAAAAAAAAGAAGACAAAAAAAGGCCACGTGAAGGGCTAAAAAAGAAAAAAATAATAAAAAAAAGAAAAAAAAAAAGAAAAATGAAAGGAAAAAGAAGTGAATAAAAAGAAAAAGAAAAAGACAAGAAAAAATATGGACTTAGGTTTACATATTAAATCTTAGGTTAATACTCACCATTAGATCAAACTAGATGGATGGTGGGGATTTGTCCCTCAGTATGTAACAAAAACTTAGTTTACAAATGAACTTTTCTCCAATATACATTCAAATTTTGTAACTACTAATTATGACATTACATCCGCCAAATATTAATATTTCTACACTTATAAATTTAATTTCATCAATACTTAAATGTTTTCATTGTTTAATTCCTACAATAACACTTAAGGTAGCACTTCGTAAGCTTGTTGTCTAGTAAACAAATAAATGTGACAAAAAAAATTAGAAAGTGTGTCACATATGTTTTGTTACAAAGAATCTTACAAGCATAATCACAAATAATTCTAGCAGATATACCATATGTTGAAAAAAATAGTGAAAGAACAAAATAAATAGTATATACTAAATATCTTAATTCAAAAGAATTTTATATAACAACTAAAATACCAAATACCAAACTAGGAGGAAAAAAAAAAAAGCTAATCATTGCAAAATTATACGTAGTATATCTTTTTAGAATGACAAGATATTATAAAAACACCTCAAGCAAAAACCTCACTCTAGCAAAGAAAACTAACAGCTGTGAAAACCTCCTTAACCACCAACGATCATCTGTCCCAAGCCAAAACCAAATTCATACACCGATCAAATAGCCATAAAACAACAAGTTGTTGCACTTGTGAGAATATATCATTAAGAATAATAGAACTTTTGTTTGTTGCTTGAGCATGAACTATAAACTTTTGATCCCTAAAGGCACCTCTTGGAATTTCTTGACAAAATAAACCGCAATAAAAAAAATAATAAACTAAATTTGTATACAAGTTTATTTCACACATACGTGAAATTAAGAAATGTAATGAACAAGATTATTACTATGATGCAAATATATCAAACTAAAGATTTAAGTCTAATGATTAAAATGTGTATATTTTCATACTATATAAGATGTAATGAACTTATCAAAATAAAATTCAAGTCTAATGAAGTTATGACACCATCTCATTAATTAAAATTTTTATAATCTTCTCTGCAGAGCCAGTTCTGAGTTTTCGGTTGCCTTGGGTGAGCCAACTAAAAAATGCACCCTTTGTAAACAAGCAACACATTGTATTGTGATTGTTTGGAACCTAGTCGAGCTAGACAACGTATCCCCACACAAATTACAGATATTCTAATAAACATTTAGTTATATATGTTGTATAACTTTTGAAAAGACTAATATGTCACATTATTATAATCAACATTCTAATATCTTTTTAGTGTCTTTGTGCCTCTGTATGAAAATTTTAATATTTTCAAAAGAATGTCTTATATCACCGAAAAATTAAGTGTTCATACGAAATGGGTTAAATTGATTCTAATTTGTATTCTAGTAATGCTTTCGATAACAATGGCAACATGTGTACATTTTAAGAAAAGAAATTTTAATGCATCTTTAATTTTTATAGAATAATCTCTCTGGTCTTTAAAACATTTAAAAAAAGTTCGTAGACCAAACTATTATTATTTTCAAAAACTAATGGGTTATGCTATACAGTTATTTATTATCAAAATTAAGAACTGTATATAAGAGAATGTATAATGATTTTGTTTGGGCTTCCAACTAAAATTGTAAACTTTGCAAAAAAAAAAAAAATAATAATAAGGGAAAATTCTTGGAACACCCCAAAAGTACAAAAGTACTTACCCCTAGTACCTCACAATTTTTTTTTTTTCTTCAAATGCCCCAGAGGCATAGGTCGCTCAAAAAACTCGGGCGGAATACATTATAATGTGACACTTGTCCCTAGTGGTGTCCCCACCATGTACCTCATGCTCTTGTCTTTTTGTGAAAAAATTGTTAATTACATTTTTGATCCTTGTTGTTTGGTTGGCATTTCATTTTTATCCAACTTTTCAAAATCACATAAATATAAATAAATAAACAATAACAATCCTTTTACTTTTCTCATTTCTCTCATCTCTCTCTCTCATAAAAACACACACCTCTCATTTCTCTCTCTACACCGCCGGCGACCCCCCTCCGGTCGTCTTCTCCGGCCAGATTCCGGCCAAAAATATTTTTTTTACACAAAAATGTAGATCGGGTTATCCCGAGTTCCCTCATACCACCCACTCGCTACCACACGCCATTGGATTCTAGATTAAATTGGTGTAGCCTTCTGTTGGGTTTTGTCGAGAAAACCAAGAGGTTAAAAGCCAACTGTAGGGGTCTTGTTCATTGCTCAAATTGAGTCAAAAATTTATAACTTACTACCGGGATACAAAGATGGTGGTTGTGGGAACAAAGATGGTGGTGGTGGGAACAAAGATAGTGGCGGCGGCAGCTTCTGTAACCAAAGATGGGAACAAAGATAGTGGTGGGTGGTGACTAAAGGTGAAACTAAGAACCAGATGGGGATTTGAAAGAGGAGATCTAATTTATGATTATGAATAGTAAAAAAGCAAAAAAAGAAAAAAAAAAGTAAATCAAAAAAATAGATCGAAGAGCCAGATTGATGAATGAATGAGTAAAGCAAAAAGAATGAGTAAAACAAAAAAAAATGGATGGATGAAATTAATAGAGATTTTGGAATTAAAATTTTAACGGATTTGGAATTGATAGACGAAAAATGAAATAACAATCAAACTACAAGGATAAAAAATGTAACTAACTATATTATTAATTATTTTACAAAAAGACAAAAAATATAAGTCGCCCAAGAATTATGAACCAGTCGCCTAAGAATTTACCTACTTTAAGTGGTACTTGTAAGGTACTTGGTGGGGACACCACTAGGGACACATGTCACATTATTAATCTATCCGCCTAAGTTTTTTGGGCAACCTCCGCTTCTGGGGCATTTGAAGAAAAAAAATTAAATGGGGTACTAAGGGTGAGTACATTGTACTTGTGAGATGAACATGGAATTTTCTCAAATAATAATAATAATAAAAAAATTGTAAACCGACATAAATTAAGATTGGGATTAGATTCGAGATGTAAAATGTCAAAGGGTCTAAAATGAAATTTTATATATTTTTAGGATCATAAAGAAAACAACTGAGATAAAACAAACTGTTAAAATTAAAACAGTCAATTTTTTAGTTCACTAAAACACATGTTTATAAGACTATCATTTGATGCCTGACCCGTCGCCCGCTTCGTCCGGTGGCCTGCCCTGCTTGTCTCATAACGGATGCTTTCGTGACAATGGGTTTTGGGTTTTTGTTTGCTTCTTAATTTTATGGGTTTATTTATTATTATTTTTTTTATTGCTCTCTTGTCGATACTCATAATTGTACGCACTAATATATTAAACGAAACAGCTTAGCAAATGAAAACAACACTTTTTTGACTCTCTTTATAAAAGTTCAAAATAAAAACTATAAAAAGATGTTAAAAAAGAACTATAAAAAGAAGACTTGATAGTAGTTGAGAATTGACTGCAAGTCTTCTGTCAGTATTAGTATTCATGCATTCACCTTTTAGTTCATAGGAATTTTTGCTTCTGAACATTAAAAATAACATGTTTGTCAAGTTTCCTCTTTTTGTTGTCACCATAACAATATTATCCCAGTTACCAATTTCTTGTTATGGGTTAAGTAGAGGGTCATCTCTCAACGTTGAAAACAAAAATGAGATTTTGATTTCGCCAAACGGGCTTTTCACAGCCGGATTTCATCGAGTTGGAGAGAATGCTTATGGTTTTGCAGTATGGTTTTCGGAGCAAGTAGCAACAACTGGGAGTCGAACCGTGGTTTGGATGGCTAACCGAGATGAACCCATAAATGGAAAGCATTCAAAGCTGTCCTTAAAGGAAGATGGAAATCTTGTTCTGGTAGATGCGGGTAGAAGAGTTATTTGGTCAACTAATACAAAGTCAACATCTCCTTCAGTGCAATTGCAACTCAATAACACAGGTAATATACACAGCGGATTTCATAATATTACAGCATGTCACAGCAAGTTTTGATCTGTAAATATAATTTTAAATTTATAACAAGGAAAAATGTAGACTAGCTTATGCATAATTGGTCGGTAGACCCCATCGTGTATATATAGTACCGATAAGTTCCAGATCGAACACACGGAAGTAAAGGAAATTATCAAGTTTAGTTTTAGAATTATTTATGAGTTGAAATGAGAGTTTGTAACATAAATTATAGTTTGCTTAAGCAGGTGATCGACAAAGAACTATAAAACTCACATTGCTAGTGGCAGAAAGTATATAACTTCATTTTACAATCAACCATTAACCCTCATATACATCTTATATTTAAGAGTAAACTACAAAAGGCATCTTTGTGGTTTGCCCATTTTCACACCATACATCCATGTTAGAAAAGTTGGGACATATACATCCCTCCACCAATAAACTTTAGATATTATATATAGCCTGAGGACAAACGATGAAAATATATGTGTGATTCAAGAAATTTTGTTTCAATTGTGATGGTTGATGTGGGAATTAGGGTTGATGACGACCTTTTCCACTTCTCCACCATCACCATAACCGTATTTGCTACAAGTCTAGAATCACACATATCAAATATAACACGTAGTTGATATTTGCATCGTTCGTCCTCAGGGATGTATAATGTTTAACGCGTTTATGGACGGAGCGATGTATATGTCCCAACTTTTCTGACATGGATGTATATGGTGTGAAAATAAGCAAATCACATGGATGTATCTTTGAGTTACTCTATATTTAAACGTAAGAAAGATATGAATATTATTGGTCTTAACATTTTTATCCTTCCAATAAGACTAATACGAATATAAATCTATTCACGAATTGATGTTACAGGTAATCTTGTGCTCCATGAATTAGGACAACCTATTTGGCAAAGCTTTGATCATCCAACAGATACACTTCTTCCAAATCAACCCTTCACTAAAAACATGCAACTTGTTTCTTCAAGAAGTCCTTCTAATTACTCTTCAGGTTTCTATAGGCTCTTTTTCGATTATGATAGTATTCTTCGACTACTTTATGACGCTCGAGAAACAACTTCGTTATACTGGCCTGATCCCAGGTTACGATCATACGAAGTTGGAAGATATCAATATAATGATGGACGAATAGCAATCCTTGATTCTAATGGTGAGTTCAACTCTTCAGACGGTTTTAAATTAGTATCGGCTGATTATGCGACATTTCGCCAAAGAATAATGAAGATTGACACAGACGGTAATCTAAGACTATACAGTCTAGTTCAGCATGAAAATGGAATGAAATGGGAAATTCAATGGCAGGCGGTGTCTCATTCTTGCAAGATCCATGGTACTTGTGGACCAAACAGTCTCTGTACTTATTCTCCAAAAAAGTTTAGGAAGTGCAGCTGCTTACATGGGTATAAGATGGTCAATTCCGAAGATTGGAGCTATGGGTGTGAGCCTGAATTCAAGCCATGCACACAAAATGACTGCGATTTCATACAGCTACATAATACAGAATTCTATGGTTACGATATTCAGCTGCTCAGAAATAAACCTGTTGCTTCTTGCAAGAAGGAATGCTTGCAGGATAGCACTTGTACAGGGTTCCAATACAATTGGAACAATGATCTGAAAAGATATAGTTGTTTCACTAAGAGTTCTTTGCAAAATGGGTATCGAATGGGGGTAGACAATTCAATGTTTGTAAAAGTACCAAAGAGTTTGTTGTCATCCTATAATGATAAATTCACAAGTCAATCAAGCTTTATCTGTCCACGCCAAGTGGTGACACTGATAATAAGGTCTTATTATGATAAACATGATCACAAGCGACTTGAACTCATTCTAGTATTTGGATGCTTGATTGGGTTTGTTGAGATTGTTTGCATTGTAAGTTTTTGGTACTGTACGAGTAAACGCTCATCTATAACCGAGCAAAATTTTCAACCAGTTTCAACAGGTTTCAGAAAGTTTACATATAGTGAGCTAAAAAAGGCATCTCATAATTTCAGTGAAGAGATCGGGAGAGGTGGTGCTTGTGTTGTGTATAAAGGCAGGCTATCAGACAACAGGATTGCAGCAATCAAGAGGCTCAAGAACACTAATAACCAAGGGGAAGCTGAATTTCAAGCTGAGGTAAGCACGATTGGGAGGGTGAACCATATGAACCTCATAGAGATGTGGGGCTATTGTGCAGAAGGGAAGCATAGGCTTATTGTATACGAGTATATGGAGAATGGATCTTTGGCTAACAACTTGGGAATTAGTAAACTAGATTGGGCAACAAGGTTTAATATTGCAACGGGTACTGCTAAAGGACTAGCTTATTTAAATGAAGACTGCTTGGAGTGGGTTCTACATTGTGATGTGAAACCCCATAACATATTGTTGGACGCTAATTACATTCCTAAGGTTGCAGACTTCGGTCTTTCCAAACTGCTTGATAGACGTGATAGTGACCAATGGAACTTCTCCCTGATGCGAGGGACACGAGGTTACATGGCTCCTGAATGGGTGCTTAACTATCCAATCACTTCAAAAGTTGATGTATTTAGCTATGGGGTAGTCATGTTGGAGATGATAACAGGAAGGAGTCCCTCATGCATGCATCAAGCAGATGACGAAAATTGTAAGACTGAGCATGGACTAGTTAATTGGGTGAGAGATAAGATTCTTGAGTTTGATAGAAGCCTAACAGAATCTTGGGTTGATAAGATCGTGGATCCTTCAATAAGCAGTGAATATGATCGGATCACAATGGAAAATTTGGTTAAAATTGCACTACAATGTGCCGAGGAAGATAGGGAGGCAAGACCCTCAATGAGCCAGGTGGTTGATATGCTTATACATCTATGACTGATGACAAATCCTATTGTGTTCAAGTTAATTTTGTAATGTGTGAACAAACTCTGCTGGTTATATCTACAGTTTTGTCCATGATGTTTTATGTTGGTAACAAAACAGAAAACGTTGATCTTGTAATTTGTGGATCGAGCAAGTTATTGATGTTTAGTGTTGTATGATGATGATGATAAACTATATGTAACTATGAGGTGAGATCTATAAAAAAAACTAGTATCTAAAGTACATATAATCAAATCAAATCACAAAACTTAATAATAAAAAAAAAAAACTGCCATATCACAAAAATCATAACCGTCGCGCTTGATTTCTCTCTCATCAATAATGAGATCTCACGCCATATCACAAAAATTGTCAGATCTCACGCCGGAAAATCATGAATCTTGCAGGATTAATCATGAATCCGACGGATTCATCAACAACACCACCACCGCTGCCGGAAATCAGATCGGAATCATCATCAACCCAGCCGGAAACATCAATAATCAGATCGGAATCATCAACAATCCAATCGGAAGTCATCGGAATAACGAATTCATCAAAAACACCACCGCCGCCGTCAAAATCATCAATAATCAGATCAGAATCATCAACAAACCCGCCGGATTCTTCAATAAACACGTCAGAAGATGATTTGATTACAGAAGGTGATTTACCAGATGAAGATGCTACTGTTAAAGAAGTTCATGGTAAATCCTTTCAGAATCTAATTTTTTTGTTTAATGATTTAAGAGAAGTATAAATCCCATGGGATTCATACTGACTCCTATGGGATTCATTGATGAATCCCATTTGATTCATTATTAATCATTTGATTCAATATTAATGAATGAATCCTATGGGATTCATCAATGAATCCTTTGGAATTCATCAATGTGAATTTATAAATGTATCACAAGTAATTTATAAAGAATCTCATGGGATTCTGTGTGAATCACATGGGATTCTGTGTGAATCCCATGGGATTCTGTACAAGATAAATTTATAAATGTATCACAAGGAACTTATAAAGAATCCCATGGCATTCGTTAAGAATCCCATGGGATTCTTTAAGATCCCATGGGATTCTTTATGAATCCCATGGGATTCATTGTTTGCAGAATTCTTAATCCCTTGAGATTCTGCTTTTTATATACAGATTCTATAAAATCACCAAGACCAACTTTATATGAATACACTGAGACACCGGGCGGATCGGAATATTGGGAGCCTCATGTAGAAGGAATTTCTATACCAGAAGAAGGAAAATTCTATAACACTCTAGATGAAGCTATAGAAATGTATGGTAACTACGCTGAAGCCGGAGGTTTTCAAATTAAAAAAGCAGGACAAAAATTAACAAAATCTGGAGCGGTACAACTCAAATACATGATGTGCAATAAAGAAGGAGCTCCAAGACATATTAATATCGACACTTTGGATGCTAAAGACAGTGACAAACAAAAAAGAAATACAATGATGCATGTAACAGGTAGTAAAGCTCTCTAATATATTTATGAGTTTCTTTCTGAATCCCATGGGATTTGTTTTTGAATAACATGTTTTTAAAATATTTTTTTTATATAACAAGTTGTAGAGCTCGTATAAGGTTAGAATTGGATGTTGTTTCTCAAAAATACCAGATTGTTAAGTTTATTGCAAAACACAACCATATGCTCCTACCAAAAGAGTACAAACATTTTACAAAAAAGGAAAGAAGAATGACACAAGCAGAAAAAATGTTTGTTGTTAAAGCTGCAAAGAACAAGATTGGTCCAACACGGGCTCATAACTTGTTAACGAGTATGAAGAGAGGGTATGAGTATGTTCATGGGACAGTTGATGATTTTAAGAATGAAATGCGGGATGTTAATATGTTCATTGGGGAAAGTGACGCACAAATGCTTATAAATAAAATGGAAAACAGAAAGATATATGTGCCAAACTTTACGTTTCAGTATAAGGTAGAAGGGAGTGAGTTAGTGGCTTTGTTTTGGGCTGATGAAGTTGCGAAATGCAATTATAAGAAGTTTGGAGACATAGTATCATTTGATGCAACATTCAGATGTAACAAGTAAGTTTTATATCTAAATTACAAGAGATTCTTTATGAAATCCCATGGGATTTCATGAGAATCCCATGGGATTCTTTATGAAATCCCATGGGATTATCATGAAATCCCATGGGATTCTCATGAAATCCTATGGGATTCACATATTATATCCCATGGGATTCACCCTTTTAGATTGTGTGCGTAAAACAATTATGTTATTTTTAGGTACAATATGGTGTTTGTACCATTCACTGGTGTCGATAATCACAGAAAGTGTGTCACACTTGGATCGGGAATGCTATTACATGAAGACTGATGCGTGGGAATCGCACCTTGCTTTACCTCTCGAGGGATCTCGCGAGGCTTACAACCCCCACCAGGCAGTGTACCTGATCGTTGTAGTATAGTATAGTGACAAGTACCGGGGGATTGATCGTTCAGCTTAGGAATAGTGTCGCTAGGATTAGAAAACCTAATTAAGAGTTCTAGAGATGAGAGATGATTATTTTTTGTGTTTTTATATTTTTATGAAAGCAATTAAAATCTCGGGTTTTGAAGGAGTGGGCGGAATTAGTTGCTATTCAACTAACCCAAAGCTAAGATGCAATCAAAATAAAATAATAAAAATGAAATTAAACTAAAGTTGTGAGCAGTGGTTGGAGAAATTGTGTTTACTTAGACTTCACTACTCCCTAGATATCTTTTACATGTTAATTACTTGTTACACTTGTATGAATGACGGATTGTATTCCTTAATACCATTCGTGGGGTGGCATACATAACTCCCCAACTCTATGAGCTCTTATCTCCTCCTACACCATGACCCATCACAACTATAGGGATTGTAAACAGTGGCTCATGCATTAAATACAACCAATAAAGACCTAGTACGCCTCGGTTCATGTTTCTTAAGACGTTCAAGCATGTTACCATTTGGAGATCTGCCAGTTTTCTTAAGCCTAACATATAAATCATTCATTCAAAACAAGAATAGACAAGTAATCAACACATAATCAACATCTAGGTATCATTAGATCTAAGCAAACACAAGAGAGATCTAGCCTAGCATAGTGGAATTGAGACAAGAACAAGAGATAAACAACCAACACATAGACATATTGATTGAATTGAAAGTACACTTATCTCAATTACAATGCAAGGTCTCAAGGGTTTGGAACCCTTGAAAAACCTGTAAAAGAGGCACCAAAATCGTCTTTTGGGTTTCACCAAAACTTCTCTCTCTTAATGAAAAAACTAGAAAACTATATATAGGAAAATCGTTCTGACGGCGTCAAGAGTTAAATCTGACGCCGTCAACTCGCCGCCATATACTTCCTCGGACGCCCTAGATCCACTTGTGACGGCCTATGTGACGCCGTCACCACCTACGGTATTTTATTCTTGGCCACTTTGACGTCGTCACCTCTCCATCTGACGCCGTCACCAGCTACGATAAATTATTCTTCATGTCTGACGCCGTCAAGAAGGAAGTCTTGACGCCGTCACCTTGTATCTTCAGCTTGGATTTTTGGTACTTTGTCGTTTTCTTCACTTTATGCTCCAAAAACGTCCAAAATAGCCTCTTTTCCAGAATTCACTCTCCAAACACCTAAAATCACAAAAGGGACGATTTAGGGCAATATTTGATCAAATAAAGTCGGATTCGGGCTTAAATGACCCCCTAAAAACGGATCATTTTTCGCCTCATCATATACCCTTACACTTGAAATTTGCTTGTCCTCAAGCAAATGAGCTTTTATTCTACTCAAAAGACAAGTTAGGGGTCATTTAACACTAATATAAAAGTAATTACAACAAATAATCGTTCCACTAAAGACCAATAGACAAGCACGGAGGTTATACACAAGCACCTCACAAATAGTGTTTAGATACTCACATCTCTCGGGTGTAATAAAGTAATATAACATTATGGAAATGGAAGATATCTCTCACTACCTGTCATAGCAAAATAGATTACCATAGGCTTGGGAAAGGATCAAACCTCCACCACATGGCGTAAGCACCTAGGATAAACTATCAAAGAGGTCTTTTTAAAGGGTTATATCGTTAGGTGTAGGGATATGAATTACACGGTTTTGTTGGATAAAGGAAGTTTTACTGGTGGCTAGTTGACAATCTTAGTTAATTACATGTACAAGATGGCGTTGCTAAGCCAAGACTAGACTCGACTTAAGCTAATAAATGAAAAATAACAAAAACATAAAATGAACATAGAATAAAAACGGGATGGTAGTCCGTATGTTTTTTTTTTTTTTTTTCTCTTTTTTTTTTATTTTTTTTTATTATTTTTTTTTTTATATTTTTTTTTCGATTTTTTTTTTTTTTTTTTTGCATACACTCTTACCCTACCATCCAAAATAATACATCATAGGGGTTTGAGCATTCCCTTTACACTTGAATCTTTACATACTTTACATTAAACTAATCTAATGACTCGAATTAAGAAAATCAAAACACTTGGAGCACTTTTAAGATTAACGTACATATGGGGGTAATAAATGATGTTCTTCCCCATTACTCCATAAAATAAGTACTTACCCATGAGTCCCAATCGTCCCAAAACAATATGTACAAAGATATGACTCGACTTAGCAACCATGTAATCAATTAGAAAGTTAACTTAGGGTTTAACAAATAACAATAATGCACTAAAGATGAGCGCATACACGGAAGGCTAAGGCGATTTGGGTGTACATTTAAGTGGGGTGTAACAAATTCTTCCTTTAAGTAAGATGCTTAAAGTTAGAAACGAAAAGATAGGCTCGGAGGGGTGTACTAGGGGTATTGTGTACTAAAAATGAGTACAACGCTAAGGGTGTGGGAAAAATTAGTTGACTTAACTAGCCAAGTAATATGACTTAAATGGTCAAGTAATTATAATACGGGTTTAACACAAGGGTGATCCTAATGCCTCTTATCATGTAGTAAATCCTACCACACGAATGTAGTCTCACTCGCGGTCTCGGGATGCATCACTAACGCAAGTTCTAGAATCTAAATGCTACCGGTACACTCATAAGCACTAATAATAAATGCTTTTCCTATCAAATCTAAAGGCGAACCTCACATTTTTGGGTGGAAAATTTTTCTGAATATACGGTTATGTGCTAGTCATACAATCTCCTATCCATGAGACGCTTGCTATGGCTAAAGTTTCACTCCTAAATGTTGTAAAAAATTTTAAATTTGGCGCTAAAATTACACTAACAAGTATTTCTCGTAGTTTTATTACTCATCTACTATCAAACAAAACAAACTCAAGCGAAAGTGCATATGTAAGGTATCATCTTTTTACCCTCCCCTTACACTTAAGATGAACATTGTCCCCAATGTTCAAGTAAAGAATGTAAAAGTTAAAAAGTAAAGAGAATGAAATCAAATACTCCCCTGATTCGCTCGGTATGGATTTTAGTTGGCCAGGTTAAATCTTCTTCCAAGAAAACGAACAATCAAAGCTTCCCTTCCAGAATATAAATCATCTTCTTGTCACAAATAACCTGTAAATTCTGACAAAAGTAGACAAGGCAACCTCGCGTAAAATCGGCGGCATCCTATATAAGTTACTAAATCCTAGAAAACAAAGTAAGATATAATGCTTGTGGAATGAAGTTTGCAGATTTCCTGGAGATTATAAAACTTAATAATTCACAAAAACCATAAGACTCCGTTAGAAAAACAAAACCGGTAAAATTTCCAGATTTTAACTCCTGACGCCGTCAAGAGCAATACCCTGACGCCGTCAGAATGGACCTGCAGAAATTCTTATGTTAAGTTTCCGGAAAATTTCTGGAAAAACTTTGTCCTACTTCCTGGAAAATCCTGCAAAACTTCATTAGGACTCAATACAAGCATTTGACTCTAACAAATACGAATATACATGTTCATTAAATATTGTGGATAATCATGATCGGTTTGTTTCTTAAAAACATATTTGGGGTTTCCCCTTACACTTATCTTTTGCAAAAATACCTCTAGGTTGAAGTTAAGACTAGGCTAAACAACATAATAAAGTATTTCCACTTTTTAGTAGAGAAACATGATCAACCAACAATAAAAATAAAACATGCATACGGAAGCAAATAACAATCAAACAAATAAAAATCACACAAAACATGGGTTGCCTCCCAAGAAGCGCTTTTCTTTATTTACGAGTCTTGTAGCTAGACTCAAAGTCGTGGGTTACTACGTGATTTCATCATTGGTTCCACTCTCTAGGTCGTCTTCTAAACCAGTTTTGTATTCCGGACCTAGTTGCAAGCATTCTTTGTAGAAACCAAGCATCCTATTTCTAACATACTCTACTCCTCTACGTCTATCCTCATCATTCCTATAATAAGCCGCTTGCTTACGTTCCTTTTCGAAATTAGAGAGAAGGCGGTATTGCTCAATCTTGTAGGGCATTTGATAAGCAACCTCATCATTCTCTTCCTTGAATCTAACTATCCCTAACGTCGGATCATAACTCATCCTAGTGGCCTCAACAAATGGTTTCCCAAGTATTATTTGACTTAGGCAAGCGTCTATCACCGGACGCGTGTCTTCCACTATCATAAAATCAATCTCATAGGTGAGATTCCCTATAATCACATGTACTCCCTTAACTCTTCCTGCAAAATTACTTATCCAACTTTTACCGGGCATTATCCTAAAATTGAGTTGCTTCTTCATCACCCAATTGTAATAAGTCCTAGACATGATGTTCACGGGGGATCTAGGGTCTATGTAAGCTTTCCATATATGCATGTGCCCGATATTGCATGGGATGTTAATATTAGAGGGGTCTCCCATTTTGATCAGGGGATCGCCAAAGATATATGTTGTCTCGGGACTATCGAATAAATCCTTATGGTATTCCCGTTCTTCCTTGGTTGGCAACTTATCAAAATATTCCTCTATAGGTTCTACCTCCTCTAATTCCTTATCCTTATTAACCTCAACTTCCCTACTCTCATCCTCACTATTGGCTTCTACTCTAACTTCATCTTTGTCACTCTCCTCTATCTCCCTATCTATCGGCTTAATGGTGACAACATTGACAAAGTGGACATGTTTGGATGATGAGGGGTCCTTAGCTTGGATTCCACTATTGGTGTCCCTAGTGTCCTTCCTAGGTGTGGCTAATGTTTGGTTGTTGAGGGCTTTCAACAAGTTGTCGATTTTGTTGGTCATCTCCGTTTGTTGTTGGTTGAATTCGGTTTCAAACCTAGCTATGCGGGCTTCTTGAGATGCCATGAACTTTGACATCAATCCTTCAAGATTGTTGGTACTACCATAGTTGTTAGAAGGATTGTTGTTGAAGGTACGGTTGGATGGTGGACCGTTTGATTGGTAACGATTAGGTGGGTTGGATGAATTGGGTTGATTTTGTCTCCACCTAAGGTTTGGGTGATTTTTCCATGAGGGGTTGTATGAATCACCATATGTGTTTGGCTCGGGCTTGAAAGTGTACCACTTATCTCCCGCTTCGTCGGTACGCGTGGATGCGTAGTCCGCAAAAGCTGTTCCGGGGAGTTCCACACAATCACGAGTGTCATGGGGACCACTACATAATTCGCATGAAGAAGTGATTTTGTTCACTTGGCTTGAATGCTTCGGAGCTTCGTAAGATTTCATGAGAAACTTGACTTGGTCCTCAAGTTCCATGATCCTACGGTCGGGAGTGCTTGAATTGTTCGAAGGCAAAGATATTGCCTTGACCGTTTTGTTCAAATCACGGGGATCATTCCAACTTTCGTTGTCATAGAGAGCAAGATCTTCTATGAGTTCCCATGATTGTTCCGCACTAAGATCACGTAGCTTACCACCGGCCGATTGGTCAATGGTTCGCCTCGTGGAGATGTCGATATGGTCATAGAAGATTTGGACTTGGAGCCAAAGATCTATGCCATGATGAGGGACTTTTTGGAGTAAGTCCTTGAAACGAGTCCATGCTTCATAAAGAGATTCATTTTGACGTTGTTGAAACATCAAGATGTCATTCCTAAGTTTAGTAGTTCTCCCCGGTGGGAAAAATTGAGCAAGGAAACGAGTGGTGAGATCATCCCATGTGGTGATGGATCCCGCGGGTAAACGCTCAAGCCATTGACTAGCTTGATCCCGTAGAGAGAATTGGAATAGGCGTAAACGGGTAGTCTCTCTAGTTTCAACACCTAGGTCTATGGAATCTACGATTTTGAGGAAGTCCTTAAGGTGTTGGTTTGGATCTTCGGAACGAAGTCCATGGAATGCACATCCGCTTTGCACCAACCGGATGGTGTCGGATCGCAAAAGAGTACAAACATTTTACAAAAAAGGAAAGAAGAATGACACAAGCAGAAAAAATGTTTGTTGTTAAAGCTGCAAAGAACAAGATTGGTCCAACACGGGCTCATAACTTGTTAACGAGTATGAAGAGAGGGTATGAGTATGTTCATGGGACAGTTGATGATTTTAAGAATGAAATGCGGGATGTTAATATGTTCATTGGGGAAAGTGACGCACAAATGCTTATAAATAAAATGGAAAACAGAAAGATATATGTGCCAAACTTTACGTTTCAGTATAAGGTAGAAGGGAGTGAGTTAGTGGCTTTGTTTTGGGCTGATGAAGTTGCGAAATGCAATTATAAGAAGTTTGGAGACATAGTATCATTTGATGCAACATTCAGATGTAACAAGTAAGTTTTATATCTAAATTACAAGAGATTCTTTATGAAATCCCATGGGATTTCATGAGAATCCCATGGGATTCTTTATGAAATCCCATGGGATTATCATGAAATCACATGGGATTCTCATGAAATCCTATGGGATTCACATATTATATCCCATGGGATTCACCCTTTTAGATTGTGTGTGTAAAACAATTATGTTATTTTTAGGTACAATATGGTGTTTGTACCATTCACTGGTGTCGATAATCACAGAAAGTGTGTCACACTTGGATCGGGAATGCTATTACATGAAGACTGATGCGTGGGAATCACACCTTGCTTTACCTCTCGAGGGATCTCGCGAGGCTTACAACCCCCACCAGGCAGTGTACCTGATCGTTGTAGTATAGTATAGTGACAAGTACCGGGGGATTGATCGTTCAGCTTAGGAATAGTGTCGCTAGGATTAGAAAACCTAATTAAGAGTTCTAGAGATGAGAGATGATTATTTTTTGTGTTTTTATATTTTTATGAAAGCAATTAAAATCTCGGGTTTTGAAGGAGTGGGCGGAATTAGTTGCTATTCAACTAACCCAAAGCTAAGATGCAATCAAAATAAAATAATAAAAATGAAATTAAACTAAAGTTGTGAGCAGTGGTTGGAGAAATTGTGTTTACTTAGACTTCACTACTCCCTAGATATCTTTTACATGTTAATTACTTGTTACACTTGTATGAATGACGGATTGTATTCCTTAATACCATTCGTGGGGTGGCATACATAACTCCCCAACTCTATGAGCTCTTATCTCCTCCTACACCATGACCCAGCACAACTATAGGGATTGTAAACAGTGGCTCATGCATTAAATACAACCAATAAAGACCTAGTACGCCTCGGTTCATGTTTCTTAAGACGTTCAAGCATGTTACCATTTGGAGATCTGCCAGTTTTCTTAAGCCTAACATATAAATCATTCATTCAAAACAAGAATAGACAAGTAATCAACACATAATCAACATCTAGGTTTCATTAGATCTAAGCAAACACAAGAGAGATCTAGCCTAGCATAGTGGAATTGAGACAAGAACAAGAGATAAACAACCAACACATAGACATATTGATTGAATTGAAAGTACACTTATCTTAATTACAATGCAAGGTCTCAAGGGTTTTGAACCCTTGAAAAACCTGTAAAAGAGGCACCAAAATCGTCTTTTGGGTTTCACCAAAACTTCTCTCTCTTAATGAAAAAACTAGAAAACTATATATAGGAAAATCGTTCTGACGGCGTCAAGAGTTAAATCTGACGCCGTCAACTCGCCGCCATATACTTCCTCGGACGCCCTAGATCCACTTGTGACGGCCTATGTGACGCCGTCACCACCTACGGTATTTTATTCTTGGCCACTTTGACGCCGTCACCTCTCCATCTGACGCCGTCACCAGCTACGATAAATTATTCTTCATGTCTGACGCCGTCAAGAAGGAAGTCTTGACGCCGTCACCTTGTATCTTCAGCTTGGATTTTTGGTACTTTGTCGTTTTCTTCACTTTATGCTCCAAAAACGTCCAAAATAGCCTCTTTTCCAGAATTCACTCTCCAAACACCTAAAATCACAAAAGGGACGATTTAGGGCAATATTTGATCAAATAAAGTCGGATTCGGGCTTAAATGACCCCCTAAAAACGGATCATTTTTCGCCTCATCATATACCCTTACACTTGAAATTTGCTTGTCCTCAAGCAAATGAGCTTTTATTCTACTCAAAAGACAAGTTAGGGGTCATTTAACACTAATATAAAAGTAATTACAACAAATAATCGTTCCACTAAAGACCAATAGACAAGCACGGAGGTTATACACAAGCACCTCACAAATAGTGTTTAGATACTCACATCTCTCGGGTGTAATAAAGTAATATAACATTATGGAAATGGAAGATATCTCTCACTACCTGTCATAGCAAAATAGATTACCATAGGCTTGGGAAAGGATCAAACCTCCACCACATGGCGTAAGCACCTAGGATAAACTATCAAAGAGGTCTTTTTAAAGGGTTATATCGTTAGGTGTAGGGATATGAATTACACGGTTTTGTTGGATAAAGGAAGTTTTACTGGTGGCTAGTTGACAATCTTAGTTAATTACATGTACAAGATGGCGTTGCTAAGCCAAGACTAGACTCGACTTAAGCTAATAAATGAAAAATAACAAAAACATAAAATGAACATAGAATAAAAACGGGATGGTAGTCCGTATGTTTTTTTTTTTTTTTCTCTTTTTTTTTTATTTTTTTTTATTATTTTTTTTTTTATATTTTTTTTTCGATTTTTTTTTTTTTTTTTTGCATACACTCTTACCCTACCATCCAAAATAATACATCATAGGGGTTTGAGCATTCCCTTTACACTTGAATCTTTACATACTTTACATTAAACTAATCTAATGACTCGAATTAAGAAAATCAAAACACTTGGAGCACTTTTAAGATTAACGTACATATGGGGGTAATAAATGATGTTCTTCCCCATTACTCCATAAAATAAGTACTTACCCATGAGTCCCAATCGTCCCAAAACAATATGTACAAAGATATGACTCGACTTAGCAACCATGTAATCAATTAGAAAGTTAACTTAGGGTTTAACAAATAACAATAATGCACTAAAGATGAGCGCATACACGGAAGGCTAAGGCGATTTGGGTGTACATTTAAGTGGGGTGTAACAAATTCTTCCTTTAAGTAAGATGCTTAAAGTTAGAAACGAAAAGATAGGCTCGGAGGGGTGTACTAGGGGTATTGTGTACTAAAAATGAGTACAACGCTAAGGGTGTGGGAAAAATTAGTTGACTTAACTAGCCAAGTAATATGACTTAAATGGTCAAGTAATTATAATACGGGTTTAACACAAGGGTGATCCTAATGCCTCTTATCATGTAGTAAATCCTACCACACGAATGTAGTCTCACTCGCGGTCTCGGGATGCATCACTAACGCAAGTTCTAGAATCTAAATGCTACCGGTACACTCATAAGCACTAATAATAAATGCTTTTCCTATCAAATCTAAAGGCGAACCTCACATTTTTGGGTGGAAAATTTTTCTGAATATACGGTTATGTGCTAGTCATACAATCTCCTATCCATGAGACGCTTGCTATGGCTAAAGTTTCACTCCTAAATGTTGTAAAAAATTTTAAATTTGGCGCTAAAATTACACTAACAAGTATTTCTCGTAGTTTTATTACTCATCTACTATCAAACAAAACAAACTCAAGCGAAAGTGCATATGTAAGGTATCATCTTTTTACCCTCCCCTTACACTTAAGATGAACATTGTCCCCAATGTTCAAGTAAAGAATGTAAAAGTTAAAAAGTAAAGAGAATGAAATCAAATACTCCCCTGATTCGCTCGGTATGGATTTTAGTTGGCCAGGTTAAATCTTCTTCCAAGAAAACGAACAATCAAAGCTTCCCTTCCAGAATATAAATCATCTTCTTGTCACAAATAACCTGTAAATCCTGACAAAAGTAGACAAGGCAACCTCGCGTAAAATCGGCGGCATCCTATATAAGTTACTAAATCCTAGAAAACAAAGTAAGATATAATGCTTGTGGAATGAAGTTTGCAGATTTCCTGGAGATTATAAAACTTAATAATTCACAAAAACCATAAGACTCCGTTAGAAAAACAAAACCGGTAAAATTTCCAGATTTTAACTCCTGACGCCGTCAAGAGCAATACCCTGACGCCGTCAGAATGGACCTGCAGAAATTCTTATGTTAAGTTTCCGGAAAATTTCTGGAAAAACTTTGTCCTACTTCCTGGAAAATCCTGCAAAACTTCATTAGGACTCAATACAAGCATTTGACTCTAACAAATACGAATATACATGTTCATTAAATATTGTGGATAATCATGATCGGTTTGTTTCTTAAAAACATATTTGGGGTTTCCCCTTACACTTATCTTTTGCAAAAATACCTCTAGGTTGAAGTTAAGACTAGGCTAAACAACATAATAAAGTATTTCCACTTTTTAGTAGAGAAACATGATCAACCAACAATAAAAATAAAACATGCATACGGAAGCAAATAACAATCAAACAAATAAAAATCACACAAAACATGGGTTGCCTCCCAAGAAGCGCTTTTCTTTATTTACGAGTCTTGTAGCTAGACTCAAAGTCGTGGGTTACTACGTGATTTCATCATTGGTTCCACTCTCTAGGTCGTCTTCTAAACCAGTTTTGTATTCCGGACCTAGTTGCAAGCATTCTTTGTAGAAACCAAGCATCCTATTTCTAACATACTCTACTCCTCTACGTCTATCCTCATCATTCCTATAATAAGCCGCTTGCTTACGTTCCTTTTCGAAATTAGAGAGAAGGCGGTATTGCTCAATCTTGTAGGGCATTTGATAAGCAACCTCATCATTCTCTTCCTTGAATCTAACTATCCCTAACGTCGGATCATAACTCATCCTAGTGGCCTCAACAAATGGTTTCCCAAGTATTATTTGACTTAGGCAAGCGTCTATCACCGGACGCGTGTCTTCCACTATCATAAAATCAATCTCATAGGTGAGATTCCCTATAATCACATGTACTCCCTTAACTCTTCCTGCAAAATTACTTATCCAACTTTTACCGGGCATTATCCTAAAATTGAGTTGCTTCTTCATCACCCAATTGTAATAAGTCCTAGACATGATGTTCACGGGGGATCTAGGGTCTATGTAAGCTTTCCATATATGCATGTGCCCGATATTGCATGGGATGTTAATATTAGAGGGGTCTCCCATTTTGATCAGGGGATCGCCAAAGATATATGTTGTCTCGGGACTATCGAATAAATCCTTATGGTATTCCCGTTCTTCCTTGGTTGGCAACTTATCAAAATATTCCTCTATAGGTTCTACCTCCTCTAATTCCTTATCCTTATTAACCTCAACTTCCCTACTCTCATCCTCACTATTGGCTTCTACTCTAACTTCATCTTTGTCACTCTCCTCTATCTCCCTATCTATCGGCTTAATGGTGACAACATTGACAAAGTGGACATGTTTGGATGATGAGGGGTCCTTAGCTTGGATTCCACTATTGGTGTCCCTAGTGTCCTTCCTAGGTGTGGCTAATGTTTGGTTGTTGAGGGCTTTCAACAAGTTGTCGATTTTGTTGGTCATCTCCGTTTGTTGTTGGTTGAATTCGGTTTCAAACCTAGCTATGCGGGCTTCTTGAGATGCCATGAACTTTGACATCAATCCTTCAAGATTGTTGGTACTACCATAGTTGTTAGAAGGATTGTTGTTGAAGGTACGGTTGGATGGTGGACCGTTTGATTGGTAACGATTAGGTGGGTTGGATGAATTGGGTTGATTTTGTCTCCACCTAAGGTTTGGGTGATTTTTCCATGAGGGGTTGTATGAATCACCGTATGTGTTTGGCTCGGGCTTGAAAGTGTACCACTTATCTCCCGCTTCGTCGGTACGCGTGGATGCGTAGTCCGCAAAAGCTGTTCCGGGGAGTTCCACACAATCACGAGTGTCATGGGGACCACTACATAATTCGCATGAAGAAGTGATTTTGTTCACTTGGCTTGAATGCTTCGGAGCTTCGTAAGATTTCATGAGAAACTTGACTTGGTCCTCAAGTTCCATGATCCTACGGTCGGGAGTGCTTGAATTGTTCGAAGGCAAAGATATTGCCTTGACCGTTTTGTTCAAATCACGGGGATCATTCCAACTTTCGTTGTCATAGAGAGCAAGATCTTCTATGAGTTCCCATGATTGTTCCGCACTAAGATCACGTAGCTTACCACCGGCCGATTGGTCAATGGTTCGCCTCGTGGAGATGTCGATATGGTCATAGAAGATTTGGACTTGGAGCCAAAGATCTATGCCATGATGAGGGACTTTTTGGAGTAAGTCCTTGAAACGAGTCCATGCTTCATAAAGAGATTCATTTTGACGTTGTTGAAACATCAAGATGTCATTCCTAAGTTTAGTAGTTCTCCCCGGTGGGAAAAATTGAGCAAGGAAACGAGTGGTGAGATCATCCCATGTGGTGATGGATCCCGCGGGTAAACGCTCAAGCCATTGACTAGCTTGATCCCGTAGAGAGAATTGGAATAGGCGTAAACGGGTAGTCTCTCTAGTTTCAACACCTAGGTCTATGGAATCTACGATTTTGAGGAAGTCCTTAAGGTGTTGGTTTGGATCTTCGGAACGAAGTCCATGGAATGCACATCCGCTTTGCACCAACCGGATGGTGTCGGATCGCAAAAGAGTACAAACATTTTACAAAAAAGGAAAGAAGAATGACACAAGCAGAAAAAATGTTTGTTGTTAAAGCTGCAAAGAACAAGATTGGTCCAACACGGGCTCATAACTTGTTAACGAGTATGAAGAGAGGGTATGAGTATGTTCATGGGACAGTTGATGATTTTAAGAATGAAATGCGGGATGTTAATATGTTCATTGGGGAAAGTGACGCACAAATGCTTATAAATAAAATGGAAAACAGAAAGATATATGTGCCAAACTTTACGTTTCAGTATAAGGTAGAAGGGAGTGAGTTAGTGGCTTTGTTTTGGGCTGATGAAGTTGCGAAATGCAATTATAAGAAGTTTGGAGACATAGTATCATTTGATGCAACATTCAGATGTAACAAGTAAGTTTTATATCTAAATTACAAGAGATTCTTTATGAAATCCCATGGGATTTCATGAGAATCCCATGGGATTCTTTATGAAATCCCATGGGATTATCATGAAATCCCATGGGATTCTCATGAAATCCTATGGGATTCACATATTATATCCCATGGGATTCACCCTTTTAGATTGTGTGCGTAAAACAATTATGTTATTTTTAGGTACAATATGGTGTTTGTACCATTCACTGGTGTCGATAATCACAGAAAGTGTGTCACACTTGGATCGGGAATGCTATTACATGAAGACTGATGCGTGGGAATCACACCTTGCTTTACCTCTCGAGGGATCTCGCGAGGCTTACAACCCCCACCAGGCAGTGTACCTGATCGTTGTAGTATAGTATAGTGACAAGTACCGGGGGATTGATCGTTCAGCTTAGGAATAGTGTCGCTAGGATTAGAAAACCTAATTAAGAGTTCTAGAGATGAGAGATGATTATTTTTTGTGTTTTTATATTTTTATGAAAGCAATTAAAATCTCGGGTTTTGAAGGAGTGGGCGGAATTAGTTGCTATTCAACTAACCCAAAGCTAAGATGCAATCAAAATAAAATAATAAAAATGAAATTAAACTAAAGTTGTGAGCAGTGGTTGGAGAAATTGTGTTTACTTAGACTTCACTACTCCCTAGATATCTTTTACATGTTAATTACTTGTTACACTTGTATGAATGACGGATTGTATTCCTTAATACCATTCGTGGGGTGGCATACATAACTCCCCAACTCTATGAGCTCTTATCTCCTCCTACACCATGACCCAGCACAACTATAGGGATTGTAAACAGTGGCTCATGCATTAAATACAACCAATAAAGACCTAGTACGCCTCGGTTCATGTTTCTTAAGACGTTCAAGCATGTTACCATTTGGAGATCTGCCAGTTTTCTTAAGCCTAACATATAAATCATTCATTCAAAACAAGAATAGACAAGTAATCAACACATAATCAACATCTAGGTTTCATTAGATCTAAGCAAACACAAGAGAGATCTAGCCTAGCATAGTGGAATTGAGACAAGAACAAGAGATAAACAACCAACACATAGACATATTGATTGAATTGAAAGTACACTTATCTCAATTACAATGCAAGGTCTCAAGGGTTTGGAACCCTTGAAAAACCTGTAAAAGAGGCACCAAAATCGTCTTTTGGGTTTCACCAAAACTTCTCTCTCTTAATGAAAAAACTAGAAAACTATATATAGGAAAATCGTTCTGACGGCGTCAAGAGTTAAATCTGACGCCGTCAACTCGCCGCCATATACTTCCTCGGACGCCCTAGATCCACTTGTGACGGCCTATGTGACGCCGTCACCACCTACGGTATTTTATTCT
This sequence comes from Artemisia argyi, assembly GCA_030686995.1. Taxonomy (NCBI): domain Eukaryota; kingdom Viridiplantae; phylum Streptophyta; class Magnoliopsida; order Asterales; family Asteraceae; genus Artemisia; species Artemisia argyi. The sequence continues at coordinate 154,205 of JARVZY010011371.1, read as the reverse complement.
TGGCCACTTTGACGCCGTCACCTCTCCATCTGACGCCGTCACCAGCTACGATAAATTATTCTTCATGTCTGACGCCGTCAAGAAGGAAGTCTTGACGCCGTCACCTTGTATCTTCAGCTTGGATTTTTGGTACTTTGTCGTTTTCTTCACTTTATGCTCCAAAAACGTCCAAAATAGCCTCTTTTCCAGAATTCACTCTCCAAACACCTAAAATCACAAAAGGAACGATTTAGGGCAATATTTGATCAAATAAAGTCGGATTCGGGCTTAAATGACCCCCTAAAAATGGATCATTTTTCGCCTCATCAAAGACACTGAGTCATACACGTGGCTTCTAAAAGCATTTATGACAGATTTCAAAAAAGAACCAACAATGGTGGTAACAGATCAAGATGGAGCAATAAAGAGAGCCATTGGAGCCGTTTTCACTAAAGCAAAGCACAGACTTTGCATGTGGCATATTGACCAAAAGATTCCAGCAAAGGTAATTTATCGAACTTATAAAAAATGTGTTTCTTATCACATATGATACTATGAATCCCATGGAATTCTGTATGAAACTATGAATCCCATGGGATTGCCTAATAAATCCCATGGGATTGACTGATGAATCCCATGGGATTCATTTGTAAATCCCATGGTATTTACATGTGTAAATCATCTTATTTATGCTGATAACATGATTCTAAAACTATCTTTATCAAAAACAGATTTGTAAAGAGATATATGTAGAAATAGATTTCAAGAAGCGTTTTAAGAAGATTGTTTGGAATATATACATGGAACCGTTGGAATTTGAAGAGAAATGGGCTAAGTTGATTGAGGATTTTGGTTTGCAAAATCACAAATGGATGACCAAGATGTTTAACCTACGAGAAATGTGGATTCCAGCTTTTTTCATCGACTCGCCATTGTTTGGTTTGATGAGAACCACATCAAGATCCGAGAGTGAAAACTCGTTCTTAAAAGGTTTCACAAGCCCAGGAGCAACGCTAGTTAGTTTTATGATGTCCTATGAATCAGCAATGGAAAGACAACGATATAGGCAAGAACATTTGGACTTTAAAACATTTGACGCGGCTCTAAAATGTCTAACACAATTAGAGATTGAACGTTATGCAGCAAAAGTGTATACTAGAACGATATTTCTGCTAGTTCAAACTGAAATATACGAAGCATGCTGGAATTGTACGATTCAAGATTTAAAGATAGAAGAAGGTTGTGAGATTGTAATGATAAGAGACAAAAATCCATGGGTTTATAGAAAAACTAATAAGGAAGCTGTAAAAGAACAAGCAGAGGAAGACAATAGTGAAGAGAAGAAAAAGTTTATAGACTATAAGGTATGTTGCTTTTTATTCAGCATGAATCCCATGGGATTAGTTATAAATCTATGGTTTTCAGTATGAATTAAAAAAAAAGTAATTCAAAGTAATTTTTTTTCTTATTTTTCACAGTGAATCCCATGGGATTTACTCCCATGGGATTAGTTTTGAGAATGAATTTGTTACAGTGACTCTTGTTATCAGCATAAAAACCATGATATACACATGTAAATCCCATGGGATTCACATGGGATTGACAGTGAATCCCATGGGATTATTTATGAATCCATGGTTTTCAGTATAAATTTTAAGGAAAAAGCAATTCAAAGTAATTCTTTTTTTATTTTTTGTTTAAAACAGGTACTGCGTACATTAGAAGATGGGTCGGTGGTATGCAGTTGTAGACATTTTGCTCGATATGGTTTTCTATGCCGACACATATTCTTTGTCTTTAAGAACCGTGATATTAACGTCATTCCAAAACAGTATATTTTGAGGCATTGGACAAGAGATATAATACCACCTGAATTGAGAAGGAAAAGAAACAGATATGGGGGAAAAATGTAAAAGTTGAAAGACTTACAAACGAAGCAACTTCTGTGGTGGACGATTGCTTATTCAGGTTAAGCAATAATGTAGAGAAGATGGTGAGTTTGTAGAAAAGTTGAAGACTTTGAAAACAAAAGTGGAGGCTGAGGTTCCAAATCCTCCTTCAAGTAAAACGGGAGATGTGATTGGTGACCATTATTATGCAATTTCTAATCCTGAGGAAAGAATAGTCAACAATCCAACAAAGGTAGGAAATAAAGAGTGAGAGAGAAAAAACACCTGGAGTTAAAAAGAAACAAGAGAAGAAGTGCGGCTTTTGTGGAATAAACACCAACTTGCACACGAAAACAACTTGTCCAGATAACCCAAATAGGCGAAAGCCGAAACCAAAATTTTCTTGAACAAACTTATTATATTCTGGTTTTATGTTAGTTCTTTTTTATTCTTTACTTGAATATTTAGATGATTTGCAAAGGAAATTTCTGAATTTGTTAGTTATTTTCTTCTTTAATTGGACATTTAGATTATTTGAAAAGAAATTTCTGAATTTTGAGTTATTCTTATTTTTTAATTGAATATTTATAAGAATCCCATGGGATTATCAAATGAATCCCATGGGATTATTTCCCTAATCCCATGGGATTTTTTGAAATTCGTTTAAACAAGAAATCATTGAAATTTCTGAATTTGTTGTTTATTTTTATTCTTTAATTGAATATTCATAAGAATCCCATGGGATTAGAAAATGAATCCCACGGGATTATTTCCCTAATCCCATGGGATTCATTGAAATTCGTTTAAACCAATTACTTCAACAAAAACAACATAACCGAAATTCAAGGCGAAAGCCCAAACCAACAGTTTCTTGAACAAACTTATTATATTCTGGTTTTCTGTTGGTTATTTTTTTTCTTCTTTACTTGATTATTCAGATGATTTACAAAGAAAATTTTGGTTCTTTTGTATTTTTCTTCTTTATTTGAATATTTATAAGAATCCCATGGGATTCATTTTCTAATCCCATGGGATTAGAAAATGAATCACATGGGATTATTTTATAACTTCATTTCAAATTTCAACCATCAACAAGAAAATGTAAATAAAATATCATAAAAATCTAATAATAGCAAGAAAATCTATACAAAATATCATAAAAATCTGATAATAGCATAAAAGAAAATCTGTGTAAACCAATTACTTCAACAGTTATAGTTCTACCATTAACAAAAGACGAACTTCTAGAATTTGCAGTCACGTGCATCCCTATTCCTAATTGCTAAAAAAATTATAGACAGCTTTTCACCAGGAGGAAGTTTATCAAACGCAAATGCTAATTCATACATCTTACCCGCATGAACATTAATCTCGCGTAACAATATCTTGGTGGTAAACTTGAATCTCAATAACCTCAATTGGTCAGACTGCTCTTTAGACTCATCAACCAAACCACAATCCCATTTTCCAGGAGCTTCACCAGTGTAATTATCCATATGTAACATAGCGAAAACACCACAATCCTTGAAGTTGTTCTTGGTGTTCCACTTGAGGCTTGCGATTCTTGGCTTGACTTTACGAATGCTAGCATATTTATTGTATCCATACAACTCCAGATGACGGGTAAATAACGTTTTCTACAAAAATTATTAAAAAAAGAGAGCATAAATAACTATAATTATGAGAAAATCACAGATTCGTCTAATATCTCATATAATTCTGTATAAAAGTATCATAAAAGTAACATGTGTCATATGTGTCAATCCCATGGGATTCAGAATGAATCCCATGGGATTCAGTATGAATCCCATGAGATTCAGAATAGGATTCAGAATGAATCATAAAAGTACTTACAAGAAGTTCACATGAATCTTCATACTTTTCCTCATACGTTGCTCCACAATTGCTAATATCCAGTATCATCATTGTTGTAACCCTTTTAGTAAGGCTGAAGACAACAACAAAGAAATGGCCCGATTTGCGAATAGGAAAAAATGCCTGTTTAAACAAAACCAAAAAACATAATAAAAATGACAAAAAGTAAAAACAAAAATAAAAAATTAAAACAAAAAAAATATAATTTTACCAATTTAATGCCTTTGAGAGCTATGCCACCAACATCATCTTTAAAATGAGCCGAAAGTTCTTTTTCAAATTCTTGAAATTTATCATCCTCAGACTCCAATGTTCCATCAAACATAGTTATCGGCTGTGTATGCGATTTTACAATATGATGTTACGATATGAATTGAAAACAGTTTACTAAGCAAAATAAAAAAATAATTACTTACAATACATCTAGTTGGGAAAAAGTGTCGCGATGGACAACCAGCTCCTCTAGAACGATTTTCATGATTCAGAATTGCAGCTAAACAATCAATTACATTAGCATCAACCTCCAAACCGGGTGCTAATGTCTCCATATTCAAACGCACTGAATATGGCTCCCCAGAATGTGTTTCAAAAACTGGTTCACTATATAAGAAAAAAAACTTGTTCACTATATAAGAAAAAAAATCATTTAAGAATCATATCATATAATTGTGAATCCCATGGGATTCACATACAATCCCATGGGATTCACAGCGAATCCCATGGGATTCACTGTCAATCCCTCACATTGAATCAGATAACAATGAAACTTATATAAAAAACACAAACTTACATCTTTTCGCCCTGCATCGCGAAAACACTATTCCCAAGAACGAACTCTGGCCTAGTAGTTTAAGTTGAACCTTTGTCTTCTTGTTCATATATGGAGATAATAAATAGGAAGACGGTTTCACCAAATGCTTTTCAGGACTCAAACTTACATTGGAAGCACGAGTAGCCATATTTTGAGGAGTAATGGCACCTAGATTCACATCACCCATTGGCTCCACAGTACCTTCAGCGACCGACTTTAGCTGAATAAAATAAACAAAAAATTTTAATTAAAAATAAATAAATTAAATTAAAACACTAATATTATACAAGAATATTACACAATAGAACTCAGCAGCTGCACAATTAAACCATTTTTCAATCAGCTCAAATTGTTTTCGATCCATTGAGTTAAAGAGAAAGGTTCAGCAACTTGCTTTACGGGAACTGCATCATCTCGCTTCTCGGCATCTTTATCATCCCCGTTACCATCATCACATTCTTCTTGTATTTGAGATAGATCAACCACTGTTGAAATAACTAAAACAAAGCTTATGGGATTTACACTTTGAACATTAGGCAACAAAACTTATAGGATTGACAAATGAATCACATGGAATTAACAGATGAATCCCATGGGATTCACAGATAAATCCCATAGGATTCAATAAAAGAGATCCAATAAAACGGAAAGAGATCCAAAAAATTAACCAATGTCGGAAAGAGATCCAATAAAAGGGTCCTACAACAATTATAAATTTAACAAATTTAACAAAGTTATTACAGAAATTCGACGGTTTCAAGTACAAAAGGGAACTACAACAGGCTATCGAAATTAAGGATTGGTACCAGATAGGCGTTTATCATTTACAGTATCATCAACTCCCTCAGCACCTCCATTATCATCAGCTCGATCAAGATCTTCACCATTCAATGAGACTGGATGCTCGAGAATCTGAACATACCTTTGATGTAGTTCAATGAGCTTTGGATCAGCAGGAAAGTCTACACTGCCTATAACCAAAATTTCTTCAGCACCAATTCTTTCATTGCTTAAAACAGATAACTTTTTTTCAAGTTTTTTAAGCGATTCCTGGAGAAAAAAACAAATAGGAATATTCATAATGAGATAATCACATTGAATCCCATGGGATTCACAGTGAATCCCATGGTATTGTATGTGAATCCCATGGGATTAACAACCAACTCGGTAAAATCAGGCCTAATGGGCGAAAGATTGTCAACTCAGAAAAATCAGGCCTAATTGGGGAAAGTTTAAGTTTAAATTTAAGCTAGAACCCAACAACAAAAGTTATCAAAAAGCTAATAATCCTAAACACACTTGTTTATGAATCTCATGGGATTAACTGTGAATCCCATGGGATTGTTTATGAATCCCATGGGATCCTAAACATGCTCACACATAAAGAATGCTCACACATAAAGAAGTATCATAAGAAAATAAAACAAGGAATTAAACAAACCTCCTTGTAAGAACTATCTGTAGAACAACCGGCAACAAAACCTTCCATCTCTAGAAGCTCGGATTCGTCATAAAGATCTAACATCCCCGTAACCTCTTCTTTCAATTCCATGTCCTCCTTTTTTGACATTAAGAATGACGACCAATGTTTGATGGTCGGACGTGTGCGGACATAAGAAAGCTTCTTGTACTTGGTGGAATCTAAATACAAAAGCTGTAAACAAAAAAACAAGGAACAAAAAAGTGTAAGAAAGATACAACAAATATGTCACAGTTAATACCATGGGATTCACAGTTAATCCAATGGGATTTTTTATGAATCCCATGGGAGTCACAGTTAATCCCATGGGATTCACAGGGGATTAACTGTGACTCCCATGGGATTCACAGTAACATGATATAAACATAATTTGTCAACAAATATGTCACACAAACATAAAAACAATTTAAAACTTCGTATAGTTTAAAACTTACAGCAAGAAAGTTATATGGCCCCGTGTATTTGTTTTGAAGAGTTGTCGGTTTTCTACTAAGTTTAAGACAATGAAAGATGTACTCACACCAATCAATACTACGAATATCAGTATCTTCACGAAGACGCTTAACAACATCAAGGTTTATTTCCTCCTGCAAGCCAGCAACCATACCCATTGTATTCGTAAACAAGGTAAGAAAGTTGACTTTAAGAAGGAAGTCAACTTTCTTAGACTCGATCAACTTGCTAGCAATATCATTCACTCTTATTTGCTTAGCAGATTTTGTTTCAAACTGACCAAACCAAACTTTCTCAAAATCATCTCCCACTGGCCTAGTTTCTAAAGATAACAAAGACTCGCTGCCAATCGGAATACCTAGCAGCTCATGAACTTTGGTAACAGTGGTCTAAATTGACTTTCCACCTTCCAACTTCAACTGGCAAGTCTCAGCATCAAAATTATCAACCACATACCTACCTAACCTTGATGGAATTTTGGTTATATAAAAATTGAAATACGAGCTAAACCCTATCTCCACCAAAAACTTCTCAATATCAACATTTTTTATGCCATGGATGGCAGTATGAAGGGCAGTAGGTGCTGACTTAGCATGAAGAATGGGACATTTTTTAAGATAATCTTGATGTCGTTTTTCTTCTTCTGTCAACACCTTTTCTTTCTTCTTGCCTTTCTTATTCGGCTTCGATTCATTCTCCTCATTAGTTTCTACTTTAACCAACGAATTCTTCAACAGAGTCTTCATCAACTGCTTCATAACATTGTCAGGTAAAATATATTCTTTAACATCTTCTTTACCAGAATTGTCCTTCACTTTCTTCTTCCCCTTATCTTCTTCTTTATCACAAACGAAAGAATCGCCCCTCTTTCTCTTTGATTTATTCTTTTCATCAGCATTACTCTTTGATATCTTCTTTTCATCAGCATCTACATAAAAAAACATAATATAAACCACTTGATAACAAAGAGATTCATAATGAATCCCATGGGATTGACAGTGAATCCCATGGGATTAATAATGAATCCCATGGGATTCATTATTAATCCCATGGGATTCATTATTAATCCCATGGGATTCAAACAGCCTAACCTTGAACTTTTAAGCTAATATTAAACATTTTACTCAAACATATATTGAATTACTTAAATTAGGCATACTAAATTCAATCAAACAAAAAAAGACATATATATACCTTTTTGAACCTTGAGCTTTGGTTTCTTTGTACCCTTAGCTGCTTTTTCTAATACCAATTTCCGTTTCAGTTTAGTGGTCTTAACTAGCTTCTCACTCGACTTAGGAGTGGACTTAACTGGTTTCTCACTCGACTTAGGAGTGGACTTAACTACCTTCTCACTCGACTTAGGATTATTCACCTTAAACTTCAACTTAAGCTTCTTAACTGCCTTCTCACTCTCCTTCTCCTTCTCCTTCTCCTTCTCCTTCTCCTTCTCCTTCTCACTCTCCTTATCTTGGAGACGCAAAACATCAGGACCCTTGTACTTCGCCTTATCCTTAACAATACCCGACCTATTACCCCTTGATTTATAGGTAACAACATTCTCACTCTCCTTCTCCTTCTCCTTCTCCGTCTCCTGAACAACACTCGACACCTTCTCCGTCTCCAGAAGAACACTCGACACCTTCTCACTCTCCTTCTCCTTCTCCGTCTCCATCTCCTTCTCACTCTCCTTATCTTCACAAACAACATCAGAAACCTTATCCAGAACAACACTCAACAACTGCTCCTTCTCTGTCTTAGACTCCTGCTCCTTCTCCTTCTCATTAACTTTACCAACATTATCATTCGCCAAATCAGAAAGCGTATCAGCAATAATACTATCACTAGCCAAATCACTAAGAGTATCAGCAATAATATTACCAACATTAATAATATTATCAATAAAACTAACTGATTTCGTCGCCTTATCTGGTTTTGACGGCTTCTTAACAACAACAACAGATTTTTTCTTAGCCAATTCATCATATGGATTGTACCGAGATTTCTTTACCTTTTCTGCTTGTTTCTTCGGCAAATCATCAAAAGGATTGAACCGAGAAACCGGTGAGGGGTTCAAAATTGTACCTATATCAATTTTAAGATGAAAAAGAGTAATATTAGTTTTGAGACAAATATTAGTTATAAAACAACAGCACAATTTCATCAATCACAAAGTCCTAATACTAACAAACAAAACATTACGCAACTATGAATCTGATTCCTAAAAAGCTAATCCAGAAACTCATTCTATGATAGAAAACTTTTTCCTAGGCGAACCCTTAAAACACAGTTTTGACATCGTAAAACCCTTAAATAAGCTTATAAATAGCTATCTGAAAACAAACACTCACATAGTCTTACTACATATTCATAACACCAATAAGTTAATCAGTGCCTTAGATAATCTTAGCCAAACACACCTGAATACATAAAACAACAACTCAAACACAATGTTACTCAAAACATCACATTGAATATCTCATTTCTGCCATGAAACACAATAGTTTTAGTTTATATATGTATAAAACAACTTATCAAAGCAATGGTCCTTCTATATTAAGACTCATTCTATGTGAATCCCATGGGATTCAGTGTGAATCCCATGGGATTATTCTTACAATCACTGACAATCCATTTGCTTATCTTCTTATGCCTATTACTTCAAAAAGATAAGCCAAAAATACAAAGCTTATTTAATTTTAAGTAAAACATAACAAGTAACTAGATCAGAAAAATAAGCTAATTCAAACAATAATTCCCATAACAAAAATAAGCTAATCCAAACAGTCATTCCATCACAAAAAATAAACTAATCCTAAAATCTAATCTACTCGCTGATATAGCCTAATCAAAACACTATTTCAATAACAAAATAAGCTATACAACCACAAAATAAGCTAATAAAACCACAAAATAATGACTGATTTGAAAAATAACAAAAAATACCAGAATCGACATTTAAAAGCTTATTTTGATCTATTTGAGCTATTTCATCTCTTACACCCATTTTAACGAACGGCCTTCAGAATCGAATGATTTTGCGGTGGTTTCGCGGTGGATTTGGTGGTTAGGGTTAGGGTTACGAATTGGGGGAAAGTCGGATGTGTTAGAGAGAGACAGAGAAACGGTGGAGTGTGTGTGTGAAAAAGAGATATTTATTAGATTGTGTGAATTGACAAAAATGCCCCTCAGGCTATTTTTATTTTTAAATCATATTTAATCTACACCGTTGGATGGAAGGAGGATGGATGGATGAGATCGTTTGGTTTGTACTTTAGCTAAATCGTATAGAACTTTTCTCATGTAACTATTGTCTTATAGTTTAAATGTAATTTAGAGAAAATTTCAAAATTGGTCTATTTTTCACTTCACAATCGACATTCTTGTCAAAATAAATAAATAAATAAATAAAAACAGAAAACAAATTTAGTATTGTGCGACTATTAGATCGCGTGACTCCATTGAAAACTTGACACGTTCCCAAAAGTTGGTAGGTTTTTTTTATATAGACCGAAGTGATATTTTGTACGACTAAGGTTATATTTTTGGTAGATCAGTTTGTCTTAATAAAAAAGTTAACCGCTTTTATTCGATAAATATATAAATAAATAAAAAAGTAGGGCCTATACTTGACTTTGAATAAAAAAGTAGGACTCACATATGACTTTTTGAATAAGACAAACTCGTTTTGCAAAACATAACCTTGGTCGCATAGAATGTCACTTCGGTCTAGCAATAAAAAACCTAGCTTCGGAAATGTGTCAAGTCTCAATGGAGTCGTAGAAGACTAAATTTTAAAAACCTTTTTTTAGTCTGGAATGTGGACCACAAAGTGAGAGATGGACTAATTTTGGAACTTTTTCCTAATTTTTAAGCAAAATTTTTGGAGTTCTAATAAAAAACTTATATCTTTGTGCCAACGTTGGACGTATGTGTCAATGGGAATGAAAGCAAATTATATCGATTATATGAACCTCTCTCTCAATTCTATAAACTTTTACAAATCCGGAAGGATAGAAGATGATTTAACACACCGTTTACAAGCACACTGGTTAAAGTGGAGAGCAGCCACATGAATCCTTTATGACAAGAACGTTCCTCTAAATGTGAAAGGAAAATTTTATAAGGTGGCGATTCGACCGGCTATGTTGTATGGGGCAAAGTGTTGTCAGTTAACGAAGACTCAAGAAAATAGGATGGAACTGGCGTAATTGAGGATGCTAAGGTGAAATTATGGTAAAACTATGTTAGACATGATCCCGAATAAAGTTTTTCGAATAGAACTCCAAGTTGCGATTATAATCAACAAGATGAGAGAATGACGATTGAGATGGTTTGGGTATGTCAAGAGTAGACCATTGTCACGTAGTGGAGTCCATTAATGTCAATGGCTTAAGGATAAGGGGTAGACCAAAGCTCAGGTGAGGGGACAAAAGCTTGACTTGAATGAGCTCTTATTGTCCGAGGACATGACCTTTAATAGTAACACGTGAAGAACTAGGATTATGTAGATGAGTAAGGCGCATAGTGTAGTGATGCATAGTAGCTTCGTAAGAATAGTTGATCACCCCTAGGTATGGAGTCACATTTCTTTTCTTGTCTTGCAACACCCCTGTACGAACTTTTATATTTAGTATATGCCCATTTGTCTTGTTTTTTACGTTTTCATCTGTTTTTACACGTTTTCGTCCGTTTCTTTACGTTTTCATTCGTTTTATATGTTTTCGTCCGTTTTTACACGTTTTCGTCTGTTTTTACATATTTTCGTCCTTTTTTTTACGTTTTCGTCTATTTCTGCATGTTTTCGTCTGTTTTTACACGTTTTCATTCGTTTTCTTACGTTTTCATCCATTTTTACACGTTTTCGTCTGTTTTTACATATTTTCGTCCTTTTTTTACGTTCGTCTGTTTCTGCATGTTTTCGTCTGTTTTTACAAGTTTTCATTCGTTTTCTTACGTTTTCATCTGTTTCATCCATTTTTACACGTTTTCGTCTGCTTTTACACGTAAAAAATAAACAATAACAATAATAAAATAAATAATAATAATAATGATGATAATAATAACAATAATAATAATAATAATAATAATAATAATAATAATAATAAAATAAATAATAATAATAATAATAATGATAAATAATAATGATAATTTCATATGTTTTTATCCATGTTCATACACTTTTATTCGTTTTCGTCCATTATTATACGTTTTTCTCCGTTTTTCTTATATTTTATCCGTTTTCATCCATTTTTATACATATAATATGTATGAAAACGGATAAAAATATATGAAAATGGATAAAAACATATGAAAACTTGACATTTGATTTTAAATCATGATTTTGAACCTTTTTTAGTCCGAATCATCAAAAGTGTAAAACATGAAAGTTGTCCTGAATAATGTTTTATATCAAGGCTCATGAGATTTTAACTTGAAATTGCAAAAAAATGACCGTTTATTACCAAAACTTAAGCGGTTTTTGACCAAATTTATAAGTTTGATGGTTTACACAACTTATAACTTATAAGATTTACAAGAGTTTATAAGTTTATAAGTTATTAATTTGGTCGAAAATTGCTTAAGTTTTGGTAGTAAACAATCATTGTTTTGCAAATTCAGGTTATAATCTCGCGAGTTTTGATGTAACACATCATTCAAGACAACTTTCGTGTTTTACACTTTTAATGATTCTGACTAGAAAAGGGTCATAATCGTGATTTAAAATCAAATGTCAAGTTTTCATACGTTTTTTCAATATTCATATATTTTTATCCGTTTTCATACATATTATATGTATTAAAATGGATGAAAATGGATAAAATATAAGAAAAATAGAGGAAAATTTTATAATAATAGACGAACACGGATAAAACGTATGAACACAGATAAAAACGTATGAATTATTATTATTATTATTATTATTATTATTATTATTATTATTATTATTATTATTATTATTATTATTATTATTATTATTTATTTTTTATTATTATTATTATTATTATTATTATTATTATTATTATTATTATTATTATTAAAACAGACGAAAGCATATAAAACAAATGAAAACGTAAGAAAACGGACGAAAATGTGTAAAATCGGACAAAAACGTATGAAAACGTATAAAAACGTAAGAAAACGAAATTTTAAGTTGTTTTCTAAGAATCGTTAGTGTAAAGGACTAACGATGTGACGTTTAGTACATACAATAACAAAAAATGTCAAGTTTTGTGTTAGAAAAAAAAAATAAAAAATAGTTGGCAACATACAATAGGAAAAAGTGACAAGTTTAATGCATTTTTTTTTTATCATTTTTCCTTGATTATATTATTTTATCTTCTTATGTGTTGACTTTTGAAATATAATTTTTATGTGCTCTTAGTGCCATATTTTCCATATATATGATTTGCATGCTCTCATGTTTTTATGTAGGTATGCGTTTATGTCTTTGCAAACTTGTATGTTTTTGTTTTATATGCCTTCTTTTATGTCATTGTCATTTCCATTCTCACACACACCACAAATAAGTCTATTTGCTTGCATGCACACATACAGTCCTTTTATCCTCGGGTAGAGGCAGTGGCGGAAGTAGAACATTTTTTTGGGAGGGGCTGAATTTATTTTGGAGGGCCAAATCGGAGATTTGTTTATAACCTCAACTAAATTACATCTTAAACCTATAATATTTACACTAGGTGCCGTAATTTATTTATTTATTTATTTATTTTTATTTATTTATTTATTTATTTTTGGGTGGGGGGGGGGGGGGGGGGGGGACCCTCCCCTACCCCTTCATAGGACCGCCCCTGGGTAGAAGTGTGACTGTCTACATCTTAGCTTCACATACTTCGCTCCGGCGGGATTAAGTATTGTTTTTAGTTCTCCTGTCAACACTTGTGATTGTGCGTACTATAGTAAACGAAACAGCTTAGCAAATGAAAAGAACACTCTTTTGACTATCTTTGCACGTAAACGTTCAAAATAAAAAGGTGCGTATTGACCGGACCCTCCCCTATTTTTTAGCCGGACCCCCCCTAATTTTTTTATTTTTTTTATTTTTATAATTTGGTTTATATCAAAAAGCTATAAACCTGAAAGTGCGGAACAGAAAATATAAAGTTTAATATGTCAAACACTTAAAACAGTCAAAAATACGGAACAGAAACTGACAAAAAGTTGTGTTGTACTGAAAGAAAGTGGGGAACAACAGGGGACAAGAGCGGACAGGGGTGGGCCACCCCGTCCGGTTAAACTAACCCAATAAAAACTATAAAAAAAGACTTGATAGTTGTTGAGAATTGACTTGAAGTCTTCTATCAGTATTCATACATTCACATTGTTAGATGGTTTATTATTTGTAGATATATTCTTCAATTATGTAGAGGCTACCATAGTACCATTGTTAGTTTTAGTTCATATATAGGAATCGTTGCTTCTGCACATTCCACCTTATATTAGCTAATATAATATGTCTGTCAAGTTTCATGTTTTTGTTGTCACCATAACAATATTATCCCAGTTACCAACTTCTTGTTATGGGTTAAGTAGAGGGTCATCTCTCAACGTTGAAAACAAAAATGACATTCTGATTTCGCCAAACGGGCTTTTCACAGCCGGTTTTCATCGAGTTGGAGAGAATGCTTATGGTTTTGCAGTATGGTTTTCGGAGCAAGTAGCAACAACTGGGAGTCGAACCGTGGTTTGGATGGCTAACCGAGATGAACCCGTAAATGGAAAGCATTCAAAACTGTTCTTAGAGGAAGATGGAAATCTTGTTTTGGTAGATGCGGGTAAAAGAGTTATTTGGTCAACTAATACAAGGTCAACCTCTCCTTTAGTCCAATTACAACTCAATAACACCGGTAATGACTCTCTCTCTCTCTCTCTCTCTCTCTCTCTCTCTCTCTCTCTCTCTCTCTTTATATACACTGCGGAATTCATAATATTACAACAGTACAACTTGTCACAGCGAGTTTTGATCTGTAAAATACTACTATAGTTTTAAATTTATTACAAGGAAAAATGTAGATTAGCTTATGCATAGTTGGTCATAGACCCCATCGTGTATAGTATAGTGCCGATAAGTCCCAGATCAAACACACGAAAGTAAAGTAAATTATTGTAACAAAAATTATAGTTTGCTTAAGCAGGTGATCGACAAAGAACTATGAAACTCACTTTGCTAGTGGCAGAAAGTATATGTAAAACAATGTGTTTTACATCAAATAAAGGAAAAAAGAAAAACCAATTTTTACAAAATTCTGACAAACTCTTCAAGCATGTAAAAGAATAGTTTTAGACGTTTTTTTGTTACTAAAGAAAAATGGAACTTTGCCTATCTACATACTACATAGTAAGTCAACTAGACATGTGTTAAATGCATATGTGTCGGATAGGAAATCTCATGCAATCTTTGAATTTTAAGCTTTCTCGTTTTCACATTGTAATATATATGGCTATGCAAGTTGGTCTATAAAAGCAACACAAAATGATGTAGCAAGATGTACCAGTAGCTTAAAAAGACTTACAAAAGAAAGATTTTAAGTTTTATGTTTTGGAGTATTATTCTTAATCCTACCATGCATTTTGTCTCCTAAAATAAAGTTGTAATGTTTTGTGAGTCTCCAAAGTTTATATTTGATCAGTATGATATCCGTTTCCACAAGCCTTTAATATTTCCATCAAAATATTTTGTGAGCAAGTCTAGATCTCATATATCCAAGAGTATATACCTTCTCAATGTTCATTTTTCAGTCAACTGTTAATCCACATATACATCTTTTATTTAAATACTAGACAAATATCCGTGCAACGCGACAGTGTATAGTCGCACATAATTAAACTTGCGAACTTGTGATTTTGGTATAACCCTTGATGCAACCGTTTTTATTCATTTATATATTATTTTTTCTTAGTTTTTTAAAATTGATGGAAACGGTTGCAACCGTGTGACTCTAGACAAATACCCGCTTAAACAGTATTTTGTAAGCCAATTGACAAAGAAATATATGATGTTATTATTATGGTGCAAGACTTAATTTTGCAGTCATATTGTGTTTGTAAAATTCAATTGTTTGTCGCTCAAAAAGTTCACAACAGTGTGTTTGTAAGTTTAAATTCATTGTCAAAGTAGTCATTATTAAAAAATGGTAAGATTTATTTAAGTTATTTAGTTTGAGTTGTATTAAAAAGGTCTCAAATTTTCCATTAATAAAATGTCTCTGTTGCATTTAAGGCTTGTGTAAGTTACGTAGTAATTATTTTACGGGGTATTTTGAGATTAACTTTACTCCTTTTTAAAAGATTTTAAGGTTTTAAGAATATGCAAATTTACTTTGTAATTGGTCTTAATATTTTTATCCTTCCAGACCAGTAATACCAAATATATACCAATACTGATAAATCTATTCACGAATCAATGTTACAGGTAACCTTGTGCTCCATGAATTAGGACAACCTATTTGGCAAAGCTTTGATCATCCGACAGATACACTTCTTCCAAATCAACCCTTCACTAAAAACACACAACTTGTTTCTTCAAGAAGTTCTTCTAATTACTCTTCAGGTTTCTATAGGCTCTTTTTCGATTATGATAGTATTCTTCGACTACTTTATGACGCTCGAGAAACAACTTCGTTATACTGGCCTGATCCCAGATTACTATCATACGAAGTCGGAAGATATCAATATAATGATGGAAGGATAGCAATCCTTGATTCTAATGGTCAGTTCATCTCATCAGACGGTTTCAAATTAGTATCGGCTGATTATGGGACAGTTCGCCAAAGAATCATGAAGATTGACACTGACGGTAATCTAAGACTATACAGTCTGGTTCAGCATGAAAATGTAATGAAATGGGAAATTCAATGGCAAGCGGTGTCTCATTCTTGCAAGATCCATGGTACTTGTGGACCAAACAGTCTCTGTACTTATTCTCCAAAAAAATTTAGGAAATGCAGTTGCTTACATGGGTATAAGATGGTCAATTCCGAAGATTGGAGTTATGGGTGTGAGCCTGATTTCAAGCTATGCACACAAAATGACTGCGATTTCATACAGCTACATAACACAGAATTTTATGGCTACGATATTCGGCTGCTCATAAATAGAACGGTTGATTCTTGCAAGAAGGATTGCTTACAGGATAGCACTTGCACGGGGTTCCAATACAATTGGAATGATGATCTGTTAGGATTTGGTTGCTTCACTAAGAGTTCCTTGCAAAATGGGTATCAAATGGGGGTAGACAATTCAGTGTTTATAAAAGTACCAAAGAGTTTGGTGCCATCCTATAATGATAAATTCACAAGTCAATCAAGCTTTATTTGTCCACACCAAGTGGTGACGCCAATAATAAGGTCTTATGAAGATAAAAATGATCACAAGCAACTTGGACTCCTGCTAGTATTTGGATGCATGATTGGGTTTATTGAGATTATTTGCGTCGTAAGTTTTTGGTACTGTACGAGTAAACGCTCATCTATAACTGAGCAAATTTTTCAACCAGTTCCAACTGGTTTCAGAAAATTCACATACAGCGAGTTGAAAAAGGCATCACATAATTTCAGTGAAGAAATAGGGAGAGGTGGAGCTTGTGTAGTGTATAAAGGCAGGCTATCAGACAACAGGATTGCGGCAATGAAGAAGCTCAAGAACACTAATAACCAAGGGGAAGCTGAATTTCAAGCTGAGGTAAGCATGATTGGGAGGGTGAACCATATGAACCTCATAGAGATGTGGGGCTATTGTGCAGAAGGGAAGCATAGGCTTATTGTATACGAGTATATGGAGAATGGATCTTTGGCTAACAACTTGGGAATTGGTAAACTAGATTGGGCAACAAGGTTTAATATCGCAACGGGTACTGCTAAAGGACTTGCTTATTTGCATGAAGACTGCTTGGAGTGGGTTCTACATTGTGATGTGAAACCCCATAACATATTGTTGGACGCTAATTACATTCCTAAGGTTGCAGACTTCGGTCTTTCCAAACTGTTTGATAGATGTGATAGCGACCAATGGAACTTCTCCATGATGCGAGGGACACAAGGATACATGGCTCCTGAATGGGTGCTTAACTATCCAATCACTGCAAAAGTTGATGTATTTAGCTATGGGGTAGTCATGTTGGAGATGATAACAGGAAGGAGTCCCTCAAGGATGCATCAAGCAGATGACGGAAATTGTAAGATTGAGCATGGGCTAATTAATTGGGTAAGAGATAAGATTCATGAGTTTGATGGAAGCCGAAAAGAATCATGGGTTGATAAGATCGTGGATCCTTCAATAAGCAGTGAATATGATCGGAGCACGATGGAAAATTTGGTTAAAATTGCACTACAATGTGCCGAGGAAGATAGGGAGGCAAGACCCTCAATGAGCCAGGTGGTTGATATGCTTATACATCTATGACAGATGACAAATCCCACTGTGTTATGTTACTTTTGTAATGTGTGAACAGACTCTGCTGGTTATATCTACAGTTTTGTCCATGATGTCTTAAGTTGGTAACAAAACAGAAAACGGTGATCTTGTAATTTGTGGATCGAGCAAATTATTTATGTTTAGTCTTGTATGGTGAGGAAAAACTATATGTAACTATTGTCTTTCAGTTTAATTTTAGAGAAAATTTCAAAATTGGTCCATTTTTAACTTTGTAAAAAAAAAAAAAAAAAAAAAAAAAAGTGCGACTGGTAGACCCTGCAACTTTACTGAAAACTTGACACGTGTCCAAAGTTGTGTCCTACTTTTTTTTCAATAAATAATAAAAAGTGAGACTCACTGTTGACTTAGAATTAAAAAAAAATAAAAATTAAAAAATAAAAATACAAAATAAGACCTATAAATGACTTTTTTAATAAAACAAACTGGTTTTGCGAAACATAACTTTGGTGGCACACACTACAACAATAGTCAAATTCTACACATCTTTAAGCATAAAATTACACGCTTTTAAATGTTTAAAATATCAACCACAGTTTCTTTAGTGTGTGGAGAAATGTTGCGTTAATAATATTTTTAACATTTGCAATATGAACAAAATAGTTAAATGTTCACATGAAGTGTGGAAAATAAATCTCAAAAACACATGTATAAGTGTGAAAGAATAATATAAATATAATGTGTGTTTGTGTATATGTGTGTGTATATATAACATGAGGCGTTACACGTAGATAATGCCACGTCATTGTCCAGTAATTCATTATCAGACATGTCATCACATTAGTGCCATGTAAGCAACAATTTATTAATTAAATTCGAAATTATTAATTTTACTAAAAATTCTATATATATTAATTTGAAATTTTAGTTGGTGTGGTGGGAGCATATTTTGATCGCAAAAAGAATAATTAGCAAAAAGAATAATTGTTTTGATAAATGCAATCTAACATGTGCCAACTTAACATAAAACAAAACCCTTTTATAAATTATTTGTAGATTGAAAAATAAATCTCGTTGTACTTTTATTGAAAGGGGATAAGATGAATTTAAATAGAATTTTGACTGAATTTAATATTCTTTAAATGTACTTAAAAAAATAATAATAACAGAAGAAAAAAATCTTTAATTTAATAGCTTTGCCTATAAAAAGGTTTTATCCAATCAATTAATCTAACTTTACAACAACAATTGTTAGGATTCATTATAGAAGTGTTACTATTCTAGGTCATGTATTTTATAATAAACTCTAAATGTTCTAATTGGTTTAATATAGAATGTAATAGACGTGAGGTAGGCTAAAGTATTATGTAACTAAGTAAAGGTAGTCAGGCCGACTTACTTCGCTGGAACTTTAGGATAATTATCACTTACCTCATGGTAAGGGGTGTGGTTAGATAGATTGTACTTTCTCTAAGAATAATTAATTTTTCTCTCAACTTATTTCGCTATCTCGCCTCTCTCTCTCTCATTTAGTTCTCTTATTCTAAATTATAAACATTGTGTGTTGATAATGATTGAAGAAAACCTACATCAACAAATTCGTTTGAAAGAAATAAAGGCTCCAATAGACTATACAACTTGTTATTCATTCAATTTTGAATTTATAAACCATATTTCCAATCAATCTCAACACATCTAGTCTCTACCATGAAAGTCATCAAAACCATTAAAAATCTAAAGTTCTGGTTAAAAAAAATAAAAAAAATAATAAAATAAAATAAAAAGATAAAAGATCAACAACAACAATGTAAATCACAATTCTCAGACACAATGTTTCTGTCATCACAACCACGACGGCTACCAGTCGTTTCAGCCATCAGCTCCTCCTTTGCCATTTGGCTACTTATCTTGCACTTTATTTATTGTCTTGCTTATTGTCTTGCATTTATGTTTATTGCATATATTGTGATTGGTTGATCTCACATATACTCGAATCTAAAGTTTTGAAATGATAATTTTAAAATGGTAAAACGGTAAAGCTATTCAACACCATTCTAGCTTATCACAAATACTTAAATGTTTTCATCGTTTAATTCCTACAATAAGCTTAAGGTAGTACTTCGTAATCTTATTGTTTAGTAATCAAATAATCTTTGCATCTCTACTAACTAAAATGCATTTATAACTTTTATTCTTCGAAATCTAAATATATATATATATATATATATATATATATATATATATATATATGCTTATATAAATTGCTAATTTGAGATATTTGCTACATTAACAGTCATTCAAAGTTAAATCAATCGAGTGGTGATATATAAGCCAAACAATTAGACCTAATAATAGACCTACTTCATATATCTTTTGACAAGTGTGATACACTTTTTCTCTTTTATCATTTCTCACCAATCAATTTTTTAAATGCACCAATCACATCTTTAGGTTTAATTTTATGTGTAGGTTTTAGGCATCAAAATCATTTTTCAAATCAATATACATTCAAAATTTGTAATTACTAACTATGTCATTACATCCGCTAAATATTTCTATTTATAAGCATTTAATTTCATCAATGCCTAAATGTTTTCATCGTTTGATTCCTACAATACCACTTAAGGTAGTAGTAGTACCAGGGCCGGCTCTGGCTATGGGCGGCGCGGGCGACGGCCCAGGGCAGCACATAAATAGAGGGCATCAAATTTTTGATGTTGTGAATTGATTTTATATGATGAAGCTTCTTTTATGATGATAACATGATGTCTAGTAGAATATAGAAGAAATAAATGGAAAAAGATGCAATGTTTCGAAAAAGAATTATGTTCACCGAATCATCGAGAAATATACAGTCGCTTTAAAAAATAGGTGATGAAGAAGGAGGAGAAAGATAAAGAGTCAACATGAAAAGACTATAGAGGGGTAAATGACTGATGAGTTGTGTTTTACCAATAGTATCTACTATTTAGGTCATAGTCAAACTTTGTTGTTATTAAGTTATTTTAGTTTATTTTCAAAATTTATTTCTACATTAATTCATTACTTTTCATTTTTCATTAACTTTAATTATATTAGTCCAGCATCTCTAATTAATTAGTAATAACGAATTTTTTATAGTTAGATGTTTAAAACATCTATTTAAATTACTCCGTAATAGTAACATATACTTTCATTATATAATGTCCTATAGTTAGACACTTAGCTTTTTTAATCCTTGTTATATAAGTATAGGTAGTAAATTATTACTACGTATAGTAATTGGTAAAATATTGCTACTGATTACTAGAAGTTAAGCTAGTTTTAATGGTTGAAAAATGATTGATGTGCTAATTATTAATCACGTCTACAAATGTACCTAATTATTTGATTGGTTGATTTAAAAAAAATATTTGTGAGAATTTTGTAAAAAGTACATAATACAATTATACAAGTGATTTATTTATTAGTCATGTATTAGTGATTTCAAATATTTAGTACATAAACGCAAAATTTTAGTTGTGTACACTAATTTTTAAATGATATCTCAAAATCAAATGAACTTTGAGAACTAAACCAATATTGAATAACCCGAACCGGAAAGAAAACCAGAGTAACTTAACTTTAAAAAATGTAACATTTAACTTGGAAATGTTTTGTAACATTTTATTGTAACGTTTTATTTATCAAATAACGTTCGGCGTGGGAATGACACGTTAGCTTGATTAGGTTCTAAACTAAAGACTAGCGTGTTGTTTGTTTTAAAGGGGCATTTTTTGACCGCCTCGCCCAGGGCAGTAGAAAACTCAGGACCGGCCCTGGGTAGTACGCACTTCATAAGCTTATTGTATGGTAAATAAATCATTGTGACAAAAAAAATCAGAAAGTGTGTCAACACATCTTTTGTTACAAAGAATCTTTACAAGCGTAATCACAAATTAAATTCTATCAGATATACCGTATATTATAAAAGTTAGTGAAAGAACGAAAGAAATAGTATATACTAAATATTTTAACTCAAAAGAATTTTATATACCAGCCAAAATACTAAACTAGAAAAAATAATGATAAGCTAATCATTAAATAATCATATATCTTTTTAGATTGACAATTAAAAAAAAAAAAAAAAAAAAAAAAAAAAAAAAAAAAAACTCACGTTAGCAAAGAAAACTAACGGCTGCGTAAACCTCCCTAACCGCCAACGGTCATCTGTCCCTAGCCAAAACCAAATTCCTACACCGATCAAATAGCTATAAAACATAAGGTTATTGCACTTGTGAGAATATATCATTAAGAACATTAGAACCTTTGTCTCTTGCTTGAGCTGAACTATAAACTTTTGATCCCTAAGACACCTCTTGGGAATTCTTGAAAAAAAAAAAAAAAAAAAAAAAAAAAAAATGTCTAATAAAAATAAATAAATCGGTATACAAAGTTTATTTCACACATAAGTGGAAGAAATGTAATGAACAAGATTATTACTATTAATACGATTAACTTACATAAAAATAAACTTTTGGAAGGTGTATATTTGTAAATTCGTTTATTAAGATGAAACAAATAATTTTTTTAAATTCTGTATGGTGCAAATATTAAAAAATAAAATTCAAGTCTAATGATTAAGATGTGTATATTTTCATACTATTAGATGTAATGTAATGAAGTTATCACACCATCTCATTAATTAGAAATTTATAATCCTCTCTCGTAATTGCATCACAACTCATTATTCTCTTTCACAATAACTTAACTGATGCTTTTCGTAACAATGGGTTTTGGGTTTTTGTTGCTTCTTAATTTTATGGGTTTATATAGTCTGTTCATAATATTGGATGAATTCTTTTTATAGTATTGTTCTCTTGACGATTCTTGTAATTGTACGTACCATATTAAACGAAACTGCTTAGCAAATGAAAACAACACTTTTTTTGACTCTTTTTAAAAGTTCAAAATAAAAACTATAAAAAGAAGACTTGATAGTAGTTGATAATTGACTTCAAGTGTTCTGTCAGTATTAGTATTCATGCATTCACCTTGTAGATGCTCTATTATTTGTACATATATTCTTCAATTATATAGAGGCAACCATGTACCATTGTATGTTTTAGTTCATAGGAATTTTTGTTTCTGCACATTCCACCTTAGCAAATATAACATGTTTGTCAAGCTTCATCTTTTTGTTGTCACCATAACAATATTATCCCAAATACCAACTTCTTGTTATGGGTTAAGTAGAGGGTCATCTCTCAACGTTGAAAACAAAAATGACATTTTGATTTCGCCAAACGGGCTTTTCACAGCCGGTTTTCATCGAGTTGGAGAGAATGCTTATGGTTTTGCAGTATGGTTTTCGGAGCAAGTAGCAACAACTGGGAGTCGAACTGTGGTTTGGATGGCTAACCGAGATGAACCCATAAATGGAAAGCATTCAAAACTGTCCTTAGAGGAAGATGGAAATCTTGTTTTGGTAGATGCGGGTAGAAGAGTTATTTGGTCAACTAATACAAAGTCAACAACCCCTTTAGTGCAATTGCAACTCAATAACACAGGTAATATATGACACACAATCTCTCTCTCTTTATATACACAGCACTTTTTGATCTGTAAAATATAGTTTTAAATTTATAACAAGGAAAAATGTAGACTAGCTTATGCATAATTGGTCGGTAGACCCCATCGTGTATATTATAGTATCGATAAGTTCCAGATTATCAGGTTTAGTTTTATTCTTTTACCTGTTTTACATTTACATCCTTTAATTGAACATTGGGGATTGAACACACGGAAGTAAAGGAAATTATCAAGTTTAGTTTTAGAATTATTTATGAGTTGAAATGAGAGTTTGTAACATAAATTATAGTTTGCTTAAGCAGGTGATCGACAAAGAACTATAAAACTCACATTGCTAGTGGCAGAAAGTATATAACTTCATTTTACAATCAACCATTAACCCACATATACATCTTATATTTAAGACTAAACTACAAAAGGCGACATCCCTCCGCCAATAAACTTTAGATATTATAATACAGTATTAAATAGATGTGTGATTCAGGAAATTGTGCTTCAATTGTGATGGGTTGATCTGGGAATCAGGGTTGATGACGACCTTTTCCACTTCTCCACCATCACCATAACCGTATTTGCTACAAGTCTAGAATCACACATATCAAATATAACACATATATTTGATATTTGCATCTTTCGTCCTCAGGGATGTATAATGTTTAACGCGTTTATGGACGGAGCGATGTATATGTCCCAACTTTTCTAACATGTATGTATGGTGTGAAAATAGGCAAATCACATGAATGTATCTTGGAGTTACTCTATATTTAAACATAAGAAAGATATGAATATTATTGGTCTTAGGCTGGACACAGTAAGGCGACCCTCGACCCCCTTTTTTTCCTGCCACGTCAGCTTTCTCTCTCCAGCGACCTGCAGGCGATTCAGTGCCCCAGTAAGGGCGACTTTAATAATATTAATTGGAAAGTGGGCTCTTTGTTTTTATGTGTGTATGTTAGTCGGTCGAGATCCCGACCCTTTTTCGTTTTTTTTTTCCTACCTCTATTCGGTTGTGACCTACTAACCACAACAATGAGACCGAGTAGGATTGGGTCGACCGAGTCGGTCGGCTACTTCTATTGTGTCCAGTCTTATTATTTTTGTCCTTCCAGTAAGACTAATACGAATATAAATCTATTCATGAATTGATGTTACAGGTAATCTTGTGCTCCAAGAATTAGGACAACCTATTTGGCAAAGCTTTGATCATCCAACAGATACACTTCTTCCAAATCAACCCTTCACAAAAAACACACAACTTGTTTCTTCAAGAAGTCCTTCTAATTACTCTTCAGGATTCTATAGGCTCTTTTTCGATTATGATAGTATTCTTCGACTACTATATGACGCTCGAGAAACAACTTCATTATACTGGCCTGATCCGAGTTTACTATCATACGAAGTTGGAAGATATCAATATAATGATGGACAAATAGCAATCCTTGATTCAAATGGTCAGTTCAACTCGTCAGACGGCTTCAAATTAGTATCGGCTGATTATGGGACAGTTCGCCAAAGAATAATGAAGATTGATACAGACGGTAATCTAAGACTATACAGTCTGGTTCAGCATGAAAATGGAATGAAAGGGGAAATTCAATGGCAAGCAGTGTCTCATTCTTGCAGGATCCATGGTACTTGTGGACCAAACAGTCTCTGTACTTATTCTCCAAAAAAGTTTAAGAAATGCAGTTGCTTACATGGGTATAAGATGGTAAATTCCGAAGATTGGAGTTATGGGTGTGAGCCTGAATTCAAGCCATGTACACAAAATGACTGTGATTTCATACAGCTACATAATACAGAATTCTATGGCTACGATATTCAGCTGCTCAGACACAGAACTGTTGCTTCTTGCAAGAAGGATTGCTTGCAGGATAGCACTTGCACGGGGTTCCAATACGTCTGGAGAGATGATCTGTTACGATTTAGTTGCTTCACTAAGAGTTCCTTGCAAAATGGGTATCAAATGGGGGTAAAGTATCCAACGGGGACAGACGATTCAGTGTTTATAAAAGTGCCAAAGAGTTTGGTGCCATCCTATAATGATAAATTCACAAGTCAATCAAGCTTAATCTGTCCACGCAAAATGGTGACGCCGATAGTAAGGTCTTATGAAGATAAACATGATCATAAGCAACTTGGACTCGTGCTAGTATTTGGATGCTTGATTGGGTTTGTTGAGATTATTTGCATTATATGTTTTTGGTACTGTACAAGTAAACAATCATCTATAACCGAGCAAAATTTTCAACCAGTTGCAACAGGTTTCAGAAATTTTACATATAGTGAGCTGAGAAAGGCATCTCATAATTTCAGTGAAGAGATAGGGAGAGGTGGTGCTTGTGTTGTGTATAAAGGCAGGCTATCAGACAACAGGATTGCGGCAATCAAGAGGCTCCAGAACACTAATAACCAAGGGGAAGCTGAATTTCAAGCTGAGGTAAGCACGATTGGGAGGGTGAACCATATGAACCTCATAGAGATGTGGGGCTATTGTGCAGAAGGGAAGCATAGGCTTATTGTGTACGAGTATATGGAGAATGGATCTTTGGCTAACAATTTGGGAATTGGTAAACTAGATTGGGCAACAAGGTTTAATATTGCAACGGGTACTGCTAAAGGACTTGCTTATTTGCATGAAGATTGCTTGGAGTGGGTTCTACATTGTGATGTGAAACCCCATAACATATTGTTGGACGCTAATTACATCCCTAAGGTTGCAGACTTCGGTCTTTCCAAACTGCTTGATAGATGTGATAGCGACCAATGGAACTTCTCTCTGATGCGAGGGACACGAGGTTACATGGCTCCTGAATGGGTGCTTAACTATCCAATCACTTCAAAAGTTGATGTATTTAGCTATGGGGTAGTCATGTTGGAGATGATAACAGGAAGGAGTCCCTCTTGCACGCATCAAGCAGACGACGAGAATTGTAAGACTGCGCATGGACTAATTAATTGGGTAAGAGATAAGGTTCATGAGTTTGATGGAAGCCGAAAAGAATCTTGGGTTGATAAGATCGTGGATCCTTCAATAAGCAGTGAATATAATCGGAGCACAATGGAAAATTTGGTTAAAATTGCACTACAATGTGCTGAGGAAGATAGGGAGGCAAGACCCTCAATGAGCAAGGTGGTTGATATGCTTATACATCTATGACTGATGACAAATCCTACTGTGTTAAAGTTAATTTTGTAATGTGTGAACAAACTCTGCTGGTTATATCTACAGTTTTGTCCATGATGTTTTATGTTGGTAACATAACAGAAAACGTTGATCTTGTAATTTGTGGATCGAGCAAGTTATTTATTTTTAGTGTTTATGATGATGATAAATTATATGTAACTATTGTCTTATCTTAACTACTTATAATGTATTTTTGGTCAAGTGAAAAAGTGAAATTGTGAAAAACTGAAATTCAATTCAATGCCAATTTTACCCTTGTCATCAACCAATAAATGGCAAATCAAAATTAATGGAAATCGCAAATCAAAGTAGCCAATCAATGGGAAGAATTGATGGAAAGAAATTAATGGAAATCGCAAATCAAAGTCTGTAAAATCATTTGAAACTGAATTGGTGTTTAGATATGGATACAATATTGCCAATGAATGTCGAAGTCAACCCGAAATAGTAGCAGCTTGCAACATGCTATTCTCCAAGCTTCTCCAGCAAGCTAAGATTGAGAATATTATGCATTAAAATCTTCAAATCAACACTGTGAATTTTGCATAAACCATTTATGTGTATTGAAGACCAGAAGTTATCACATGAATTTTCTTTTGAAAAACAAATTACGCATCTCCACTACCTCTGCAATACGATCTAATTAAGGAAAAGGTATAAATTGCATCTGTTCCGGTGATTGACTATTTTTTAATTGTTATCAATTTCAGTTTCTGATTCTAATTTTATTGTTGAGATGTGAATTTGAGGTGCAAGGGGAAATACATGATGATGGGTAGTTGAAGAAAATTATTGTGTTTTCTATATTCAATTGATCACGGCGATAAATCATTTTCTATTTTTTATTTTGTATTTCGAATGATAAGTCTCCAAATGATTATTTGATAGATGTGGTTGTTTTACATATGGAATGATCGCCAAATAGTTCTTGCATATGGCAGTTTCAAATCAAATGTATGTAGTTCTTAACCTTTTTGTTTTCTTATTTTTGTTATGAACAATTATCAAGGATCCATGGTATGTGATTTTGATTGAAACTTTTGAGGTGATTATAAAGTTTTATTCCTCAGGAATAATATGTGATTTGTTAGTTAAAATTTGTAGTTGAAAGTTGGGTTTGAAGTTTTAATAGATTTGAAATTGATGGTTAATAGATGGGGGGTGAAGTTCTTTATAGTCTTTTATTGCTTTTTTTGGATTTTGAAGTTCTTACCAAGCAAAAATCGATGCAAAAGATATGTAATTGAGTAAAAACCATGATAAAGTTGAGATCTTTATGAGATATGGATTTGCATATGTGTTCAAGCTTGTGACTTTGATATGTTATGGATATCAAACACCTTAAATTAGCGAACTTTCTTGAATAACTCATGCACAGACAAATTGATCATTGTTACTATGTAGGAAAAAAAGGTTGTTTTGGATTCTATATTTCTATGGCTAGGAACATGCTTTTATCGTTCTAGATGTTGTGTGGGATGATCGAAATGTTTTTTATATTTCATATTCATGTATATAGGGTGGAGTAAGACTGCAACAACCGTTAGAGCTTCATACTACATAAGTTAATTAGTTTTTAACCTTAAACTAGAATTTGCATGTTGAACTCCCTTTAATATGTACTTATTGAAGCAACATCTCAATTATATTTTATGTAGTTTTGCACCAGTTTCAGTTTGATTGTTGAGTGTAATATGGTCGTATTAGTCTCATTTTGTCATAGAGCACGAACTAGCAGATGAACATTAGTCTCAATTCATTTATACTTGTTCTTTGTCTTTGAAACTTGAAGAATTGAAGTTTTTAGTTTGAGCTATCCTGCAAGTTTTTGAATCTGTACTAAGTTCATAAACGGCATTTTGCGAACCACATCAAAGGTTTTAATTTTATATCTTAAAATGGTTTTGAGCTCCTATCTTATTTGTTATATCTTCTTCTTGTTTCTCAGAGTCGCAAGGATGTTGAAGGGTCTCTATTTGTCGTTAAGAGGTGATGGTTAATACAAATATTGTTATCTTGTTAGTTTATTTTTTACGTCAACTACAGTTACCAAGGGATCTAATTTGTGAGTGAGTGGCATAAACACTTGTCGATATAATATGTTACCTTCTTCTCTAATTGCAGGAACACTCAACCGAGGTTCCAGTTTATAGTAATGAATCGAAGAAATACAGGCATGCTTCTTTGAATTTCTGTAATATCTTTGTGTTTTTCATAGGTTTATGTTATCTTACCTTTTTTTTATATATATTTTGCAAAAAACCTTGTGGTGAATCTCCTGGGAGATTTTGAGTTTGAAGTTCAAGTGCCGTATCTACTATACCGAAATGATTCTCAAGAAGTTAACGGTATTTGGTTCTACAATACACGTGAGTGTGAGGATGTTGCTAACCTGTTTACCAGGTACATAACTTTTATTCATTTTCTCTATGCTAAATTGTTATCTTTACTCACTGTATCCATCTGCCGGCAACTAGATATATCACGTCAGCACGTGTAATCATTGAGCATATTTAATTTCTGTGATGTGAGTATGTTACAAGATCAAGAATGTTTGCATGCACCGCTGTTACTGAGTGAAATAAGTTTTGGTCATTTTGCTATATGACTGGTTATTTGGCTAGCTGACCTATGTTTCGACACCTTTTGCCTACCAGTCTTACCCAAGAAAAAAGAAGCTGTCTATTTGGCTTTTATACATTATAAGCGCTTTTGTGCTAGGAAATACCTGTTTGGTCTGACAAATAGAAGTATTGATGGAGCTGCCATAAGTTGTCACAATAAATCAAGATAATATCTTTTTCTTCAAGAGAATTCTTTCTCTATTTTTTTTTGCAGTCTTGGGCGTCTGTAAGTATATTGTTGTTTTTGGGTTCTCACGTTTTCTTGAAAACAACTTTATACTATAAAAGGACATGTGGGTTTTGAATTTCTTTTTTGCAATATTTATCAAATGTTCAGGGGTTGTTGGCGTCTTTAAGATTGTGTTTGTGTTGTAAACAAAGTGGGTTACGAGAGGTGGAACACAAGAGGGTGCCCTAGGGGCACCAATAACATAACTTAATATATACCAAATGGCTTGTGTACCAATGATATCTTGTGTGAGAAATTCTCCAACCAAATGGTTGTGTGTTCGACTCATGGCTAGAAGTGTCCTATAAAATCATGTTTTGAGCGAGGTTCATGTTGGTTGGAAGTATCATTTGGAGTCATTGAGATTGTCGTTTAGAATTATCGGTCATGGTTGGAAGTGTCATTTGGAATCGTTGAAATTGTCATATAGAATCATGTGAAAGTGTCTTTTATCTAGAGCCATTGTAATCACTAGCTTCTTGCTAGTTTTATTTATCTGATATATATTTGCCTCTAAAACAGGGTTTTCTTTGTAAACAAGAGTATCGAACTCTAGGTCAATTCCTAATTAAGGTACCGTGCTATCAAGATGATAAAGAAAAAGTATCCAACTTTCACTTTTTGTGCAATGGTAGCTTTTGCGTAATTATCCAATATCACGCTGACACATGTTAACATGTGAACGTCTAAAATGTTAAAGTTACCCTTATTGCACAAAAAATAAAATGTGGATACCTTTTTTTGATCATTTTGATTGTATTGTACCTATTAAAAAGGAATTAACCTCTAGTCCGATACCCTTTTTTTGCAAAAAAAAGGACATATTCGAAGTGAACTTGACTAAAATCTTAAATAGCTAACAAGTGATTAATTTTAGCCTCTCTCGTAACATTTGAAACTTATTTTTCCAATAATTCCAAAATCCATAAATCATCCGGTTACACGCTTCATTTCAGTAAAAATATGTGTCAATTGTTCCATGTTACACAAGAACAATCTTTTCTTTTAGGATTTAATGTCCATAAAACAAGATCGGATGTTATTCCGGTTCGCCTCCATTTTAGTGAAACTCTTCCTAGTGGTATTTTTATGGGGATTCTATCATATCGAGTAGACTTAAAGTTAATTTGCAGTTTTATCAAAGCTGGTTTAGATAAATAATAAACTTAGTTATAAAGATATAAATTAACTAACTAATAAAGAGTTGTAGCACAGATTTTTGCTACCAGGTGCACCATAAAAAATCAAGAAATTTTACGAAATTTTATACCACAGAAAGAAGGCCATGTGGGTGCATGGGACACCCTGGAACCAGGGACGGAGCCGGGGGGTTCTCGCTGGTGCCCAGGCACCCCATGGATTTTTTCAATGTAGTGTTAATTTTTGAAAAAAACATCGATTTTTCCTAAAGTCATCTTAAATGCACCCGGTTCATCGAAATATGTTTCTAATATTAGTGTTCAATTTTTATTGTGCACCCGGTCATATTTAGTTCTAGTTCCGTCACTGCTGGGAACCACCTATAATCTCTTAGGAGATTCCTATAAGTTCTATCAGGGAGTGTGTGTGCTTCAAGGATTACAAGAATGTTGTCTGAAGCAACATCTTTTCACTCCGACCAACAATCCTATTTATACTAGTACGATGTAGATCCAAGTGGGGTTAGGTGTAACAACTGGTAATTTTGGGACCCTTTTTATAACTTTACCGCATTACATTTTGATAAACGTGAAACTTGAATTATCGATAATCTTATTGAGTTTTGGAAATCTTGTTGGAAACTGAAAGTTTATATAAAGTGTTTACCACTTTACGTACTATTTATATTAGCTATGCACTTCGATTTAGGCACTATTTGACTTTGGCACTCGAAATCCTAGACTAACGTGAGAAAAACCATTTATGGATTTATTTATTTTGGAGAACGTAATTATAGTTAAATATTTGGGAAACTTATACAACGAACCATGAAACATCATAAATGAACCCGAGAGTGGTGATGACACATTTTCTAGTACCTATTTAACCCTGTCAATAAAAATTTGGAAAACATTACGTTTAATTGAAAAACATATTTATTATCACCTTTTACGTAAAAACGTATTTAAACATAACGGAAACGTTTAATAACACAAACGGTGACATCTAATATTTTTCCGGGAATGAAAATAAGTTAAACCGAGTGAGAAAATATAAATTTCATCACTAGTCCCTAACCCGAGCCCTTGTGGCCAAATAACTAAGAGAAGGGAGGACCAAAACGCAATTTGGGCAAAATACACCCACTAATACCCTAACCCTTACCCTATCCTCTTCATTATCATCTTCATCTCGTTCTTTCCCTCTCCCTTTCTTTGCACCGCCGGCCACACACACACACACATTTTTTTATGATTCAACATCAGAAAAATAATCTCCATCACATTTCCTTCATATCTATATAATTTTTACATCACCAAACAACCTCTAACATCACTTTCCCATCAAATTCGAGCTATATATCATTACCTACACCATCATTATTGTTTAAATCTTGTGAAACTAAGAAGAAAAGGTGAGCTAGTTGATTCTTTTTGAGGGTTTGACTTTTATCCAAGTCAAACTTACAAGAACTTGTAAATTTGTGATTAAACTAAGTGGGTTTTTATATTTTAAAGGTTTTTGGTTAATAAAAACAAGAAATAAACTAGTTTGATATCATTTGGGGAGTGTTTGGATTCGGATTTATATTGGGTCGTGGGGTTAACCCACAACTTCATGGTGTTTTGTTGTTTTTGACCCATTTTGAGGCTTATGTTTGATTCTTGATGCATATTGGGTGATTTGGTATTGATTTGATTATGTTTGGAACTAGTTTGACACCATTTGGTTGTGTTTGGTGGTTTGACCGAAACCCCCAAGGACCCTAGACCTTGGTTATGGCTCATTAGCATGAAACCCAAGACCCCATGGTCATGGTTTTGGTCCTAGTAGCCAACTTGTGCTAATTTTCTTGTTATGATGATATTTTGGTTACTTTTGTTGTTATTACTTGAAGATTTGGCTTATGTGGCAATATGGTAACTTGTGGTATGTTATTTGGTTAATTTTGGATGATTGAAACTTGAGTATAAATGTGACTTGTGATAATGTTGGATGAAAACTAGTTAATTTGACGAAGTATATATATATATATATATATATATATATATATATATATATATATATATATATATATATATATATATATATATATATATATATTTTGAGTCAGTTATAAGGCGGTTAATATAAGTTGTTTAAGGTTGGAATATATATATAAATGGTTGATGAGAAAATGGATATTGGTATTCAATTTTGACGTTAAGTGTTTATGTGAAATAATGTAATAATGTGGTATTTATTGTGGCTATATGACTTGGTTATGAATTTAAATGGTTATATATATATATATATATATATATATATATATATATATATATATATATATATATATATATATATATATATATATATATATATATATATAGAATTGAGATCAAATGAGAACTTTCTTAAAGTTGTAAAAATGAGAACCAACCAAAATCTCATAAATGACACTCAACTTAAAAGAAAATAAAAACATAATTAATTACAACTAAAACTGTTAAAGATTTGATGGGTTTTCTTATGAAAATTGACGTAAACTAGGTGATACACTTTGATTCAACGTGTAATGTGTATCAAGGTTGAGTATTGTGTATCAAGTTTTTAGTGGTTGTTGTGTATTAGGTGTATCAATTTATGTATAAGAAATTAGTTTTTTGAGATTTTAATGTATATGTATCAAAATTTTAATTGTGTATCAGTAATCCGTTTATCATGTATGAGTTGGTTATTAATCGATTTAATGTTAACTTGTATTAATATATAATATTTTGGTGCATCTTTGCTAAAATGGTTATGTATCAATGTTTTAATGGTATTTTAGAATAGTTCTCATTTTTACAACTTTAAGAAAGTTCTCACATTAACCTTCCCTCATATATATATATATATATATATATATATATATATATATACGTATATATATATATATATACGTATATATATATATATATACGTATATATATATATACGTATATATATATATATATACGTATATATATATATATATACGTATATATACGTATATATATATATATACGTATATATATATATATACGTATATATACATATATATATACGTATATATACATATATACGTATATATATGCATATATACGTATATATATGTATATATACGTATATATATGTATATATACGTATACATATACATATATAAACCATTTATGGATTTATTTATTTATTTTTTTTTATTATTTTTTTTAACAGAAATTCGTTTATGAGGTTTCCTTGTGTATGGGGTTCGTGGTTTTTAAGAAGAAGTGTGGCTATGGCTTCCTGCTTTTTAACACAGATTCATTTATGGGGCTTATTTGTTTTGGCTTTCGAATCAATCTTGAATGAAAATATGGTGTTTGTCTTGGTTGTAAATCACACCCTGTTCAAAACCCAAAATATTTCCCAATTCATATTCCACCGAGTTTTTTAAACCTTGAGTCTAGTCCGCTTCATTTATTTGGGAATACGGAGTATAATATCTTGAAGATGCCTGGTTCATTTATTCATGAAAATCTTTAGCAGCCTGATATCTTGTTGTTTTCTTTTAGTTTTGAATCTATTGTGGGGTAACAAAAGATTGCGAATTTGTTGTGGTTCTTTTGGCATAGATCTGATGTAAAAGACGTCCTCAAGCTATGCACGAGATCTATTTGTGGTGTTGTTTATGTGTTTGTTTTGTGCCTTTCTTTGATTCTGTGGGTTGCTAGTGTTCCTTGTAAACCCAACCTTATTTGTAAATGTGAATTTTTTTTTTTGTTCATAATATTATTTGATATTTTATATTAATAGAATTTTGTGATTAATTTGGTTTTTAATTTTACTTGTAAATCCAAGGTTCCAAATTTGTCAAGAGGAGATTGGATGATGTTCTTGTGAATCAGTTAGATCTAGAGTCGTGGTTTGAGGTCGTCGGTATAATGGTTGTTGCCGTTTGTCATGGTTTTAGATCTAGATTCGTTTTAGGTTGTGAAGCAGTGGTAAAGCATATTCATGCTAGGACTGCCACGACATTTTTTTTAGAAAGGCGACTGCCATGACATTATCACCATGTCTAAGAAGGTGGTACACATTCGAGATTTTTTGTGTATCAAAATGGTTTCTAGATTTTGGGTTGTTTAAGGTTGTGTATCAAGATGGTTTCTAGATTTCGGGTTGTGTATCTATGTTTTCTAGACTTCAAGTTTTGTGGCAGGTGGTACATTCCTTGGTTATGTATCTATTGTTATCTAGATTTCGATATTCTGTCATATTTTTTTCATTGTGTGACATTTATAGTTGTAGTAATATAGTACCTAAGTTTTTGTTTATCAGTTCTATTAGCATCTTGATTGTATCTGTTGAAAATGTGTCAATTGATTATTACATTTCAAATTAACACATGTACTCGTGTATCAGTTTATCATCATTTTTTAATGCTCAAGATGACAAGATCAAGTATCTTAACCAATAAAAATAAATAAATAAATAAATAACGAGTATCACCTAATGTAACCCAAACATTAAAAAAAAATACAAAATACAAAATGGCTACTTAATGTGTACGAGACCCGTATTAAAAAAAATAAATAAAACACACAAACAATGATGGTGAAAAGAAATGTACCAAAATACCCTTGAAACTCTATTTAATTACCATAATGTCACTCATTTAAAGCTAATCTCATTTAACACCAATTAATAAGATCCGACAGTGTAGATAAGGTCTTACTTTTAGAACTTTAAGCTTGATCTCACATTAACCCTCCCCTATATATATATATATATATATATATATATATATATATATATATATATATATATATATATATATATATATATATATATATATATATATATATTGTGACTAACATGTGTTGTGATTGTGATATTGAGTAATGGAGTGCTTGTTTGTGATTGACCGGAGTTATAAGGGTGAAAACTTTTAGATGACGGAGATAGGTTAGTACGAGAGCCGTAGACGGCCTCGCATTGTTGTAATATGTGAAGTGTGGATTGGATATCGTGATATATTGGATTGATATTTATTACGACTATACTTGACTTGAGACTTTTTGTACGTTGAGGTCGCCTTGACATTATTTCTAGTCTTGGTTGGCTTCGACAATGCCGTAACATTGGTCATGGACTTTGACTTGTTATGTGGACCGGGATGTCAAGACTCGGACACGTGGACTCGAATAAATAATAATTCGTTAAATATCATTTATTCCGTATAACTTATATATAATATGAGTCTAAATATATATATATATATATATATATATATATATATATATATATATATATATATATATATATATATATATATATATATATATATATATAGGATCCGGTTCCATTGAGAAGGTTTTTATTTTGAGAAGATTGAGAAATCTTCGTTTGAACAAATTGATTCATATTTTTGATTTGATTCACAAGTTAACATCATTTTATGGTGAATCGAATATACAAATCACAAATTTGATTCACAAATCATTGTTAAAATCGAGTTATGATGATGATTCATTAAATTTGTACAGATGATTCAGTATTCTAAATATATCGCAAAATCGAGAGATTTTTAACATTGATTCAATTTTTTTTTACACATTTTGAATTTTAATCACATTAAAATGAGTTTTATGCTTGAAAAACATGAATCAAAGTTAAAAATCTATCGTTTTTGAAAACCTTCTCAATCTTCTCAAAATAAAAACCTTCTCAATCGATCCAGATTATATATATATATATATATATATATATATATATATATATATATATATATATATATATATATATATATATATATATATATATATATATACACATATATATATATATGTATGTATGTATATATATAAAATAAATAAGTGACGTAATAAATAAAAATAATAACGTAACGATAACTATTAACTATTAAGTTAGCTTAATAATTATCATAACCTTATTAAACACTAGCAGGGTCCCCGCGCGATGCAGCTGCGGGCACCCTGTAATTTAATTTTTTCAATTAATAATTTATTTTATTTGTACATTTTTTGGCAATAGCTTTACTGATTGGTTTTTTATGGCAAAAGTTTGATGAAATTTTGCTTTGTTTGTATTATTTTATTTATTATTTATTTTATATTTTTGTTTAGTAGTTTGCTTGGTTTGTACAATATGTGAACATATTTTAGTTTATTATATTCTTTTTGACAATAAATTTACGGATATCAAAAATTTCATTTAGCTCGTGTCCGTTCGGGCTCGAGCTCGTTTGACCCGTGCCCATTCGGGCTCGAGCCCATTTGGCCCATTGCCCGTTCGGGCTTAAAATTTTGTATAATATCCTTTATTATTTGTATTAGTGACATTTAGTGCAGGAATTGTGTTTAAGTTGGTTGTACAATATGCTTGATAATTTGTATTTCTTATGTAGGGGTGTTTTAATAAGTGTATTAATTGTATTTATTGACTATTTAATTAATTATATTTAATATACATAATGATCAATTATAAATCATTAATTTTCAATTTTAAGTTATTAATTTTAAACTTTAATGGCAAAAAATGGCTAATTATGTTGAATCACTTATACTTTTAGAATTGAAATGTGTAATGCTTAATTTTAAGTATTCTATTAATAGTAGGCCTTCATGCTTTATAATCAGTGTTGCAAAAATCGGCTGAGGCGGCCGATTAATCGGCCTCGTCCTTGGAACTTGGAGGTAATTCCAAGGAAATCGGCCGATTAATCGGCCGAGGCGGCCGATTAATCGGGAAAAAATCGCAACTCGGCCCCCGACCGCCTCGGGACCGATTCACGATTTTTGCAACATTGTTTATAATATATATATATATATATATATATATATATATATATATATATATATATATATATATATATATATATATATATATATATAACGAATTTGGATTACGATTTAAGAACGGTAATATTTTTGGAAATGAGGATCTATAAGAGTTCCCAAAAACATACGATTTCTCCGATGCAAGTTATTAAATATTCGAGTGCACGCAAAAACAAGTCCAAAGTTAATTATCTATTGTGATATCGATTTTACCCATTATGATCGAGTTTCGGATTTCTTTAACGATTATAGGTCATTAATATTTATATTGAACTTATCGGACTGACGAGCCCAATAGGAGCTCACAATATTAACGAGAGATACATCCTACGACTATTATTGTGATATAACTTCGAGATCAATAAGTTATCGGTAAATGGTTGGACTTATCAAGTTGACGAATTTGATAAACCATCAACCCTTCATACGACGACTTATCGATTTATGAAGTCATATCATAAGACCTCGACCCTTATGTGTAACGGGATCTTTACATGCTATATGTCTTACATGTGGATATATGCTTATGTGAACTACTTAAATTGCTTGAGGCTTATGTCGTTATGTGATTTCGTAAGTTATGCGTCTATGACCTTTATTGAGGTATATTTTGGCGTAAGACCACTTGAGTCGAGACTTTGTCTCTAGCATCACACCGAACGATACCTAAACGATACCAAGCGATAACCAAAACTTTTCAACAAACATTTCTTTCGAAAAACAAATGGAAATCATTCGGTAAACTATGGGAAAAGATTAACTTTTGAGGATATATTGAGCTAAGTCTTATATATATGATTAGGTTGTGCCAAGTCGATAGTTGCTGTGAAGTCTTAGCCGTACTCTCTTTTGCATACTCATGATTATTTTGATTTTGATTGCTCTACTTGAGGTGAGTTTCATAGCCCACTTTTACTCGTTCTTTATCTCTTTCTAAACTTGGGGGAGAAAACATGCAACTATTTTCTCGGACCTGCTATTAAATTGTTTTGCTATTAGTGTTGACTAGTTAAGGTTAGATTGCTGTAGAGGTTGCCTTAGGCTAGGGCTACTTGGAACCTAGCTAAAGAATAGACTTCTGCTTACAGCCTAGACCCAGGGCAGTAACGAGTTGTTCCTTACTGTAGCATTATCCTGGCTAGTGACCGCCGAGGGATCCACTCACTATGACCACTTATCTTCCTTAAGATAAGAAACTTATCGTTGCGAATTGTTATGAAGTTGGAATGCTTATTTATGCCTGCCTCTAGTCACACATAGCGCTTACTCTACATGTCCACTATTACTTTAGATTTA
This sequence comes from Artemisia argyi, assembly GCA_030686995.1. Lineage (NCBI taxonomy): Eukaryota > Viridiplantae > Streptophyta > Magnoliopsida > Asterales > Asteraceae > Artemisia > Artemisia argyi. The sequence goes on along the minus strand of JARVZY010011371.1, from coordinate 115,468 downwards.
AGCCTATGAACTCACCAGCGAAAGCTGACTTTTAAGCATGTTTTTCTCAGGTAATTAAATGCTTTTGGATGGCTTGTACTTGAAAGTTTGGTGATGGCATGGTTGAAGGAAATCGATGAAACTCTGATATTTTCTTTTATGGACCTACTTTATTTATTTTATTATGGGCTTTTCGTACTAAAATATTTTGGATGAATGTAAACTTTAACTTGATGTTGACTTTTGTTTACATTACATCTATGATATCTTGTTATCTATACGTGTGATGATGCCAATTCACGTAGCACCCCGAAAGCTTGTAAGTCTTCCGTTGTATCAAATTTTGGGGGTGTTACATTAGGTAAGTGCGTGTCACGATTCCTATGGATGAGGTACAAAGAGGTACATCTTCCATTGAATGCATCAATATTGGAAAACGCTCTTTCTTTGCTTTAGTGAACAGTGCAGGCAACTGTTCACTACTTTTATTACCAACTCGTACTTGATTTGACTTATCACTAAAGTTTACTTTATCCCACTCAAACATATTAGTGAAAAGTCCCGCCTAAATCTCAGTGGACATGAGCTATGCTTTGTTGGTCTAATCAGGGAGTTGAAGGATTATCAACGATGGTATTACCACCCCTAATAATTCACTTCAGCTAGAGTCCCTTGTGCATACTGACCGACCCGCGTCAGCTATAGAGCACGACTTCAAGTAAACTTGACGATGTCTTGTGACTTAAACATGATCTTTTATTTCATTTGTTTAGACAATACAGTTATTAAAATATTTTGCTTCTTTACATTAGTTGTTTTATATATGCACTTGGAAACTAACTTAAAGCTGTAAATCATTGTGCATACTTGTTACATGATCTTTTTAAATTACCTTGTATTGAGGACTTTTCCCAAGTTAGATTTTTTACCATGATACATTTGTTGGTTTATAGGGTGGGAAGGCAGGTGGTGAATGTGCCATCATTCATGGTGAGAGTAAACTTACAGAAGCACATTGATTTCTCACTCACTAGCCCGTTTGTAGGCGGCCGACCTGGAAGAGTGAAGCGAAAGAATTACAAAGCTGTTGCAAATGCTGATGCTGATGAGGATGATGAAGAATAAGCACACATGGCTGCTTTGAGATACTATATCGAAGGTCAATGAGTATTGAGTTCAGCATAATGTCTTTCTAGGAAGTTTTGGATGCTTCTGTTTGTATATGTCTTTTTATGGATTTAGGTAATGAGTATGTTATGCTTTCAAGATGCTATGTTATGTGGTTGATAAAAACAATAAAACTTGATATTATTTTAGTTTACAAATTAAGGAGATCACTACAACTATCAGCCGCTATGAAGTTCCGTTGCTATGCACAGGTACTAGTCTAGTAGTTTAAATGTAATTTGGAGAAAATTTCAAATTTGGTCCATTTTTCACTTCATAATCCACATTCTTGTCAAAAAATAAATAAATAAATAAGAAAACAAAAAACAAATTTAGTCTTGTGCGACTATTAGATCCCGTGACTCCATTGAAAACTTGACACGTTCCCAAAAGTTGGTAGGTTTTTTTTATTGACCAAAGTGATATTTTGTACGACTAAGGTTATGTTTTTGGTAGGTCAGTTTGTCTTATTCAAAAGTTAACTGCTTTTATTCGAAAAATATATAAATGAATAAAAAAGTAGGACCTATAGTTGACTTTGAATAAAAAAGTAGGACCCACATATGACTTTTTGAATAAGATAAATTGGTTTTGCAAAACATAACCTTGGTCGTGTATAATGTCACTTCGGTCTAGCAATAAAAAACCTACCTTTGGAAATGTGTCAAGTTTTCAAAAGAGTCGTAGAAGGCTAAATTTGGTACACCTTTTTTTTAATGTGGACCACAAAGTGAGAGATGGACTAATTTTGGAATTTTATCCTAATTTTATAGGAAAATTTTTGGAGTTCTAATAAAAAGCTTATATCTTTGTGCCAACTTTGGACATTTGGGTCAATGTAACACCCTCAAAATTTGGTACAGCGGAAGACTCAACAAGTTTTTGGGGTGCTACGGGGATTGGTATCCATTCAAAGTCATGAAAGAACGAGATAAAGTAAACATAAGAAAAACACAACAAACGGGTTTTAACGTTTACATTTATCCCAAAATCATCCAAAGTCAGGCCCAAAAGAAGTAAATATAGGTCCACAATTATTTATCAGAGTTTCAGAAAATAGATCCATAAATCAGGTGCCATTGCCAAGCCTCCAAGCCAAGCATCCAAAGGCATCACTTAATTACCTGAGAAAACGCGCTAAAAGTCAGCTTTCGCTGGTGAGATCATAGGTTTGAATTCATAATTCAATATAGTGGACATATACGTAAAACGCTTGCTAGCTAGACTAGGCCTCAATCATCCAACCAAAATAATCCAACCAAATCGAATCAACCCTATAGGTGCACACTATAGTCCAATAACCAAATCAAATCAAATCAATATGTATGCGTAAGGATACGACATACCCAACATGCGTAAGGATACGACATGCTCAACTTACCTAGATCTAGTCTAGGCCTCGTTGTATACCTTACCTAGTTCTTGACTAGGCCTCGCTCCATAACCAATTTAATAGCTTACCTAGTTCGGGACTACGCCTCGCTCTATAACCAAATCAATAGCTTACCAAGTTCGGGACTAGGCCTCGCTCTATAGCCAAATCAATAGCTTACCTAGTTCGGGACTAGGCCTCGCTCTATAACCAAATCAATAGCTTACCTAGTTCGGGGCTAGGCCTCGCTCTATAACCAAATCAATAGCTTACCTAGTTCGGGACTAGGCCTCGCTCAATCCTACCTAGTTCTATAAGCATAGCAAGTTTTGAAATCAAAAAGCGATAATAGTCCACATAAAACATTTGCACATTTCTCACCCCAAGTATTGAAAACAAAGTTCAAGAGTAAAAATGGGGCTATGACTCACCTCAAGTCCAGAAAATCCTCAAAAGAAATCGATAGATGAAAGACGTAAGCAAACTCAAGTAACGGCAACTACAGACTCGGCACTTCCTAACAATATCAAACGCGTTCAGAAATCATTTCCTCAAAATCAAATATTCCCATTCCCGAACGTATTCCATTTAACTTTTCAAAAATATCCATTTCTCAAATTATCTTCATATATTAATTTGAAATTTGACGTTTGGTATCCATATGGGTGGAGGGTCGACACAACTCAAACCAAGAAGCCACAACGAACGAAATAATAAACTATCTATAGGTCTAATATTAGCCCAATATATTATTTAAATAAATCATCGAAGATTATCAAATCCGTCGATTTGGTAATCCCCCATATTTATTTACGTAATACATCGCTCCAAGATTATACCATTTCTCAAATTATCTTCATATATTAATTTGAAATTTGACGTTTGGTATCCATATGGGTGGAGGGTCAACACAACTCAAACCAAGAAGCCACAACGAACGAAATAATAAACTATCTATAGGTCTAATATTAGCCCAATATATTATTTAAATAATTCATCGAAGATTATCAAATCCGTCGATTTGGTAATCCCCCATATTTATTTACGTAATACATCGCTCCAAGATTATACCCAACCTAAATCACATTGCACAAAGAATACTATATGGTATATATCGTACTCCAATAAATTCTCTATATATATTGTCAAATTGGCCAAATTCGTCAATTTAGCCAACTCCACGAGATATATAGTAATTTATTATCCTAATACATGTACCACAACCTATGGGCGTCGTAGGATACGATGCCCATTAATATACTCATTTTCTATAGCTAAATAAACCCTATTTAACCCGTCGATTAAATAAGTTACGTAGTTATAGAAAATGGATATACTAATCGTCATATATCTGTGACAACACAAAAGTCACATAATAAAGCCCACTTGGACTTAAGTAACCACAACTCGTATAACTCGATAAGTTTACCAAAGTTATAAAAGTCATCATGTTTTTATTTATTACTTACCCGACGTATTAGTTCTCGACATTATTTATAGTTATTATTTATAATAATACCCCGACATTTATTGCACTATTCACATAGTATAATAATTATCGTTATATTATTATAACATTTACTCGTTATCGTTTTATTATTAATATACGCATTTATATATATATATATATATATATATATATATATATATATATATATATATATATATATATATATATATATATATATATATATATATATATATATATATATATATGTACGTTTATCACGTCAATATACGTATATAAACGATTATATTATCCATAATATTATTACGAGTATTATTTTTAATGTTTGATTTTAAATATTTATCGAGTCATAAGAATTTGGTCACATGTCCGAGTCATCACTCTCGGCTCATAGTCCAAGTCCAAAAATAATAACCAAGTCATGAATAAATAAACAACTCCGTCCAAATCAATCCCAAATCCACGTGCTACAACCTAAGGGTCCGACTACGGCACCTGACTAATCCTATCTCCATCATTCTAAGTGAACGTCTCACAATCGGTCCCCAAATACTCTTTTCGTCAACACATCTCCAAAATATACCATAAGTCCATATCAACTCGGCTCCAAAGTAACGACAATAATATCAAAATACCAAAAGCAAAATACCACAACAGCAACAATAATAGCAACAAGAAGAACATCAGGAAACCAATTAAGACTACCAAATAATACATGTTATCTGGGTCGACTACCAAGTCAAACCACTAGTCCAAGGACTCCCTTTGAGTCACGGCTCAAACATGAACCACAAAAAGTCATACCCGAGACCATCATGGTCTCGGCTAGCTCTCCCGAGCTCGACACAACTCCAAACCGACCCCAAGGGTTGTGGTATCAATCAAACAACCACAACATCAAATAAACCTTGGCCAAAAATCAACTATAACCAAGAATCTCATCACCAAAACCCTCAACATCATCTATACACAAGACCAAGAATCAAAAACTCCACAAAAGTTCAAGAAAGACACAAGCCGAGAGCATGGAGCTCTCGGTTTCACCTCGACCTCCTCCAAAAACATGAAACCCGGATACCAAATACTTGATACATCACATTTTATTCAAAGACCCATTTATATATCATGTTTTATTCCACAACCCGAACGAAAATCTTTAAATTCGTGACCCTTGGTCACATTTTCATCAAAAAATCGAGTGAAAACTCGCCTCACCTTTGATTCACAAGAACCAAAACGTGACAACTTCCAAAAACAAGAAGATGGTGACGACTTTAGTGATTATACGAAGTGTTTTAGGGGTATAAGGGGCGCGTGTGGTGGTAGATCGGAAAAGGAATGAGATAAGGAGTTGATTGGTGGTGGTGGTGTGGTCGTGGGAGTGGCGGTGTGGTGGTGGCAGCCGGAGTTAGGGGCGGCGGCTAGGGTTTTGTGAGGTGGGAATGATATATTGAGAGAGAGAGAGAGAGAGAGAGAGAGAGAGATGAGAGTTGGTGTGGTTGTGTTTGTGTTTGTGCCAGGCAAAAAGACCACAAGGACGATTTTTGTATCACTCTTACAAGTGAAAAAAAAGAAAGAAATGATAATAATAATAATATTAATAGTAGGGGTAAGGTAACTAGGTGTAAGATGCACGGACCAAAACCCGTAACTTTTCAAAAAGATCTCAACATACTCAAACCGAGCTCGATTCCCAATAATTTAAAAATCTCACGATACGTTCCAAAATATAAATATCCGAACCAATATTAAAATAATTAAAATTGTTAGGTTATCCTAGTGCCGGAGTCAATGTAGTGCCAAATAATGATCTCAAAAGTAAATCATCACGAATGATTCGAACCAAATCATTAATAAATAATCAAATTCCATAAATAACGTACGGTTAAAACTCACATTCCAACGTTCATAAAATATCTCGTCACAATAAACTTTTCAAATATTCCAAAATTATAAATTTTAAAGTAATGCGGGTTTTCAAAACGGCTCCCTAATTTGCCAGTTGTCACATCCTCCCAGCCTCAGAAGAAACCCGTCCCGGGTTTCACTCGGAACAAACCGTCTACAAAGTAAAAAGCTTCGGATATCTCTTTCGAAACTCATCCTCACGTTCCTACGTGAATTCCGGTCCATGCTGTAAAACCTCGCAAAATTTTGTATAATTAACTTCGGTTAATTTAATAAATAATCTCTGTCATTATTGTAATCACCATTTTTACGGGGAAATTTAAAATTTTCTTTGTATATTAAAATGGTCACGATTACGATATTGCAAAATTCACCAAACGACAAAATAAGTTCTCAACACAATTAACAAAATATTAATAACTCACTAATCCTAATTAATAAAAATAATTACAAAATCAAACGGACCCTTAATTTTTCATAAGCCCAACCAGCCCAAATATAAAACCCATTTTCCTTATTAATATTTCATAAAAATCGACCCAATAAGCTTCAAAACGCCTCTTTTATTTTCAATTCGTACACACGACACCTATATATTTTTGCACCATCTCGTTCACCACCTAGCCAAATAATAGTGTGTCAAATCCCAAGTTCATTGGACGACGTTTGATACATTTTTAAGTGGCAAAGTGATCGAACAAAAATCAATTCAATCGATTCATAAAATATTCATTTCTTAACCGTTTTGATTCCCGTTTGTTTCTAATTGTTCCTAATAATATTCCTGAGATGATTTTATGTTCAAATGTCGAAAATGATCAAGTATGTACAAGTAGTATACGATTTTGTAAATCGTATACCAAGATATATATATGTCGACATCAATATGAATCATCAAAATCAATTTCTCTTGTTTCATGTCTTCCCAATCCAATATAAAATGATATATATGTCGACCAAGTCTATATCACTGACATATAATAGTACTACATGTTTCCTTGAGTTATTTAGTACCATACGATTCAATCAAATGGTACAATATATACGTTCATGCATGCATTTGTTTTCTTTTCATTTCCATACTCTTTCACATAATCCATTCGTTCTAAAAATTATCCCTACAACTCATAAGTCGACTGCTAAATTTGTTGGAAGCAAGAAAGGGAATATCGGGTTTGAATTATATATTTAACGTTTGGGTTATATTCCGAACGTGATAAATTCTTGTGTTCCATTCTATTTCACTCGACCTTTTTATCACCTCTAAGGTGTTTGTAAGTCGTTTACATCCTTTTTCAATCCATGTTACACGTTAAATTTATGTTGTTGGATCGTGAACACCTTGAACTTGTGTTAATAATGATACTTTGAGTGATATCACTAAGTATGCGGAATCTACTTAATGATACTTAGAAGATTGATTGTAAATGAAACAGTTTTATGTATGAACAATGAATGTAACAAAACAAATAGCTCCAATATTATTAATGATAATAATACGAGTGATCTATGATATCACTAGGGTTACACCTTGAAGCTCTAAGAAAACGTATTAGAAAGATATATGACAACTGATATGAAACCCTAATCCTAGGATCTCCTTTTATAAGACACAAGGAGTCCTTTACAAGATAAGTATAATGATAAATAAATAAGATATTCTCAAGATCTTTTCTATACTTATCTATAACAGGTATAAACTAAGCAGTGGTAACTATATGCACTAGCAGTGGTAATGATGTTTCCACTGCTAGTGTATTCTTCCAGCAGTGGGAATAATGTTTCCACTGCTAGTGTATTCTTCCAGCAGTGGGAACTCCAACAGCATTAGTTTAATTCCCAACAATCCTCCCCTAAACTTGTGATTCCTCTGCAAATCCACAAGTTTCTTGAATTAAACTTCCTCCTTGATGTTGGGGGGGATTCTTCAAAACACATATCTTATCAATCATGCAGTTCTCATCTTTCAAACTTATGAACTCTTCTGTATGCAACATTTCTATTTCTTCATTAGCTTTTTCTTTCAACTGAGCAGCTGTCCATCCTTCATTGGTGGTCTTTCTTCTTCTGCTTCAATCATGATACCATCAGTAGAAACTGATATTCTATCAGCAGAATAAATTTAAACTTTTGGCAGCAGCATAACATCCATATCTGCATTAAATTGAGTTTCTTTGACCTTATCATCATTTTTCCTCCCCTGTTTGGGAGAATCACCACCAAAATCATCACAATCAGATATAATTCAAAAGAACTTGAAGATTCCACTGTGTTTACTCTCCTCTTCCATAAAGTTTCTTTGTTGCAGCAATATATTCTTCAAGAGTATCCACCTTTTATGATAATTTGGTACACAGTTCCATCAATTCCTTAATTTGCAAACTACCCTCAGCACTTCCAGATGTGTTAACTTCTGGGAGAGGTGCATCATGGAGCATAGATTCAGTTTCTCCCCTGGTTGAACTAGGAAGTACTCCTGAACCACCCAATATTTCAATTTGGCTTAGGATTCCACCATCTGTATCCAATCCAAAAGGATGAGACACATTAGGTGTTGCCATGGTAGAGCTTTTAATGATGTTAACACTGTCATATCCTGCATCTACACATATTAAGGATTAGTTGCTAAGATCAACAGTGAAAAATTTACACTTTCAGTGGTAACTGTGAACCTGCAGTGGTAAAAATCAACAGAATTTTCAAAGAGCAGTGGAAAGTAAAACATGTAAAATTAGCTGCTCTTATCATAGTTTTTAGCAAACTATCAGCTATCAACGGATTTGATATGTCTTTACCATGAGCCGTTTGCTATGGACTAGCCAACTCTTGATCACATGGATGTATGGTGAGTTGATAACCTAGTTTTTGGTAAACTATCAACCATAAATGGATTTGATAAGTCTTTACCAGTAGCCGTTTGCTCTGGACTAGTTGATTCTTATGTGGATTAGACATGGTGAATCAATAACCATTTGTTGTGTGTCTAGTTCACACACTCCAAACTCTATATCAGCATACAGTTCAATTCACATATCAAGCAATCTGATATCTCCGAATCATTTGCTTTATCAACCTGCATTTGTTAGTCCAAAACCAAGAAAATACAAGACAAAATATTTTCCTTTTAACAATAATGAATATGACTAACAAAACATACTATAACAGACAACTAAACATTGGAAACCCAAGCCATTACTGACTTGACTCTCCCTCTTGCATCAATATAAGTGTGTTTCTTTAAAACCATAGATGCCTTGTCACCTGTTATTGGTCTCCAAACCCATTGTGCTGTAACTTTCATGCCATTACCCTTAACATCTTTCTTTTGCCTATTAGTAGAAACTTTTGGCCTACCAGTAGGAACTGCTGGCTTAGCAGTTGAAACCTTAGGTTCCCATTTTTTATTTTGCCTAGCTGTTTTATTGAAAAAGGCATGTTTAACTGTTTGTGCTTGATTTGAAAATCTTGGTTTAGCACTTGGAACAGTTGGTTTTGGATATACAGTTTTGTTTTGTCTAGCAGGACAAAATTGTCTTGTGCCAGAGTTCAACATAAATGATCTAGGTATCATATTAACTTTAGAGTGAGTTTGATTTGAAACATATTTGTTCACTCTAGGTTGTTTGTTTCCAAATACCCTTGTATCCCTTGAAGTTACCTTTTTCCATGGGTTATGATCACAATAAGCAGCAAAGTGGTCAAAACTACCACATACAAAACAAGTTTTGTTTTGCATAACAAAATCACTGCCTAGCTGTTGAGATTTCATATTATTCCAATTTCTTTGGTTACCTCTAGGTTGTGACCTGTACATCTCAGCATACCTAGTAGTGGGCCTAGTGTAATTTGACTGTGTCCTAGGCTTCTCTTTGACTACTTCAGGAATACTTTTTCTAACCTCCACTTTAACATTCTCAGAAGTACTAGGTTTAGATACAACATGTAAACATTCATCTTTGAGAGATGAGTCACTAGCACTATCAAAAGTCTCAACCTCAACCTGAACCTTTTCTGTTTCAACTGGTTTAACAAATTTTGGTCCATAGGTCATAGGTAGATCCTGAAACTCTTCTAAACCTGTGTGAGCTAGGTCAATGCCAGGAGGTGCTGGAACACCTCTTAGAGGTGGTGGAACTGATTTGTATCCAAGACCTGATTTGGCTTTGCTCACAACTTGAGCTTCCCAAATTTTGGAAATACTCTTAGATTGGTGGTCTAGTGTTTGATTAGTTATCTGAATGTTCTCACTAGCCTTCTTAACTTTTTCAATCTCTTCCCTAAGAGCTTTATTCACTTCAACATAAAAATCTAAGTCTCTTTTTAAAACAGCAATGTCATCACTGAACTTAGATTCATTTGCCCTATAATGCACTAATTGTTTTTCTAAAACACCTAGGCCTCTTTTATGATTTGATAAATTATAATTAGTATGAGTTAATTCTATGTGTTGCTCATTAAATTGTGCTTTAAGTTTCTCATACTCTTTTAAGGCCTTACAAGATTTAGAACAAGCATTATTAATTTGTACCTCAGAGTCAGAGAAAGCCATTAGTGCAACCTTTGTAGACTCTGAATCATCTTCCTTAATCATAGAGCTCCAATCAAAGCTCACTCTGGTTTCTGTCTCCATTGTATCTTCTGAGTGAACTTTAGGGTCTTCTAAATCAAAATATCAAAGCCTTTCTCTGATACCACTTGTTGGATCGTGAACACCTTGAACTTGTGTTAATAATGATACTTTGAGTGATATCACTAAGTATGCGGAATCTACTTAATGATACTTAGAAGATTGATTGTAAATGAAACAGTTTTATGTATGAACAATGAATGTAACAAAACAAATAGCTCCAATATTATTAATGATAATAATACGAGTGATCTATGATATCACTAGGGTTACACCTTGAAGCTCTAAGAAAACGTATTAGAAAGATATATGACAACTGATATGAAACCCTAATCCTAGGATCTCCTTTTATAAGACACAAGGAGTCCTTTACAAGATAAGTATAATGATAAATAAATAAGATATTCTCAAGATCTTTTCTATACTTATCTATAACAGGTATAAACTAAGCAGTGGTAACTATATGCACTAGCAGTGGTAATGATGTTTCCACTGCTAGTGTATTCTTCCAGCAGTGGGAATAATGCTTCCACTGCTAGTGTATTCTTCCAGCAGTGGGAACTCCAACAGCATTAGTTTAATTCCCAACATATTTCATGCATCATATTTATTTTGTTCGATCATATATAGTTTCATATATAAATTTTATGTACGTATATAATTTTAGCAACACCAACGTGACTAGCCTCTATCTTGGAAGGCCTAGGAGTCACGTAGCACACACACTTCACGTTTATTCTCACGTTACATGCATCAATCAAATCATTTTTGAACCATGTTACACCGTATAAAATTTCACTAAACACTTAGAAAATAATTGCAAGTTTTCAAAATATATACCAAGTTCATACATGCTACAAACGCATCGTATAACTTTTTATTTCATATAACAAACGTACCATATTTTTCTACGTACTAATAGACCACCTAGAAAACTATTATTTTCGTTTATACAACTTATAAAAATAATCACGTTTTGACACCCTACTCGAGCCATTTTGAATCGACACAAACCGTATTTTTCAAATCAAAACTTAAATAAAAACTTTGTTTTGTCGAGTGGGCTTAACTAAGGCCCAATAAGACTTTATGTTTTAACAGCCCATTGGACCCATAAAATATATTTTTAGAATCATAAAGGAAGCCCAAGTTCAAGCCCAAAATAATTTTCATGCCCTCGCCTCTAAATTTTTAAATGGGCTTTTGTTTGGTTCAAAATAAGGCCCATAAGCTAAATAAATAAGCTTTTTATAAAATAAGCAGTTGAAATAAGCTTGAAATTAATAAAAGAAGCCACGGAAATTTTCATAAATTTTTTATAAACATTTTTGCAAATTTGGACTAAAAATGTAACACGACGACACCTATAGGGACTAAAAGTGAAAACTGTGAAAAGAAAGGACTAAAAATGTAGAAACAGAAAGTTAGGATAAAAATTGATAATATAGGATTGTTACAAGATTAGATTGTAATATTGGACATGTAGCGGACTATAATTGTAAAATATATATAAAAAGGACTAACGGTGTGACGCTAACGCCGTTAGTATAAAAAGTGTAAAATTGGAAAAAGGACAAGGACTACACATAATCTATTTGACATTCTCATTTTATTTTCTATTTTACGGCAACCATCACGTCATATGCATTTTTATTACGTTTTATATATATATTATTTATTTTTACGTTAATTATATATATAACGATATTTGAAAAGTTATATTTTTATTTACGATTAAAAAGGTAAAACTACGATGGATGTTTTAAATAAAGTATTTTAACATATCATGCATGACATAATATTTACACTGCACATCATCTATTCGTCATAACGAATAAATCTTATTCGTTATTCATTCGTATTTACCAAATAGTATTTGGTTATATTCTCTGATAAATTTATTTATCAGGTTCCATATCAACGACGTTTCCATAATCGTTCCCATAAATCTCGTTCTACTTTACTTTCCATCATTTCCAAATCAATCCAGGTGAGTCATAGCCCCATTTTCAATAATTGTTTTCAACTCATTGGGGGAGATACATGCTTACATATACTTTGATAACTTGATAAGTATATGAAATAAAATAAAATACATGATTCAAATCAATTTCCTAATTGATATTAAAATAATATAAATTGTGATCTAAAATATGTTAATGTTTCCAATGTGATTATTGTGATATGTGAAATATATATTTATTGAAGAATTTCTTGACTGAAATATTGATACTCATATGAAAATGTTCTCAATTCGATTATTGTGGTATGTGATATAAATGTGTTACTGGCGAAATATTCAAACTGAATTTGATACTCAAACGATGATATTTTTAAACTGAATTTCTGATACTCAAACGATGATATTTTCAAACTGAATTTTTGATACTCAAACGATGATATTTTCAAACTGAATTTTTGATACTCAACGATGATATTTTCAAAACTTAATTTCTGATACTCAAACGATGATATTTTCAAACTGAATTACTGATACTCAAACGATACTGTTTTCAAATTGATTTCTGTGATACGATACTTGATTTCATGATGTTATGCTAAATGAGCCCATTAGTCCTTGATATTGCCTAAGTTAGCTATAGCCATGAAGCCCCTCTATCATGAGCCATTAATCACTGTAATGTGAGCGCGAATATAGTGAACAGATTCGAAACCTGTTTTGGATTGACCTCCGATCCCACTAATGCTTGACGGAATACCAATTGCAATTGGTTAGTCGCATTAGTCGTGATACACTATATTTGAGTAAAAATAGGAATTGGCAAATCACCTATTACACGAGGGCAAAATCTATCATTGATTTGATAGAACACCCCTTCTCTTAACGTCTTGCGTGTCATGAGGCTTGGTGCAATATCTATAAAGGAAAGATATATGTATGCAACATATATTTAGATACAGCTGTATAGGTTTGACCATACGTGAATTGTATATCTGATTGATTTAGTATCATGAGTTTCCAGCTCATGTTAAGATTATTGATTCTTTATTGAATGTGATTGAATATTTATATGATTTATTTGTGAATATACTCGATAATTGTTTCATTACTGTTTATATTTTATCAATACTAAATATTCTTGAAATCTAACAAAATAAAGAGTTTTTCCTAAAACTCTATGAACTCACCAACCTTTGTGTTGACACTTTTAAACATGTGTATCTCAGGTAATTTAAAGGTGCAGGACAAGACACGGAGTGGGCATTTATTACTCTGATAAATTAAAATGGTGTAAAAATCAAATTTGTCATTTTTACAAGTCTTTATATCTTTTCATAAGATTTTAAATCAAATGGTTCATCTTTTATCAAAACTATTATTTAAATAACAAATAACTTTCAAAACGTTTCTTTTAAACCAATTTATGTGGTTAAAACTTCGATCCTCACCGTAACACCCAAATTACTTTTCCGCTGCGACAAACTTAAAAATGGGGGTGTTACACATGCCGCGAATTCCAACGAACTTTGATGAGCGCAATACGACTTCTCTTAAGTCGTTTAATCTCTCGATCCAAAATCTCAATCGGCTCTTCCACAAAATTCAAACTTTCATCCACACGAATATCCTTAATTGGTATAATCGGCGTTTCATCCGAAAGACACTTCTTCAAATTGCTAACATGAAACACATCATGAACTTTACTTAATTCCGGTGGTAATTCCAACCGATAAGCCACGGGCCCAATTCTTTCCAAAATAAGAAATGGTCCAATGTAGCGGGGATTAAGTTTCCCACGTTTCCCAAAACGTATTACACCCTTCCAAGGCAAGACTTTCAGCATCACTTTGTCTCCAACCTGGAATTCTAGGGGTTTACGTCTCTGATCGGCGTAACTTTTCTGCCTATCTCTAGCTGCTTGTAGTCGATCACGAATTTGAGCCACTCTCTCAATAGTCTCCAAAATAAGCTCAGGGCCTGTGAGTTGGCTATCTCCAACTTCAGCCCAACCAATAGGCGAACGATTTACGACCATATAAAGCTTCAAATGGTGCAGCTTTAAGACTTGTGTGGTAGCTATTATTATAGGAGAACTCCGCAAGGGGTAGATATTTCTCCCAGCCTTTACCAAAGTCTATTATGCATGCACGAAGCATATCCTCCAAAGTCTGAATAGTTCTCTCACTTTGACCATCGATTTGGGGGTGATATGCAGTACTCATATCAAGTCTCGTCCCCAAAGCGGTTTGAAGTGATCGCCACAATGCTGACGTAAAGCGGCTGTCACGATCAGAAATAATCGATATCGGAACTCCATGACGAGAAACAATCTCCTTCACATACAACCTCGCAAGTTTTTCAACACTATCATCTTCACTAATTGCCAGGAAATGAGCAAACTTAGTTAAACGATCCACAATTACCCAGATAGTGTCACAACCGCTAGCTGTCTTTGGTAATTTGGTAATAAAGTCCATTGTAATCCGCTCCCATTTCCAAACTGGGAGTTCTGGCTGCGTCAATAATCCTGACGGTCGTTGATGTTCGGCATTAACCTTAGAGCAAGTTAAACACTTACTAACGTACAATGCTATATCTGCCTTCATATTTGGCCACCAATATAACCTTTTCAAATCCTGGTACATCTTGTCAGATCCGGGATGAATAGAGTATCTTGACTTATGCGACTCATGCATAATCAACTCTCGAATTCCTCCATACAATGGTACCCAACTTCGCTCTCCAAAACATAATACTCCATCAGAACGCCTAACAAATCCCTTCTCATTTTCTGCCATCCCAAATATGTTCTCAGCAGGTCGATTTTCTGATTTCAACGCTTCCGTTTGAGCTTCTAATATTTGAGACGGTAATGGCGATACGATAGTCATTCCTAATGACTTAACTCGTAACGGTGGTATTCTCTCCTTTCGGCTAAGAGCATCGGCAACAACGTTTGCTTTACCAGGATGGTAACGAATTTCACAATCATAGTCGCTTAGCAACTCGATCCAACGTCGTTGTCTCATGTTGAGCTCTTTTTGATTCAAGATGTGTTGTAGGCTTTTGTGGTCAGTAAACAACACAATTGGTTCCGTACAAGTAATGTCTCCATATCCTTAAGGCAAAAACCACAACACCTAATTCCAAATCATGGGTGGTGTAGTTCTTCTCGTGCTTCTTGAGCTGTCGGGAAGCATAAGCTATCACCTTCTCTCGTTGCATTAACACAGCTCCTAAACCTTTATGAGAAGCATCACAATAGACGACGAAGTCCTCGTTACCTTCAGGTAACGCTAAGATAGGAGCACTACACAACATCTCCTTAAGTAATTGAAATGCTTCCTCTTCCTTATCTCCCCATTCTTACTTAACACTCTTTTGAGTCAATTTGGTCAACGGTTTTGATATCTTCAAAAATCCCTCAATGGATCTTCGGTAATAACCGGCTAAACCCAAAAATTGACAAACTTCTGTTGGGGTCGTTGGTGCAGCCCAATCTTTAATTGCTTCAATCATAGCAGGATCTACATGAACTCCTTGTCTATCAATCACATGACCCAGAAATTGTACCGTCGAAATCCAAAATTCACATTTAGAAAACTTGGCATACAGTTTCTCTTTCCTGAGCAATTCTAAGATAAGTCGTAGATGCTCCTCATGCTCCTTCTCACTCTTCGAATAAATTAGAATGTCATCGATAAACACAATCACGAACTTATCTAAGTAAGGCTTACACACCCGATTCATGAGATCCATGAATACCGCCGGTGCGTTAGTCAACCCAAACGGCATCACCTAAAACTTGTAATGCCCGTAACGGGTTCTGAAAGCCGTTTTCATAATATCTTCCTCGCGAACTCGAAGCTAATGATATCCTGATCTCAAATCGATCTTCGAATACACACTCGATCCTTGAAGCTGATCGAACAAATCGTCGATCCTCGGTAACGGGTATCTATTCTTCACCGTTAACTTGTTCAACTCTCGATAATCAATACACATACGAAACGATCCATCCTTCTTCTTCACAAATAAGACCGGGGCTCCCCAAGGCGAAGAACTTGGTCTTATAAATCCTTTTTCGGCTAACTCTGCTAATTGTTTCGAAAACTCTTCCAGTTCAGTAGGTGCAAGACGATAAGGCGCTCGTACCACGGGTGCAGCACCAGGTATCAACTCAATTTGAAACTCTACTTGTCTAGTAGGCGGGATTCCCGGTAAATCATCGGGAAACACATCCGAAAAATCACGAACTATAGCCACATCTCCAATGCATCTCTCCTTCTTCTCCTTCCCTCCTTTCTCAGAAATTTGAGCTAAGAAAATGAAACATCCTTTTTCCATTAGCTTCGGCAATTTAGTGCAAGATATGATCGCTAATCTAGATGGGCCTCTCAATTCCTTTCGATCTCCTGGTATGTTCAGAATCTCTTTGCCATAAGGCACACGCACGATCTTCTCATCGCAAAGTATGTGAGCACGATACTTCGACAACCAATCCATTCCAATAATAACATCAAAACTTCCTAACGTGACGGGTAGAAGATCTATGTTGAAAGGACGATTCAGAAAGTTTAACGTGCAACCGCGAATGATAGTCCTAATCCTTTCTATGTCATTAGCTAACTCTACATCATAACCAATTCCTAAGGCCATTGGGGGTTTCTCTAGTAAGGGTGAAAACTTAGTGGACACAAAACTCTTATCGGCACCAGTATCAAATAGTATGGAAGCATAACGATTATTGAGAAGGAACGTACCAGTAACGACGTTCGGATCTTCTCCTCTCTCGTTCCCAAGTGCATACACTCTTCCATGAGCAGCTCCAGCTTCCACACATTGGTCCTCATTATCTTGTCGTCCACGGTTTCCTCCAGCTCCACGGTTTCCATGATTGTACCCATTACCACCCGATCCTTGATTTCCTCGGTTCCATGATTCCCTACACCCATTCCTATAATGTCCCTTCTTTCCACATCCATAACAAGTAACATTTGCCTTACTCATAGTTTCAGGAGTAGCTTGAACCATAGCAAGTGGTCGAGCTCTACAATCCTTAGCCATGTGTCCCATCTTAGAGCAATTCTTGCACATCACAGTACATCGTCCAGAATGATTCTTATAACATCAGTTACACTTGGGTGCATCTCCATTGTAGTTCTTCTTGTCTCCATCTCCCATAGCATAAGCTCTAGTAGTTGTTTGTCGCTTGTTTCGACGATCATTACCCTTAGAATGATTGTCCCTCTTCCTCTTTCCATTCTTGTCTTTCTCAGCTTCTTCCAATACCAACGAGTCCATCAATTGTTGAGCGATAGTGATAGCCTCATGAATGTTTGCAGGCTTAGCAGAAATCACATCGTTCCTTGTAGCTACCGGCAACCCATCGGTATACCTCTCAATCCTTTGCGTCTCAGTCCTAACCATATTCGGAAAAAGCAAGGCTAACTCTCGATAACGGCGATTGTAAGTTGCCATATCGGTACCCTTCACCTTAATATTCCAGAACTCAATCTCCGGCTTCTTAACCTCATTCCTTGGGCAGTAAGTCTGAATCAGCAAAGACTTAAATTGCTCCCAAGTCATAGCATAAGCCACATCACTCCCAACCGAATTACGGGAATTGTTCCACCAAGTTAAAGCTTCATCCTTGAAGGTAAAAGAAGCAAACTTTACATTCGCATTCTCCGCACAACCACTGACATTAAACACTGACTCAGTCTTCTCTATCCACCTGACCAAGTAGACCACTCCTTCAGTTCCACCAAACTCAATAGGTCCACAAATTTTAAACTCCTTGTAGTTACATCTATCAGCACGAACAGGTGGAAATGTTCCAGCAGAATTGTTGGAATGATTTGACTCAGCTAGTAGTTCAGCAACTCGTTGCTCCACAAGTTGATTGATCATTGCTTGATCCACAGTAGGTGCGTTAAGTGGAACATGATCATTGTCTCCCTGAACATCAACATTTTGATTCCTGTTCTTGCGATTTGTAGTGTCCAGGTTATCAGGAGTAGGGGTTTCAACATTCCGAGTAGGACGACATCCTCGCCGACCAGGGGTAGTCGTTGCTGGACCAGTTCTGGTAGCTCTAACAGGGTTTCGTCGTGGGGCCATTGATCTAAAACATCATACAAGGTTCATGAGTCTCCGATAGAACTTATCATATGCTCAACAAGAATTAGATCAACGAAGCCAAATCATGGAAAGAATATCAACAATACACCACAAGACATCAATAAGGCGAATAGGAACTCAATTTCCACAATATCCAAAAACCACATAATACCATATACTAATAGCCATCAACCATACAATAAAGATCCAACATCGTTCCAACTACCAAAATACACAAAAGATAATAATCGTTCCAAACGAGATGAATACTGAATGGAAAATACATCAAAATATGATAAATAGCTTTTCTAACCGAACACTCATCGGTGTAGAAAGCAACAAGACAACATAACTCAAACATCTAGCCACGCTGCTGGCGGAGGTTCCTCAACTCCTGCCTCAAGCCATCAAGCTCTCTCTATAGTGATCCTAACTCCACACTATGGGTGTCGCTGTCTCTCTTGAGGTCGGCCACCTCCTTCTCTAGCTCGGTATTCCTCTGCCATAACTTGCGATCGGCCTCTCGAGCTGTGATAAAACCTCGCTGTAAACCCTCAATATGCTCATGAATCTCCATTAAACCTCTCCTCATCTCAGTCGTCCTGCCCACAACCACAATCATATCAACCCTCAGATCCGCGATAAACTCTCCAATAACCATCTCAAGTCGATCAGATAACCGCGAGATCCTCTCGCCCTGTGCAGTAATCTGAGCCCACATCCTACCAGTCTCACCTAACTCTGCATACTCAGCAGAAACCTCAGAAGGTGCATACGACTCAACGGGACTACCAGGTGGTAACTAAAACAGAAATGGATGATCAGGTGAAACAGGCTCTATCGGATGTATAGGTGAATCAGGCTCCTCAGCCTGAGCTGGCGGCACTAATAAATCATCATCATCAAGCATCTCCTCCTCCTGAGGGTCATCCTCCTCCCCAGGGTCATCATCACCCTGCTCAGCCTCCTGAGGGTCATCCTCCTCATCCTCACCCTCGTACTCCTCCTCCTCCTCATCGAAAGAGTACGTCATCAATCATCGTCTCCTAACAGGTGAACCATGTGGTGAAGGGGTAGGTGATCTAGGACGACGACGCAATGATGTAGGTGGTGTATCTGACACAGCCTGAGCTAGCGGCACTAACAAATCATCATCATCAGGCATCTCCTCCTCCTGAGGGTCATCCTCCTCTTCAGGGTCATCATCACCCTGCTCAGCCTCCTGAGGGTCATCCTCCTCATCCTCTCCCTCGTACTCCTCCTCCTCCTCATCGGAAGAGTACGTCATCAATCATCGTCTCCTAACAGGTGAACCATGTGGTGAAGGGGTAGGTGATCTTGGACGACGACGCAATGATGTAGGTGGTGCATCTGACAGCAGAATGTGAGCATCCAAATGTAAAGATGGTGAAGTAAGGCGTACCGACATACGTGTCGTAGCTCGGTGGGCAAAACGTGGAGCCACACGAGCCAAAGCCTGATGAAGAGTAAGCTGCCTCGATGTACCAGGGAGCCCTAGAGGAGATGAGGGTCCTTGCGTAGATGCAACAGGCGGTGCAGAAGTAGAAGCTGTCGGTGACACAATAGCTGAATGCATGACAACCCTGTAAGGATCATCAGGAGCCATGGTGATCTGTGCTAGGCCTACAGGTGTAGTAAGAATATCCTCAACAACGTCAAACGTACGGGAGGCCATAGTCTGTGACAATGGCGTAGGGTAGGTGTAAGTGTTTCAAAACAAATAAACCGCGAACTCAAAATACCATATCAAAAATCATCATATAATTTCAAATCATATATATCAAGAAAGATTTAAAATACCGCATTACTAAAATCATTCATAAAATAATTAAGCCATATAATTCCTCAAAACGCCATCATATCACTAAATCAATAAATCTCAAATCCTTAAATCATCTCAAGAATTACATATCTAATAATCATCTCAATATACCTCAATAATAAAAATGATGCTTCGGCTTGGCGGGCTGGCGGGCAATGGTCGAAGATCATTTTCTATAAAAATCGGTTATAGTTTAGGTGTCTATTTACCTAGTTCTCTATAACCCTGGCTCTGATACCAATCTGTAACACCCCAAAATTTGGTACATCAGAAGACTCAACAAGTTTTCGGGGTACTACGGGGATTGGTATCCATTCAAAGTATGAAAGAACGAGATAAAGTAAACATAAGAAAAACAAAACCAAAACGGGTTTTAACGTTTACATTTATCCCAAAATCATCCAAAGTCAGGCCCAAAAGAAGTAAATATAGGTCCACAATTATTTATCAGAGTTTCAGAAAATAGATCCATAAACCAGGTGCCATTGCCAAGCCTCCAATCCAAGCATCCAAGGGCATCACTTAATTACCTGAGAAAACGCGCTAAAAGTCAGCTTTCGCTGGTGAGATCATAGGTTTAAATTCATAATTCAATATAGTGGACATATACGCAAAACGCTTGCTAGCTAGACTAGGCCTCAATCGTCCAACCAAATCGAATCAACCCTATAGGTGCACACTATAGTCCAATAACCAAATCAAATCAAATCAATCTGTATGCGTAAGGATACGACATACCCAACATGCGTAAGGATACGACATGCTCAACTTACCTAGATCTAGTCTAGGCCTCGTTGTATAGCTTACCTAGTTCTTGACTAGGCCTCGCTCCATAACCAATTCAATAGCTTACCTAGTTCGGGACTAGGCCTCGCTCTATAACTAAATCAATAGCTTACCTAGTTCGGGACTAGGCCTTACTCTATAACCAAATCAATAGCTTACCTAGTTCGGGACTAGGCCTCGCTCTATAACCAAATCAATAGCTTACCTAGTTCGGGACTTGGCATCGCTAAATCCTACCTAGTTCTATAAGCATAGCAAGTTTTGAAATCAAAAAGCGATAATAGTCCACATAAAACATTTGCACGTTTCTCACCCCAAGTATTGAAAACAAAGTTCAAGAGTAAAAGTGAGGCTATGACTCACCTCAAGTCCAGAAAATCCTCAAAAGAAATCGATAGATGAAAGACGTAAGCAAACTCAAGTAACGGCAACTACAGACTCGGCACTTCCTAACAATATCAAACGCGTTCAGAAATCATTTCCTCAAAATCAAATATTCCCATTCCCGAACATATTCCATTTAACTTTCCAAAAATATCCATTTCTCAAATTATCTTCATATATTAATTTGAAATTTGACGTTTGGTATCCATATGGGTGGAGGGTCGACACAACTCAAACCAAGAAGCCACAACGAACGAAATAATAAACTATCTATAGGTCTAATATTAGCCCAATATATTATTTAAATAAATCATCGAAGATTATCAAATCCGTCGATTTGGTAATCCCCCATATTTATTTACGTAATACATCGCTCCAAGATTATACCCAACCTAAATCACATTGCACAAAGAATACTATATGGTATATATCGTAATCCAATAAATTCTCTATATATATTCGTCAATTTAGCCAACTCCACGAGATATATAGTAATTTATTATCCTAATACATGTACCACAACCTATGGGCGTCGTAGGATACGATGCCAATTAATATACTCATTTTCTATAGCTAAATAAACCCTATTTAACCCGCCGATTAAATAAGTTACGTAGTTATAGAAAACGGATATACTAATCGTCATATATCCGTGACAATACAAAAGTCACATAATAAAGCCCACTTGGACTTAAGTAACCACAACTCGTATAACTCGATAAGTTTACCAAAGTTATAAAAGTCATCATGTTTTTATTTATTACTTACCCGACGTATTAGTTCTCGACATTATTTATAGTTATTATTTATAATAATACCCCGACATTTATTGCACTATTCGCATAGTATAATAATTATCGTTATATTATTATAACATTTACTCGTTATCGTTTTATTATTAGTATACGCATATATATATATATATATATATATATATATATATATATATATATATTTATATTTATATATATATATATATATATATATATATATATATATATATATATATATATATATATATATATATATATATATATATATATATATATATATATATATATATGTTCGTTTATCACGTCAATATACGTATATAAACGATTATATTATCAATAATATTATTACGAGTATTATTTTTAATGTTTGATTTTAAATATTTATCGAGTCATAAGAATTTGGTAACATGTCCGAGTCATCACTCTCGGCTCATAGTCCAAGTCCAAAAATAATAACCAAGTCATGAATAAATAAACAACTCCGTCCAAATCAATCCCAAATCCACGTGCTACAACATGAGGGTCCGACTACGGCACCCGACTAATCCTATCTCCATCATTCTAAGTGACCGTCTCACAATCGGTCCCCAAATACTCTTTTCATCAACACATCTCCAAAATATACCATAAGTCCATATCAACTCGGCTCCAAAGTAACGACAATAATATCAAAATACCAAAAGCAAAATACCACAACAGCAACAATAATAGCAACAAGAAGAACATCAGGAAACCAATTAAGACTACCAAATAATACATGTTATCCGGGTCGACTACCAAGTCAAACCACTAGTCCAAGGACTCCCTTGGAGTCACGGCTCAAACATGAACCACAAAAAGTCATACCCGAGACCATCATGGTCTCGGCTAGCTCTCCCGAGCTCGACACAACTCCAAACCGACCCCAAGGGTCGTGGTATCAATCAAACAACCACAACATCAAATAAACCTTGGCCAAAAATCAACTATAACCAAGAATCTCATCACCAAAACCCTCGACATCATCTATACACAAGACCAAGAATCAAAAACTCCACAAAAGTTCAAGAAAGACACAAGCCGAGAGCATGGAGCTCTCGGTTTCACCTCGACCTCCTCCAAAAACATGAAACCCGGATACCAAACACTTGATACATCACATTTTATTCAAAGACCCATTTATATATCATGGTTTATTCCACAACCCGAACGAAAATCTTTAAATTCGTGACCCTTGGTCACATTTTCATCAAAAATTCGAGTGAAAACTCGCCTCACCTTTGATTCACAAGACCCAAAACGTGACAACTTCCAAAAACAAGAAGATGGTGACGACTTTAGTGATTATACGAAGTGTTTTAAGGGTATAAGGGGCGCGTGTGGTGGTAGATCGGAAAGGGAATGAGATAAGGAGTTGATTGGTGGTGGTGGTGTGATCGTGGGAGTGGCGGTGTGGTGGTGGCAGCCGGAGTTAGGGGGTGGCGGCTAGGGTTTTGTGAGGTTGGAATGATATATTGAGAGAGAGAGATGAGAGTTGGTGTGGTTGTGGTTGTGTTTGTGTTTGTGCCAGGCAAAAAGACCACAAGGACGATTTTTGTATCACTCTTACAAGAGAAAAAAAAAAAAGAAATGATAATAATAATAATATTAATAGTAGGGGTAAGGTAACTAGGTGTAAGATACACGGACCAAAACCCGTAACTTTTCAAAAAGATCTCAACATACTCAAACCGAGCTCGATTCCCAATAATTTAAAAATCTCACGATACGTTCCAAAATATAAATATCCGAACCAATATTAAAATAATTAAAATTGTTTGGTTGTCCTAGTGCCGGAGTCAATGTAGTGCCAAATAATGATCTCAAAAGTAAATCATCACGAATGATTCGAACCAAATCATTAATAATAATCAAATTCCATAAATAACGTACGATTAAAAATCACATTCCAACGTTCATAAAATATCTCGTCACAATAAACTTTTCAAATATTCCAAAATTATAAATTTTAAAGTAATGCGGGTTTTTAAAACGGCTCCCTAATTTGCGAGTTGTCACAGTCAATGGGAATGAGAGCGAATTATATCGATTATATGAACCTCTCTCTCAATTCTATAAACTTTTACAAATCTGGAAGGATAGAAGATGATTTAACACACCGTATACAAGCACGCTGGTTAAAGTGGAGAGCAGCCACATGAATTCTTTATGACAAGAACGTTCCTCTAAAGGTGAAAGGAAAATTTTATAAGGTGGCGATTCGACCAGCTATGTTGTATGGGTTAGAGTGTTGTCAGTTAATGAAGACTCAAGAAAATAGGATAGAACTGGCATAATTGAGGATGCTAAGGTAAAATTGTGGTAAAACTATGTTAGACATGATCCTGAATAGAGTTTTTCGAACAGAACTCCAAGTTGCGATTATAATCAACAAGATGAGAGAATGACGATTGAGATGGTTTGAGTATGTCAAGAGTAGACCATTGTCACATAGTGGAGTCCATTAATGTCAATGGCTTGAGGATAAGGGGTTAGACCAAAGCTCAGGTGATAGGACAAAAGCTTGACTTGAAGGAGCTCTTATTGTCCGAGGACATGGCCTCTAATAGTAACACGTGAAGAACTGGGATTATGTAGATGAGTAGGGCGCATAGTGAAGTGATGCATAGTAACTTCGTGAGAGTAGTTTATCACCCCTAGGTATGGAGTCACATTTCTTTTCTTGTCTTGCAACACCCCTGTACGAACTTTTATATTTGGCATATGCCCATTTAGCATTTTATGAGATCATGCCGGTAGGATTTCATGCTTTTATGCTTTTCGGCTTATGTATGTTCGTTTAACTTTATTCCTTATATGTTTCTATGATTGTATCCCATAGATGGCTATATGGATTTTATGCGTGTTTTATTTTTACACTTATATTGTTTTATCTTCTTATGTGTTGTCTTTTTGAAATATGATTTTTATGTGCTCTTAGTGTCATATTTTTCATATATATGATTGCATGCTCTCATGTTTCTATGTAGATATGTATTTATGTCTTTGCACGCTTGTATGTTTTTGTTTTATATGCTTTCTTTTGTGTCATTGTCATTTCCATTCTCACACGCACCACAAATAAAGTCTATTTGCTTGCATGCACGCATACAGTCTTTTTACCATCGGGTAGAGGTGTGACTGTCTACATCTAAGTTTCACATACTTCGCTCTGGCGAGATTAAGTATTGTTGTTAGTTCTCGTGTCAACGCTTGTGATTGTGCATACTATAGTAAACGAAACAGCTTAGCAAATGAAAAGAACACTCTTTTGACTATCTTTGTACGTAAACATTCAAAATAAAAACGATAAAAAAAAGACTTGATAGTTGTTGAGAATTGACTTGAAGTCTTCTATCAGTATTCATACATTCACATTGTAGATGCTTTATTATCTGTACATATATTCTTCAATTATATAGAGGCTACCATAGTACCATTGTTAGTTTTAGTTCATAGGAATGGTTGCTTCGGCACATTCCACCTGATATTAGCAAATATAACATGTCTGTCAAGTTTCATGCTTTTGTTGTCACCATAACCATATTATCCGAGTTACCAACTTCTTGTTATGGATTAAGTAGAGGGTCATCTCTCAACATTGAAAACAAAAATGACATTCTGATTTCGCCAAATGGGCTTTTCACAGCCGGTTTTCATCCAGTTGGAGAGAATGCTTATGGCTTTGCAGTATGGTTTTCTGAGCAAGTAGCAACAACTGGGAGTCGAACCGTGGTTTGGATGGCTAACCGAGATGAACCCATAAATGGAAAGCATTCAAAACTGTCCTTAGAGGAAGATGGAAATCTTGTTTTGGTAGATGCGGGTACAAGAGTTATTTGGTCAACTAATACAAGGTCAACCTCTCCTTTAGTCCTAGTCCAATTACAACTCAATAACACAGGTAATGACACACACTCTCTCTCTCTCTAGCTCTCTGTTTTTATATACACAGCGGAATTCATAATATTATAACAGTACAACTTGTCACAGCGAGTTTTGATCTGTAAAATATAGTTTTAAATTTATAACAAGGAAAAATGTAGATTAGCTTATGCATAGTATTGATCGTATACCCTATCGTGTATAGTATAGTTCCGATAAGTCCCAGATCAAATACACGAAAGTAAAGTAAATTATCAAGTTTAGTATTAGAATTATTTATGAGTTGAAATGAGAGTTTGTAACAAAAATTATAGTTTGCTTAAGCAGGTGATCGACAAAGAACTATGAAACTCACTTTGCTAGTGGCAGAAAGTATATGTAAAACAATGTGTTTTACATCAAATAAAGGAAAAAAGAAAAACCAATTTTTACAAAATTCTGACAAACTCTTCAAGCATGTAAAAGAATAGTTTTAGACGTTTTTTTGTTACTAAAGAAAAATGGAACTTTGCCGATCTACATAGTAAGTCAACTAGACATGTGTTAAATGCATATGTGTCGGATAGGAAATCTCATGCAATCTTTGAATTTTAAGCTTTCTCGTTTTCACATTGTAATATATATGGCTATGCAAGTTGGTCTATAAAAGCAACACAAAATGATGTAGCAAGATGTACCAGTAGCTTACAAAGACTTACAAAAGAAAGATTTTAAGTTTTAAGTTTTGGAGTATTATTCTTAATCCTACCATGCATTTTGTCTCCTAAAATAAAGTTGTAATGTTTTGTGAGTCTCCAAAGTTTATATTTGATCAGTATGATATCCGTTTCCACAAGCCTTTAATATTTCCATCAAAATATTTTGTGAGCAAGTCTAGATCTCATATATCCAAGAGTATATACCTTCTCAATTTTCATTTTTCAGTCAACTGTTAATCCACATATACATCTTTTATTTAAATACTAGACAAATATCCGCGCACCACGACAATGTATAGTCGCACATAATTAAACTTGCGAACTTGTGATTTTGGTATAACCCTTGATGCAACCGTTTTTATTTATTTATATATTATTTTTTCTTAGTTTTTTATAATTGATTGAAACGGTTGCAACCGTGTGACTCTAGACGAATACCCACGAAAACAGCATTTTGTAAGCCAATTGACAAAGAAATATATGATGTTAATATTATGGTGCAAGACTTAATTTTGCAGTCATATTATGTTTGTAAAATTCAATTATTTGTCGCTCAAAAAGTTCACAACAATGTGTTTGTAAGTTTAAATTCATTGTCAAAGTACTCATTATTAAAAAAGGGTAAGATTTATTTAAGTTATTTAGTTTGAGTTGTATTAAAAAGGTCTCAAAGTTTCCATTAATAAAATGTCTCTGTTGCATTTAAGACTCGTGTAAGTTAATTATTTTACAGGGTATTTTGAGATGCCAAAAGTTATTTATAGATCTAACTTTTATCATAGAACCCATCAAACAATTTTAACCACTCATTTTTTTTTATCAAAATAAAAAAATAAACTTCCACCCTTTTTTTAAAACTTAAATATTTCGCAATCCGTAAATCGTCAAGTTACAAAAAAAATACCATCGCGGCGAGAATTAAAATCATATATGATTCGTAAGAATCATATATGATTCGATTTTAACAAATCATATATGATTCTTACGAATCATATATGATTCTTAAGAAATCATATATGATTCGTAAGAATCATATATGATTCGTAAGAATCGAATCATATATGATTTTTTACGAATCATATATGATTCTTTCTGGGTGGAAACTAAAAAAAAAGTTCGTCGAAAGTATATAACAATGCATATCAATAGAAAGATCATTTAATTCTCGTCGCGATGGTATTTTTTTTTTTGTAGCTTGAAGATTTACCGTTTGCAAGATATGTTGTTTTAAAAAAAATGTGGAAAATATAAATGGTTGGATATGATTGGTTGATAGGTTCTATGGCATGTATGGGTTCTTCATGGATCTCAACTCATTTTGAGATTAACTTTACTCCTTTTTAAAAGATTTTAAGTTTTTAAGAATATGCAAATTTGCTTTGTAATTGGTCTTAATATTTTTATCCTTCCAGACCAGTAATACCAATACTCATAAATCTATTCACGAATCAATGTTACAGGTAACCTTGTGCTCCATGAATTAGGACAACCTATTTGGCAAAGCTTTGATCATCCAACAGATACACTTCTTCCAAATCAACCCTTCACTAAAAACACACAACTTGTTTCTTCAAGAAGTTCTTCTAATTACTCTTCAGGTTTCTATAGGCTCTTTTTCGATTATGATAGTATTCTTCGACTACTTTATGACGCTCGAGAAACAACTTCGTTATACTGGCCTGATCCCAGATTACTATCATACGAAGTTGGAAGATATCAATATAATGATGGAAGGATAGCAATCCTTGATTCTAATGGTCAGTTCATCTCATCAGACGGTTTCAAATTAGTATCGGCTGATTATGGGACAGTTTGCCAAAGAATCATGAAGATTGACACTGACGGTAATCTAAGACTATACAGTCTGGTTCATCATGAAAATGTAATGAAATGGGAAATTCAATGGCAAGCGGTGTCTCAATCTTGTAAGATCCATGGTACTTGTGGACCAAACAGTCTCTGTACTTATTCTCCAAAAAAATTTAGGAAATGCAGTTGCTTACATGGGTATAAGATGGTCAATTCCGAAGATTGGAGTTATGGGTGTGAGCCTGATTTCAAGCTATGCACACAAAATGACTGCGATTTCATACAGCTACATAACACAGAATTTTATGGCTACGATATTCGGCTGCTCATAAATAGAACGGTTGACTCTTGCAAGAAGGATTGCTTGCAGGATAGCACTTGCACGGGGTTCCAATACAATTGGAATGATGATCTGTTAGGATTTGGTTGCTTCACTAAGAGTTCCTTGCAAAATGGGTATCAAATGGGGGTAGACAATTCAGTGTTTATAAAAGTACCAAAGACTTTGGTGCCATTCTATAATGATAAATTCACAAGTCAATCAAGCTTTATTTGTCCACACCAAGTGGTGACGCCGATAATAAGGTCTTATGAAGATAAAAATGATCACAAGCAACTTGGACTCCTGCTAGTATTTGGATGCATGATTGGGTTTATTGAGATTATTTGCGTCGTAAGTTTTTGGTACTGTACGAGTAAACGCTCATCTATAACTGAGCAAAATTTTCAACCAGTTGCTACAGGTTTCAGAAAGTTCACATATAGTGATCTGAAAAAGGCATCACATAATTTCAGTGAAGAAATAGGGAGAGGTGGAGCTTGTGTAGTGTATAAAGGCAGGCTATCAGACAACAGGATTGCAGCAATCAAGAGGCTCAAAAACACTAATAACCAAGGGGAAGCTGAATTTCAAGCTGAGGTAAGCATGATTGGGAGGGTAAACCATATGAACCTCATAGAGATGTGGGGCTATTGTGCAGAAGGGAAGCATAGGCTTATTGTATACGAGTATATGGAGAATGGATCTTTGGCTAACAACTTGGGAATTGGTAAACTTGATTGGGCAACAAGGTTTAATATTGCAAAGGGTACTGCTAAAGGACTAGCTTATTTACATGAAGACTGCTTGGAGTGGGTTCTACATTGTGATGTGAAACCCCATAACATATTGTTGGACGCTAATTACATTCCTAAGGTTGCTGACTTCGGTCTTTCGAAACTGTTTGATAGATGTGATAGCGTCCAATGGAACTTCTCCGTGATGCGAGGGACACGTGGATACATGGCTCCTGAATGGGTGCTTAACTATCCAATCACTTCAAAAGTTGATGTATTTAGCTATGGGGTAGTCATGTTGGAGATGATAACAGGAAGGAGTCCAGCACGCATGCATCAAGCAGATGACGGAAATTGTAAGACTAAGCATGGGGTAATTAATTGGGTAAGAGATAAGATTCATGAGTTTGATGGAAGCCGAAAAGAATCATGGGTTGATAAGATCGTGGATCCTTCAATAAGCAGTGAATATGATCGGGGCACAATGGAAAATTTGGTTAAAATTGCACTACAATGTGCCGAGGAAGATAGGGAGGCAAGACCCTCAATGAGCCAGGTGGTTGATATGCTTATACATCTATGACAGATGACAAATCCCACTGTGTTATGTTACTTTCGTAATGTGTCAACAGACTCTGCTGGTTATATCTACAGTTTTGTCCATGATGTCTTGTTGGTAACAAAACAGAAAACGTTGATCTTGTAATTTGTGGATCGAGCAAATTATTTATGTTTAGTCTTGTATGGTAAGGAAAAACTATATGTAACTATTGTCTTATAGTTTAATTTTAGAGAAAATTTGGTCCAGTTTTCACTTTGAAAAATAAAAAATAAATAAAAAATAAAAAATATATATATATATATAAGAAAAAAAAAAAAAAAGAGCGACTTATAGACCGTACAACTTTACTGAAAACTTGACACACGTGTCCAAAGTTGTGACCTACTTTTTTTTCAATAACTAATAAAAAGTGAGACTCACGGTTGACTTTGAAATTAAAAAAATTAAAAAATAAAATTAAAAAAATAAAAATAAAAAATAAGGCCTATATATGACTTTTTTAATAAGACAAACTGGTTTAGCGAAACATAACTTTGGTCGCACACACTACAACAATAGTCAAATTCTACACATCTTTAAGCATATAAGTACACACTTGTAAATGTTTAATATATTGAACACAGTTTCTTTAGTGTGTAGAGAAATGTTGCATGAATAATATTTTAATTTAACATTTGCAAATATGAACAAAATAGTTAAATGTTCACATGAAGTGTGGAAAATAAATCTCAAAAACACATGTACAAGTGTGGAAGAATAATATATATATATATATATATATATATATATATATAGTGTGAGGTTCTTTTAAGAACCAAATAAATTGCAAGAATTACGAGAACCAATCTTAGCCTTCTATTATTTGATCAATGGCTGTAAATGGTGGTGGCACAACCGTAATAAACTTAAACTTTAGGTAACATTTTATAAATGATCAAAGGGCATTTAAGGTATATCAACATTCTTAATATTCAGTTTTTATCTCTTTCAAAACCGCTCCTACTTAACATTCGTGCTATTAAGTTTCAGTTTTTATCTCTTTTTTCTCCCACTCTAAAAACCCTAGCCGCACCTTTTCAATCGGTTAAAAAATTACGCTATCTGTTCTCTCTCTCAACATGAAACCACCACACTCTTAATGTATTTTCGTAGATCTTCTACGACACCTTCTTCCGTTGGGACAAATCCACGAAACCAGATCTCGCTAGATGGGTCCATGACAACATCGTACATCTTGACATCATAATTTGGTTCTGACATTGGTTGGGGTGTTAAGAGATAACGGTTGGGCGCCGTCTCTCCTGATAACTATTTTGGTTACAACAAAAAGAAGAGAAAGATAAATATGTGTCCACCATGGCAACGATTTTGGAGTTTTGGTGTTGTGTGGTGATGGTTGAGCTAGAGGATGCGGTTCTGGGATTGGAAGATCTGTAATCGGTCCAGATATGTCTAGTGAGTTGGACACCCAAGGCTTGGACAACACTCCCAGGTTCGGTTCAGATTTGTTAATAATATGATGTCTGCTTCATATTTGTAATATATATGCCCTTCAAGGATTAAGTTTTTTTGGTTCACTTGGTCACCTTGATATACGTACTACTCAAAATTGGATGGTTTTTGTTGCTAAAATTGTTAT
Organism: Artemisia argyi; assembly: GCA_030686995.1. NCBI lineage: Eukaryota > Viridiplantae > Streptophyta > Magnoliopsida > Asterales > Asteraceae > Artemisia > Artemisia argyi. The sequence goes on along the minus strand of JARVZY010011371.1, from coordinate 83,408 downwards.
TAAAAAATAGTTTGATCAACTTTAGAAATTTACAGAAACGAGAAGGTGAGTTGATATACATTTTTATTGAATCAAATGGAACTAGTGAGTTGATAGCACATCAGGCCACAATAAATATCGATATAGAAAGTGTTGATCTATGCACATATGCACTGGACTTTTTTCTTACATGTTACAGTAGTATGATATAATGTGATTGTGTGTTTTTGATATGAGTATATTATTGCGACTTCAACTTGCAATATTCAGTCTAAACACTCGAAGTATATTTGTTGCGAATTCAAGTTGCAATAGTCGGTCTAATCACACATAAGAGCACCTCTGCACATGTGTAGCAGAAGGTGTGCACATGTATGATCGACACATTTGTGCATGAACAACGTCCGGTGCATATGTGCATAGATCAACACCGAAGTTGCAATCAAACATACTCACTTATGTATACAACATTCAACACATATGTATTCAACATGCAATCTGAACACAATCTAGTGTGTACATCTTTGTCAGTTGCATAATATTTTGTTTGAAATGTCTTCTAAAATTACAATACCTTTAATTTTCTATGTCACGTTATATAAGTAAGCATTTAAAAGTTTTTCATTTTTTTCAGGTAAAGACGATGAAGATGAATGCTGCAAATGTGTATACTTCAAGAAGAATGAATTCGATAAAAAAAAAAGGACGATGAATGCATATGTGTTTATATACTTATGAGCGAAAACTTGAGCATGCTAAATATGTGAAAACACAAGTGCATGCCGCATGAGATACGAGTTTACATGGACAAACTTGAATACATGTATACATATGCATATAGATGAACTCTCATGCACATGTATATACAACGGATCAAGAGTTTCTAATGAAGGAACATACATGTGCATTAGGCAAAAGCAAAAGCCAATAGATACACAAAGTGTGTTCATTTCATATGTTTATATACATTTGAACTTAGAGTTCTAATTTTCTATCGTGTTAAGATTTGTATATACTCTTGAAAATATGTATTGATGTTTATGTTATTAATTAGTTTATTAGAAATTTAAAGGTTTAAAAGTTCTACTACAAGTTATGCGTTTTGCGACTGTGCATGCATGTGTATTAATATGAATTTTACCAAGACATGCACATTATATATCTATCTAAAAGGCAGGATTTGGGTTAGGCCTAATTGTGGTTTTAAACACACAATGTATGGCACATATTGCTCCAATTACTGTTATAAGCACTGTTTGTGGGATTAAAAAAAATAACAGCTAACTAATTACAAAACATGTGGTGCATATGTGGGTAACTACTGTTATAACAACTGTTCATGGCCTAATCCCCTAAACGAACACTACGTATATCTCCCCAACCCAGAAGCTTCTTCCCCATTCCAGCCTATCCACAACATAAAATCATCCCATGGTTTCCTGTTCTTTCTTTATTAACCCAAAAAATCTCTCCACCCTTCCAGATTCATCCATTCTAATTAAAAAAAAACCTGACACACAAATCACACTCAAACCCTAGATTGTTCCACATCCACAAATCCCAAATCACACACGCACACGATTGTGATGGGTTTTCTGGCAAACCACGCATCTCAGGTATGTGATTGGTTTGGGTTTAATTGGGTTTAGGTTTATGGGTTGTTAAATTTTGGGTTTTAAAAAATAGTATTCATTGGGTTTGTAATTGTTTTGTGAATTATTCGCAGGTTTAAACAACAAGATCAATATCACTAGAACCTTCTCTCTTTCCTTGCTTACATCGATCATGGGTTGGCTACAAAGATGCATCTAGATTCTAACAAGATCATTGAAGAGGTGGATATCACATATTCAAATACAAAAGATACCCATTACTTTATCATGGATTGCAAAAGAGAATGAACATATTTGTGTATAATTGCAAGTTTGAACATGGATTGCAAAAGAGGATGAAGTGCGGATGCCATGATTTTTTTAATCAAGGTATGTAGTTCTTAATCCTTTTTACTGATTTGTGGCTAATTTGTGTTTAGTTTAAGTGGCTATTGACAGGAAAAACAGATTAACATGCTTTGATAATACAAAGTAAAAAGGTCAAGTCAGGCCGGGTGATTAGTTATGAGATTAATACAAAACCAAAATTTAAATAGTAACCCAACTAACATTTTTATTGAATAAAACAATTTAGGAAGATTATCAATATTGGTTTTTATGGCCAGTGAACTTTTAGAGTCTTCGGGATCTATAGCTACTTCTATTTTCACCTTCAACCCATTATGAATAGAATTTCTCAGATTGATAAGTTTTCATGGTAATCGGGTACATGGGTTAAATCCTACCAACTAAAATGTTGAGGGTGCATTACTCGGCCAAAAGGTCGGAAACTATAGTTAGCTCAAATATAAAAGAAATGTTGAATATGAAAGCTGAGAAATTTTTGCTTTTGATTATCTGTTTTAATGTGATCTTTAGTATAGTGCTAAAGAATTTGAAATTTGTTTTTAAATGGTGGGTTTGGATGCTGCAATGGGCCCTCCGTGGTTGCGTTTGTATGCTAAAATGGGCGCATTTGTGGTCTAAAGTAATTTCGGGAGTTTGGCACGTTGGGTTTCATATTTTTTTGAGAAAAAGGTGATTATGGTTAATTTGCAAGGTAACGTGCCCAAATGTGTTAATATACATCTGTAAAGTGTGCCGGGAGATGGTTTTTTCTTTAATGTGTCGAAATGCGCTAAAGGTTCTACCTTATGTGCTGCCCTTCCGTGCAAACCATAAAGTTAGCGCCTACTGCTTATTTTTGTCTTACTTATTTTTTTTTAAGTCTTAGGTGTTAGCAGAAATGAGGAGAAGCTTGAACCAACAGTTTATTTGAACAAGAAAGAAGTTCCAACTAGGGCCTTAATTCATTGCATTATTTGTTGCATTTACCCTATTTGGGCCTTAACCATGCCTAACTTCTGATGCCTCTTAATGCTCCTTTAACAGGTTGACGACCAGGTTTTCTGAAGGAACTCGAGTGTTTATCATGGATCGTATGCTAGCAACAGGTAAATTATTTTCATTTCTACATTCACGGCTGCACTTTATAAGATACTCCATAATATTTATGTTTCATTTCCATTCTAATATTTTTCTGTATGAGCTTATTCTTTTATATGATATGTTTGGTGTATGGGTCTATGAATGAGGGAATGGGTACAGAAGAGATGAAGCATGGTCACAAATACGATTATAAACTGTCATCACAAGCTGTGTATAGGCTGTGATCGCAGTTAGCATCGGTTATAATAGATATATATATATATGATTCGGTTGTTGGTTGCATGTTTGACTTGGTTGTGATGATATTTTTAGCCATTTATTCTAAGAAAATGTGGGAAATTATGATGTTAGTATTACTCCATAATATGTACACAGATGAGTAAATTTAAAATGAGTATTGCGATCTTTGAATGCAGTCAACGATTTTCCTGCTGCTAAAGAAGGACTTTTAATAAGGAAGCGGCGTGGTGTTTTTTATGATGTTGATACCCTTACTGAGCTCAAAGGTTTTCAGATAAAAGGCGAGAAATGAACTAAAAGCCCATCAAATTTTACAGGTACGGGTTCTAAACTTGAATGACTTCATGGTTATAAACACCTCAGAATCAAGTTCATGGTCTATTGATTTAGAAGCTCAATCATGATACGATGTTTAGAAATTAACCGCTCCGTTGCCAATATGTTGTTGCAAGTGAACGAATCTGCTACTTGCTTTAAATCCCACTTATTAACATTGATTCATGAGTTTGTTATACAACTGAGTTTATATTTTTTGCTTGATGACAGGTATTTGAGAAAGGGTTGCTGATACTAAGACCACTGCCCAAACTATGAAATACCTAACCACTGCCGAATCAGTTGGCTCAGGTTTTAGATTTGAGAGAGTAAGTTTGACTAATAACCCTTGATTTTTTTTTTATTATTTTTTATTTTTATTATTATTTTTTAAAGCTGTCTATCCTGAACTCATCTTTATTTGCTGAATTGCAGCTCTGTTTTTCAACAGCTGAACAAACATGAAAAAGATATTGAACGTGTTTTGTGGTATCAAGTAAGCTCATCTGGTGAGCTGCTCAAACAATCTTCATCTAGAGCTAATCTAATATTATCATTTATCATGATTAAATTCCATCTTCTCTACTAATTTAACTGGTAATCTGCCTTTCATAGTACAAAAATACTCAATACGGTCGGACCGATGTATGGATAATAGATAATAAATTCAAAACAAAACTAATGCCAATTAACATGAACTGATTTATTTAGCGTGTTGCAGCCTGTAACTAATATATTAGGCTATTAAGGTGGTTGGGTTATCAGTATTTTGTAATGGGTCTTAATAGATAATATTTTTAATATGGGTAGGGTGGGCTGGCTAGCTAAAACTTATACTGTGACAGAAACTTTTTTTTTTTTTTTTTTTTTTTTTTTTTTTTTTTTTTTTTTTATCTCATTTGAAAGTATCATAGTTAGTCATTTGTAGTCTTTATGTTATGCAGTCACTTTCTAAAATTTATATTCATTTAATCATCAATGCAGGTAAAAGAGGTGGATATTGAACATGTGTTGACAAAAGGAACAATAAAGGTGTTCAATGAGTGAAATCAAGATCGAAGTGGCTATGGAAACAAGGGGGATTTTTTTTGAAGGGCAAATAGATATATAAAAATAAAAACTCAGAACATAGATACAGACCAGCACAAAGAAAACCACATGCCCTTTTCTATAAGACATAGATACAGGGCTGGAGGTGACCTATCAAAGAACAATGAGCAATCTCACGAGCATGCAAAACAACAAAAAGAGGACCAAGAGGCTAACTAAATTATGAGTGAACCCGAAGACAAACTACGACCAAAAGAAGAGAAGCAAAACAACTCCGGTAGCCAATTACACACCATTGCTCGGACCTGTATCTATGTCTTATAGAAACAAGGGGGATTTGTAAAATCTTTTATTCCTTTATTAATTTTTTTGTACATGTGGACCTCATATAATACTATATGTATGCAGCTTATTCATACATGGGTTCATATACAAAATACGTTACATATACATCTTTTCGTCCATGTATAATGCTTCTATACTTTGGTCTTCTATAGACATAAATCAACACAGCACACCCGCAACAACACACGGGCTCACCCTTTAGCCCACTATTAAAAATATAAAAAACTTAACTAAGCCCACTAAAATTACAAAACTTTTTTTTAATCTAAAATAAACCAAACACAATAGAAAAAAACCTCCAACAACATAATGTCGCACAAAAAAAAAATTACCAAACAATACGTTTTATAGACCTATATGCTAAAAAACGGACGAGTTACAACATGTACCATAAAACACGTCAAATGCAAAACGTTAGACAAACAAAAAACATTCTAAAACAAGAACACACTTAATAATTGTACTTATAACAATTACGGAGTAGTAAACAAAACTTTTTTTTAGACATTATATACCAACAAATCTAGCAAATTACAACATATTGCCTAAAACACGTAAAACAAATAAACGTTCGCCAAACACAAAAGTGTCCAAAAATCCCCGTCGCAACGCGCGGGCTACCCTGCTCGTGTATATATATATACTAGAAAGGTGCCCGCGCGATGCGGGGCGGATTGTTGGGGTGAAGAGGAGGGAGGTGGGGCGGTGGAAAGTGGTAGTTGGGGTGATTGTTGAGATAGTTATAAATTGTTGTGGGTGGTTGTTGAGGTGGTTATAAATTATTGGGGATGATTGTTAGGGGTGGTTGTTTCTATAATTAGTAAGTAAAAGTCTGAATTTTTAAGCCTTTCTAATTATAGAATAGTCCCAAATACATTATATAGTAGTATAGATATATCAAATTTTGGACCAGAACTTAAGCTGCTCTTGAAACCACAATAGACAAATGTGCATGACTAATCTTACGTAGTACAATGCATGTGGTCAGTTGAAAAAAATGTTAAAAAATTGTGACGATAAGATATATGTATCTGTAAAATTGTGGATCTAACCAACTACAGAATCTCATAAGTAATTCTAAAAGGAAAATGAAAAATTTAATTTTACCATTATACCCTTTTAAATTAAATAATAAAAGTAAATATCTAAAAAATCTGATTGGTTGATGCTCGTTCTCGCAGTTCTCGCAATTTATTTGGTTCTGAAAAGAACCCTACCCTATATATATATATATATATATATATATATATATATATATATATATATATATATATATATATAGTGTAACTTTCAAACGAGAACCATTTTAACTGCGAGAACTGAGAGAACCACCAAAAACATACATGCACGCCTTCAATAATTGTATTTTTGCACATATGTTTTAAAAACAACACATATGTTTTAAAAAAACATATTTGTTTTAAAGAATTTGATAAGAAATTGAAAATACAAATTTTTTCTTTGAAGGTGTGCATGTGTGTTCTTATAAGACGTGCAACGACAATATTGCGGCCGTGAGTAAAGTTTTTGTGAAAAAAGATGATGAGTTCATAATTATATTGAAGAACATAGGCGGATGCTTACGATTATTGATGATTTGCATGTATTTTTATTTTATTTTAAAAGGCGTGCATGCATGTTTTTGGTGGTTCTCTCAGTTCTCGCAGATAAAATAGTTCTCGTAAGAAAGTCCCCCTATATATATATATATATATTAATTTGAAATTTTAGTTGGTGTGGTGGGAGCATATTTTGATCAAAAAGAATAATTGTTTTTGATAAATGCAATCTAATGTGCCAACTTAACATAAAACAAAACCCTTTTATAAATTATTTGTAGATTGAAAAATAAATCCCGTTGTACTTTCATTGAATGGGGATAAGATGAATTTAAATAGAATTTTGACTGAATTTAATATTCTTTAAATGTGCTTAAAAATAATAAAATAAGAAAAAAAATCTTTAATTTAACAGCTTTTTCTATAAAAAGGTTTTATCCAATCAATTAATCTAACTTTACAACAACAACTGTTAGGATTCATTATAGAAGTGTTACTATTATAGGTCATGTATTTTATAATAAAGTCTAAACGTTCTAATTGGTTTAACATATAATGTAATAGACGTGAGGTAGGCTAAAGTATTATGTAACTAAGTAAAGGTAGTCCGGCCCACTTACCTCGCTGGTACTTTAGGATAAATATCACTTACCTGATGAGGGTGTAGTTGGATAGATTGTACTTTCTCTAAGATTAATTAATTTTTCTCTCAACTTATCTCGCTAACTCGCCTATCTCTCTTTCATTTCGTTCTCTTATTCTAAATTATAAACATTTTGTGATGATAATGATAGAAGAAAACCTACAACAACAAATTTGTTTGAAAGAAATAATGGCTCTAATTGACTATACAACTTGTCATTCATTCAATTTTGAATTTATAAACCATATTTTCAATGATGTGAGATCTATGCAAAACAATTATCACTTAAAAAACAAATAAGTCAATCTCAACCATCCATCCGCCTTTCATCTAATGGCTAAGATCAAATAAAAAAATAACAAAGGGATGGCAAAATTGACATTTTAGCTCATTTAATATAAAAATCCACTTTTCACCTTTTTTTAAAAATAACATATCTTCCAAACGGTAAATTTTCAAGCTACGAAAAATACACCATCGCGACGAGAAAAAAATTATCTTTCTATAGATATGCATTGTTATATACTTTCGACGAACTTTTTTTTTTCAAAATTCCGTCCAGAAAAATCCCACGGGATTCGTAAAAAATCCCATAGGATTCGTAAAAAGATTATTTTTTTTATCCAAAATTTCCGTCCAGAAAAATCCCGCAGGATTCGTAAAAATCCCATGGGATTCATAAAAAAACGATTTTTTATTTTTTTTTAAATTTTCGTCCAGAAAAATCCCACGGGATTCGTAAAGAAATCCCACAGGATTCGTAAAAAGATGTTTTTTTTCAAAATTTCCGTCCAGAAAAATCCCATGGGATTCGTAAAAATCCCATGTGATTCGTAAAAAGACGAATTTTTTTTTCAAAAATTTTCGTTCAGAAAAATCCTACGGGATTCGTAAAAGGACAATAAATCACAAAGGATTTAGTATGAATCCCATGGGATTCTTTGGTGCATCCCAAGGGATTCATTTCATTGTGAATCCCATGGGATTCTTTGGTGCGTCCTATGGGATTCAAGATTCATTGTGAATCCCATGGGATTTTGAATGAAATCACAAGGGATTCATTGTGAATCCTATGGGATTCATTGTGAATCCCATGGGATTCTTTGGTTCATCCCATAGGATTCATTGTGAATCACATAGGATTCTTTGGTGCATCCCATGGGATTCAAGATTCATTATGAATCCCATGAGATTTTGTATGAAATCACAAGGGATTCATTGTGAATCATATGAGATTCATTGTGAATCTCATGGGATTCTGTATGAATCACAAGGGATTCTGTATGAATCACTTATCATTTTCTAAAAGCCCACTAAAATTAAAATATATGTATGTGATTAAACGTATTGCAACAATCCAATAATTACCCGATTTCTATTTGTTGATTTGCTTATTTGTTTTCTTTATTTATTTGTTTGTTGTCCCTTTCATAAATCTATTAATTGTTGTGAAGCCTGCTCATTTTGTCATTTTCATTTTAGACAAAGTGACAACTATTACAATTGCTTTAAATATTTGAGAAATTGAACTAAAGTCACAAGACACACAACCCCTTAAAACTATGTGAAATCAAAATGAGTGAAACATATCTCCTTTTTTTTATAAACCAAAATGAGTGAAAGGTCACCTGAGTGTTCAAATTTGTTCAGATCTTATTTCTCCTTCATCCCTGAACAAGTCAACCACCACCCAGCATACACACTCAAAAACACCCATATGGTGGCATCAACCAACCAACTGCTTAACCAACCACACTTAACCAACCAACCATCACCACTCGCGTGCACACACATGCACACTTAACCAACCAACCATGGTAGCATCACCTGCTTCATCAATCTACACCACATCACCACTCCACACAACAACCAAAACCTTTTCCACGCGCTACTCGTCTTTCATACTCCAGCCAACTCAACATCGGGCGGTGGCGGTTGTTGTTAACATCGCGTGTGGCGGTGGCGAAGCACAGTTACATACCACCGCCACGTCATTGATGCCACATTGTAGATCAGTGGATTCTCCGGCGAATAACCGTTACCAAATCATAAAAATCAAATTATTTAGTAAAGATTTGATTATTATTGGGTTTTTGAAAAAGTTTAGATCTGATGAAGAAGATGAATGTTTGATGAGAGAGAGTGTTTGTATCTGTGTGTGTAAATATGTGTGATTGTGTGAGTGTCAGTGTAAATAAGATTGGTGAAGTGAGAAAGTACAAAAACGCCCCCTTGTTTTTTTTTTATTTAATTTAAATAATGATTAAATGTAGCCATTGGATCAAAGTTAAATCAATGGTCATGATTGGTTAATTTGTTTTTTAAAAAAATCTTGTTTCCTTTTGAACTTTTCTCTATTTGCAGTCAATTTCAACACATCTAGTCTCTACCGTGAAAGTCATCAAAACCATTAAAAATCTAAAGTTTTGGTCCCAAAAAATAATAAAAAAATAAAAAATAAATCAACAACAATGTCAATCACAATTCTTAGACACAATGTTTCTGTCACCACAACCACGACGACTACCAGTCGTTTCAGCCATCAGCTCCTCCTTTGCCATTGTGGCTACTTATTTTGCACTTTATTTATTGTCTTGCATTTATGTTTATTGCATATATTGTGATTGGTTGATCTCACATATACTCGAATCTAAAGTTTTGAAATGATAATTTTAAAATGGTAAAACGGTAAAGCTTGTTAATACAAATATCGCCTAAAAACGTTATTTATATTTTACGATCTTTGCTAAGTTTTGTTAATAACAAAGTATGAACTTTAGCTAAAAGTAAATTATCACTTTGAGTGTTTAAGTCTTGTTTAACTAATGTTTACATTTCCTTTTAAACTAAACATTGGTTTTATTTCTTAAATTAGAAATAGTCACATCACATTTATGGCAAGTTTTGTTATTATGTATTTATGGCAAGTTATGTGTTTGACTTGCTTTCATGTTGCTTGCAAGTATCATGTTTGACTTACTTTAAGTGATGTGACATTGTATGGTTGCTAGAAGTTATGAGACAAGACATTGTTTGGTTTGGGAAGTTATTGCAAAAACCTACTGCAGACCCGGCGGTACCCTGGGGGTACACGGGCGGAACCCATCTCAGGGTTCCGCCTGATCCGCCAGACATGCAGAATAGTTTGCTATAAATACAAAACCATTTGTTTGTTTTGTGTAACCCTTTCAGGACATATATTCACATATTCTCTCAACTAACTCATTAACCTTTTGATTTGTGATTCTCTTATGTAACAAGGGACTTCACAAGATCATTCAAGAAGTTACAAGCTTCAACTCTAAAGTTGCAAGTCTTGGTAGCTTGGTCATGTATAAGCTTTGATAGTTTATACTTCATGTGTGTCATGTATATAGATGTAAGTGGTTAGTATTTTAGGCCTCAAAATACGTAGTGTGTCGGGAGTTGTTGTACCCTTGTAAAAGAACTAACGGGAGTGGTTGTACCCTTGAAAAGAACTCGACATCTAGCTTTGTGTCGGTAAAAGTGCAAGCGACGTACGGGAGTGGTTGAACCCATGTAAAAGAACTCGACATCTAGCTTAGTGTCGGTAAAAGTGTAAGCGACGTACGGGAGTGGTTGTACCCTTGTAAAAGAACTCGACATCTAGCTTAGTGTCGGTAAAAGTGTAAGCGACGTTGTAAAGGTTTTCTCCGCCGGTGAAAGGAGCTTGTTGATTAGTGCTTATAACTCTCGAGTTGGAAACTCGGGGCGTGGATGTAGGGCAAGGAAAAAGAGTCCTTGTAGCCGAACCACGATAAACAATCGTGTTGTGGTTTGATCGTTTCTTTCTTTATCTTTGCTTATTACATGTTGTCTTTTAGTTATAACTGCTAACCACATATAAAGCTTTCCAAAAGAATTAAAACAAGTAAAGTTGTATTTATATCTTGAAACAAATGTAAAGCTTTTCAAAGAACTAAAACAAGCATAGTTAGGATCATCAGAAGTAAAGCTTTTCAAAGCATGAAACAAGTAAAGTTAGAATTGTTATTCACATGAAAAGCTTTTCAAATAATCAAACATATAAAGTTGTGTTTATATCTTTAAGCAAATGTCAAGTTTCTAAAAGGATATTTAAGCTAAGCATGAATCGAAAAAGCGGTAAACTATTCAACCCCCCTTCTAGTTTTCCACAATTGGCATCAAGAGCTACGTTACCCAAGTTCCTTAAAATTAACTGTATTTTAAAACTTGGATCGATCCATGGATTTTGAAAATCTCAAAGAAGGGCAACCTATTCAAAACCCACCGCTATTTGAAAAAGAAAGCATGCTTAAATGGAAAAGTCAATTTGAAAACCAAGATGATCAATTTGATCTCATCTTTGAGTTAGAGGTCTTAGAAATATTAATGGATAGACATCTAGTTGAGATTAATACATGTGCTACTAGTTTAAATGTTTTAAATGAAGGTGTAAGTGAAGATGACTTCTCATGTCAAGCTCTTGGTGGACTTGCTTATGATTCATGGACTAACACGGATGAAGATGAAGTCAACCATCCGGTTTGTGATTCTCTCTTAGCTAAATCACCAAGCAAGGTACATCTTGAAACCAAACATTTTTGCTTTGACACATTCACCCTAGAGTTTTCTAAAATAGAAAATGAGTCTAAACTTTCATGCAACATGGACCTAAAAACTATCTTTAACAATGAAGATCTTGTGTAAACACTTTTGAAAATGAAATCATGTTAGAAGATAAGATGTCTAGACTTGAGAGTCATGTTGAAATTGATTTAGAATGTAAAGTATGTCTAGAGTACAAACATGAAATTCTAAAACAAAATGAAAAAGAAAAAATGCTTGCTAAATTTGATGAAAGTTCAAAAACTCTTGAAAGTTGTTTGAAGAATCAAAGGTCATTTAGAGATAGAACCGGATTAGGATTTAACTCTAATGAATCATCAACAAGTAAAACAAAATATGTTGTGTTTGTGAAACCTAAGAGTATATTGTAGGAGTTACTCTAGCTCTAGTAGGAACACATGATAAAGGGATAAAAATATCATGTTCAATACATTTATGTTTCTTTCTAACTTTCTTGGAGTTATAAGAAGTTGTGGTTAGCCTCTCTACATATCAAGATTATGTGCTTTATGTTTATCTTCTTGATGGCTAATCTATGGAGCTTAAAAGGTACACGTCTCCTTAACTTACTTTTAATGTTTCTTGTTGATTAGTTGTATGATTTGACATAAGTGTTAGTATTAGTCTTTACTATAAGGCGTCTATGTTGTGAGAGTAACAATAAGGATTTGATTCTTCATAGGTAAAGTAGTTTGATACTACTTCTAGTAGGAGATATAAGGTGTCTTGCCTCGTTTAATCTTTTGGGTAAATACACGAGTAACTCTTGAGTAAGTCTCACTTAATTCTTATCTACAAGTGAGTGAACTAAGAATCTCTTAAGTGATAAGACAACCAACACTTTTGTGATGCTTGCAAATCTAGCAAAACCACTACATTTCATAAACACTTGTAGTACAAAAGTCTTTTGGTATTATACCCTATATTTTCAATATCATCTTAAGTCCAATCATTCTTTTGCTAAAAGTTTCACGAAAGATACACAAAGTAAAATAAATCTGTTGAATTTTATTTGAATGATTGGGAGAAAATGATGTATTAAACTTCTAGGATGTGAACATCAAATTCGACCCATAGTCTTATGATGTTGCATATCTTATACATTTACACTTATGAGGTTTTACGAAAATAAACCCAAAGAGTCGAGGAATCATTGAGTTTAACATTCAATGAAAGACCACCTCCTTCTAAGATATCATCTTTGGAAGATGATGACTTAGTCGAAAGCCCAACATTGATAAGACAAGATTGTCAAGATCAAAAACAAGGAAGATGGACTATTAAAAATTGAAAAACAACATTCTTTCGTCTTGTGTCAAACATTGAGTCAAGCAATAACAAAAAGAATGATAATCTTTAAAAGATTGTTTATTAACCTAAGCATGCTCCAAAAGAAATGGATAATCACTCAAAAACATTCCTAGTTATTCACTTGTTCAAAATGATTAAGTCCTTTATGACTTATCGAGAATAAGATTAGTAAATCCATAGGTAAAACTAAATGTAGAGAAATGTTTGGAAGACTACTTGTTCTCATAACAATTAGATTCAACATTATGTTTAGCTTTTGCCTATGTGCTCGTGTCAAAGAAAATCCTAAAACAACTCTTTAGTTGAGTCTTTTTGGATACATCATAAGGTACTACACAACTAGAATTATGGTCTCCCAAAAGAACGGGAATAGAAACCATAGTGTTTGACAAATGGAATTATGTCGGTAATAAGTTGATGAGAAAAGCACAAGTGGTACTTGCACTTTTATACTTACTTACCCAATGATTCTCCAATAACGCGCATGATTCTCAAATTTGTATCGAATGGAGAAACACATCAACAAGCTCCGCTTGAACAAGCAAACTCACATCAACAAAGGAATTCATCTTATCAACATTGTTATACCCTCAACAAAGGAAGCATCGACTTCAGCGACAATTCAATCCATTATGTTCTTTATTGACATATTGTGATCCATCATCATCGTCTTGGTAAAAATGTTCATTGAGGAACATCTTAACTAAGAAAGTCTTATACGTTAACCATTCTATTAACGTTTTCACAAAACCTCTTGAATGAGAATCATTCATCATCCCTAGGCTTAGTCATGAACTCATAAGACCAAAAACCTTAGTTTTCAACATTAGGATAGAACCACAAAAATCAAGACAATTCCTTTTAAGTTTTTCCCTGCAGAACCCACGGAACCTTCAGACCATACGGGCGGAACCCATTTTTTGGTTCCGCCTGGTCCGCCAAACCTCAGAGTGTTTTAAACTCTTTATTTCAAAGCCAAACACCCTATTAAGTCTTAACAAAAACTAACAAACAGCATCACCCTCTCTAAAACACATATCCTCACGAATTTTAGGGCTTCTAATCCAATCTCTTCCAATCCAACTAACTTTGTAAGTATTCTAATCACAATTACATTTTTAATTTAATCATAACATTTTTGCTTACAATCATTAACTAGAATCTTAGGGCTTTTGCATAAAACTTCATGATTCATGAAAAACTTGGTGGCTAGTCAATTATGTATTTCATTAAGTTAAGAAATGTATCTTTTCATTGTTACCTTGATTTACCAAACACACCAAGAGCATTATTTTTCTAATTGCAACATGATTCATCACCACATTGTTAAAACAAATGAAAAACATCATTTAAACATCACTTGCATACTATCTCTTGAATGCTAAAGGGGATACATAACTAATATGTATTTTCGGGTACATTCAATCGAAGACACATTCAATTAGGAGAGTGTTTGTTATCTTTTGTTTTTACAACAAAATTTGCATAACAAAACGATTTGGGAATCAAAATGAGTCAAGATAACCATGTCTTCACATTGTCTTGCATATAAGAATATATTAGAACATCCTCATTGTTAAAAGTCATTAACATACAATTTTATGTTTTCTAGGAATCAACATGCCTCCCGCAAACAAATCCGATCACAAAGAAACCCTTAAATACATGCCCAAACACCATATGACCAAAGGTCTCAACCCGGTTCAAGTAGAAACCTTTAAGGCATTAGAAAAATGCTATGTTCACGAAGGTAGAACCATTGATCCATCCTTTCTAGAAGGAACTTCTATTCGCCAAAACTTTGCCGCAATTCACTTTGATTGTCTCCTTGATATAGATGAGCCAATTTGTCCTAGGTTCATCTTGGAATTTTATGCAACCGTAAACCTTTCCTCATGTGCCGGTGGTTGGATCTCATTAAACTTCACAACCAATCAAATATCACATGATATAGATTTAAAAGACTTAGCTATAATTCTTGGTGTACCAAATGAGGGAACTTGCCTCTACACGGATAAGTGGCCCATTTCAAGTCTTGATACTATTGATCGTTTTTATCCATACGATACACCTCTTGCTAGTAAGGAAACTATTAAGGAACACCTCTTTGTTAGAACCTCTACCACTAGGGTGAACCGTTCGGGGAATACTATAGATAAAGATCCTTTTGGTATGGAGCTCAATGAGCTTAAACCGCAATTTAAGAAATGGGAAGAAATTCTTAGGGCTAACGTCATAAGTACCATAGGAAATAGAGATCACATCAACACATGTCTTTGCTATATGCTCTATAGCATTTCAACCGGTCAACCCTTCAACTTAGCCTACTACCTAGCCAAAAGGATGGCCGACATATCCTTAGTTGGAACAACCGCTCTTCCCTATGGTATGCTTCTTACTCGCCTCTTTAGAGGAATCTTACCCATTTCTCCTAACGAAGATGGAATACGCCTTGACTATTTTCTAGTTCCTCACACCTTCGTTCCTCTAAGTGATAAACGAGTTTTCAAAAATAAGGGTAAACGTACTCGATCACCTACTCCATCTTCATCATCATCCGGCATGAGCGACGATGATAAACTACCAAACTCTAAGTTACCTCCTTTAGAATATCTTCAAGCTCTCCCCATCATTGACAATGCTTCCGAAGAATTCAAGCAAACCAAAGGAATGTTCAAGTGTTTTGGAAGGTACCTAAACAAGCTCAAAAAGAAGATTGACCGGTTGTGAGAAGATTAAGGAGCGTTTGTCTTATGTGTGCTTTAGAAGCGTCTTTGTGTTAAAACTATGTGAATTATGTGATTTGTATTACTTCTCATATTCATGTCTTATTACGTTTGATGGATTATGTTTTGTATGCTCTTTTATGATTAATGACAATATTGGTGGTATGTGTCAATTTCATGCTTATGGTAAAATTCACTAAGTTAAGTGAAAATCGTTAGCCCCCAGTCAAAGTCCTAAGAGATGAATGTCTATATGCCCAATTTTTGCATTTCCTAATCTGTCATATAGTAAATTTTCATTTCCAAGAGTTTTCGAAAAATTTGAAAATCGTTTCGCGGGTCAAAAACGCGGACTGTATACTTTTGCAGCACTGGCGGATCAGGCGGATCCTAAAATTGGGTTCCGCCAGTACAATTTCTGGGAATTCCAGAATTGGCCCAACGGACCAGGCGGATCCCAAAACAGGGTTCCGCCTGTGTAGTCTCAGGGTGCCGCCAGTACCTGCAAAAAATTTGTGAACATTTTTCTTAAGATCATAACTTGTAAAGTGTCAAATCATTATCCCAAGTGAGAAACATCTTTCATTAACACCAACAACCATATTGGAACAAACCTCACTCACTAAAACAATTAGAAGGACACTTCCCGCCAAAATTCAAATTCAAAACATAACTACCCAAAGGAACCCTTTTAAAGGATCCTTCAAACCTTTGATACATTTTCAACCAAACCGCTTCCCATGATCACAAAGCATTGAGTGCTTAGGTTGGTCTTTCACTCCATCCTATTCATTGGATTGACCTCAAATGATGTGACATGGTCATGAAAATCATTTGACACCTCAATCTTTGAATAGTAAAACATCAAATCCAAATACTATATCAATACCTTTCTCATCCTATAAAATTGAAAGCTTCGCAACAATTCTAATCACACCATCACCATCAAGACTTCTTCCCTCAAACATCAAAACCAAAACCTTTGAAATGACCAAATCCAACACCTCATCCGAATCATCAAAATCATGTGCTAAAACAACTAGGATTAGTGTGAAACCTTGTTGCTTCAACAAAACCACAAAGTCAAGCTCATCTTCATCAAGTGATGCTTCACTTAACATCTCCTCACCTATCCAAGATTTTCTTAATCTAACTACCTCAACTACACCTTCAACACCTTGTAACACAAATGTGATCACCATTCAAGATTTGATTAATCTTGCTACACCACCACCTTCTCCACCTCATTGCAACTCAAACCTAGCCATTAATCCATCACCAACTAGACCTTTGAGTATATCAACCTCACCTTCTCAACAAGCCTTTAAATCAAAAACTCCTTCACCTCAATCACCAACACCTACACCAATGGAACTTTTCCATACACCACCAACATCACCACTACCAAATTTAGAAACTTTTGATGATCTATCATCAACTCCACCATCCTTCTCACTTTTTGACACCATTGCTCAAATAGAAACCCAACAACAACCTAGTGAGCAACTAGATGATGAACCCAATCACCCATCTATAGTAGAACGGTTAGCTTACCGTTATGCTAGACCATCCATTTTTCCAAATGATCAAGGTCATACCCACCAACAATCATTTGTGTTTCACCCAATTTACATAGATCTTCATGACAATCCTTCCGGCGAACCAAGCTTTCGCCATTTTGTTCAAAATCAACAACCACAACCACAACAACAATCACCACAACAACAAAATTCCCAAAATTTTGAAACTCTACTTTCTTCTTATAAGAAAACAGAAACATCCTTATGGGAAAAACCTCCAACCATGAATGAGGAAATAAGTACTCATTTAGCCCACCTTAAGGCCTTCAAACGAATGGTTGACTCTCAAATCAACCATGTTATGGAATTTCGTACGGCATTAGACTCAACAAGTGAAGGAAGCAAACACACCTCTCAACCATCCACATTTGCTCCTTCGAGTTCAAACTATCCACCACCATCATTCCCCCGCCATGATTGTGGACATTGCGAGAGAACCGCTCACATTAGTGAAAGATGTTGAACGGAACTTCGCGAGTTATCCGAAGAAATGAGGTTTATTCTAAACCACATTTTGGAGCGTCTACAATCCTTGTCTCACCCACCTCAACCTTAGAATCTCCAAAATGAAACGAAACCGTTTCTATTGGAAAATGTCCCCATTTTAACCAACAAACCAAAACCAAGACACCTCCTCACCTCTCCAAATAAAACCCGCTACAACCTTCAACCCACATTTTTCATCCTTAAAACAACCCAATCCTTGTTTTTGGAAAATGTTTCTCATTAAGGAAAATGATGATTTCCTTGTAGCATTGTTAGTTTATTTTTGGTTTTTCTTAGTCTTTAAAAGTAGGATGTTGTCATCTTAATGTTGTGTCTTTGACTATCTAAGAGTCAAAATTTTACAATTTAATGAATGTCATTCTACTACAAGGTTTAAATTGTTTAATGACCATTTAGGTATGATGAGTGAACTATATCTTGGTATGGTAACATACATAAACCTTGTGCTTTAGAAACTATTTTTTTTTTGTAGGTTCATTATCCATGTCTTCCTTCCTTGAAACTCCATTTAGGGGAGTAACATTCAAGGGGGAGCATGAGTCGTGCTTTATTCTGCTTCACAACTCTTAGTTGTGTTTTTAAACATGAAATGCTTTCATGACTTATCTTGTGCGGAAACTAACTTTTCTTTTGTAGGTAAAATCCATGTCTCCTCTCTTGGCACTCCATTTAGGGGGAGTATCAACCAAGGGGGAGCATGCCTATAATTCCGCTTCGATACTCTTCTTTTTGTTTCGACAAAAAGGGGGAGTATTTATATGAAACTAGCTCTATTATTTTAAACTTCCGCATAGCTAACTCTTTGCAAAAACAAGTTTCATTACTAACTTTATAAGACTTAACACTAAATCTTATGACTTACTTTTAAATAAAGTTTATGTTTTGTCATCAACAAAAAGGGGGAGATTGTTAATACAAATATCGCCTAAAAACGTTATTTATATTTTACGATCTTTGCTAAGTTTTGTTAATAACAAAGTATGAACTTTAGCTAAAAGTAAATTATCACTTTGAGTGTTTAAGTCTTGTTTAACTAATGTTTACATTTCCTTTTAAACTAAACATTGGTTTTATTTCTTAAATTAGAAATAGTCACATCACATTTATGGCAAGTTTTGTTATTATGTATTTATGGCAAGTTATGTGTTTGACTTGCTTTCATGTTGCTTGCAAGTATCATGTTTGACTTACTTTAAGTGATGTGACATTGTATGGTTGCTAGAAGTTATGAGACAAGACATTGTTTGGTTTGGGAAGTTATTGCAAAAACCTACTGCAGACCCGGCGGTACCCTGGGGGTACACGGGCGGAACCCATCTCAGGGTTCCGCCTGATCCGCCAGACATGCAGAATAGTTTGCTATAAATACAAAACCATTTGTTTGTTTTGTGTAACCCTTTCAGGACATATATTCACATATTCTCTCAACTAACTCATTAACCTTTTGATTTGTGATTCTCTTATGTAACAAGGGACTTCACAAGATCATTCAAGAAGTTACAAGCTTCAACTCTAAAGTTGCAAGTCTTGGTAGCTTGGTCATGTATAAGCTTTGATAGTTTATACTTCATGTGTGTCATGTATATAGATGTAAGTGGTTAGTATTTTAGGCCTCAAAATACGTAGTGTGTCGGGAGTTGTTGTACCCTTGTAAAAGAACTAACGGGAGTGGTTGTACCCTTGAAAAGAACTCGACATCTAGCTTTGTGTCGGTAAAAGTGCAAGCGACGTACGGGAGTGGTTGAACCCATGTAAAAGAACTCGACATCTAGCTTAGTGTCGGTAAAAGTGTAAGCGACGAATGGGAGTGGTTGTACCCTTGTAAAAGAACTCGACATCTAGCTTAGTGTCGGTAAAAGTGTAAGCGACGTTGTAAAGGTTTTCTCCGCCGGTGAAAGGAGCTTGTTGATTAGTGCTTATAACTCTCGAGTTGGAAACTCGAGGCGTGGATGTAGGGCAAGGAAAAAGAGTCCTTGTAGCCGAACCACGATAAACAATCGTGTTGTGGTTTGATCGTTTCTTTCTTTATCTTTGCTTATTACATGTTGTCTTTTAGTTATAACTGCTAACCACATATAAAGCTTTCCAAAAGAATTAAAACAAGTAAAGTTGTATTTATATCTTGAAACAAATGTAAAGCTTTTCAAAGAACTAAAACAAGCAAAGTTAGGATCATCACAAGTAAAGCTTTTCAAAGCATGAAACAAGTAAAGTTAGAATTGTTATTCACATGAAAAGCTTTTCAAATAATCAAACATATAAAGTTGTGTTTATATCTTTAAGCAAATGTCAAGTTTCTAAAAGGATATTTAAGCTAAGCATGAATCGAAAAAGCGGTAAACTATTCAACCCCCTTCTAGTTTTCCACAATTGGCATCAAGAGCTACGTTACCCAAGTTCCTTAAAATTAACTGTATTTTAAAACTTGGATCGATCCATGGATTTTGAAAATCTCAAAGAAGGGCAACCTATTCAAAACCCACCGCTATTTGAAAAAGAAAGCATGCTTAAATGGAAAAGTCAATTTGAAAACCAAGATGATCAATTTGATCTCATCTTTGAGTTAGAGGTCTTAGAAATATTAATGGATAGACATCTAGTTGAGATTAATACATGTGCTACTAGTTTAAATGTTTTAAATGAAGGTGTAAGTGAAGATGACTTCTCATGTCAAGCTCTTGGTGGACTTGCTTATGATTCATGGACTAACACAGATGAAGATGAAGTCAACCATCCGGTTTGTGATTCTCTCTTAACTAAATCACCAAGCAAGGTACATCTTGAAACCAAACATTTTTGCTTTGACACATTCACCCTAGAGTTTTCTAAAATAGAAAATGAGTCTAAACTTTCATGCAACATGGACCAAAAAACTATCTTTAACAATGAAGATCTTGTGTAAACACTTTTGAAAATGAAATCATGTTAGAAGATAAGATGTCTAGACTTGAGAGTCATGTTGAAATTGATTTAGAATGTAAAGTATGTCTAGAGTACAAACATGAAATTCTAAAACAAAATGAAAAAGGAAAAATGCTTGCTAAATTTGATGAAAGTTCAAAAACTCTTGAAAGTTGTTTGAAGAATCAAAGGTCATTTAGAGATAGAACCGGATTAGGATTTAACTCTAATGAATCATCAACAAGTAAAACAAAATATGTTGTGTTTGTGAAACCTAAGAGTATATTGTAGGAGTTACTCTAGCTCTAGTAGGAACACATGATAAAGGGATAAAAATATCATGTTCAATACATTTATGTTTCTTTCTAACTTTCTTGGAGTTATAAGAAGTTGTGGTTAGCCTCTCTACATATCAAGATTATGTGCTTTATGTTTATCTTCTTGATGGCTAATCTATGGAGCTTAAAAGGTACACGTCTCTTCAACTTACCTTTTAATGTTTCTTGTTGATTAGTTGTATGATTTGACATAAGTGTTAGTATTAGTCTTTACTATAAGGCGTCTATGTTGTGAGAGTAACAATAAGGATTTGATCCTTCATAGGTAAAGTAGTTTGATACTACTTCTAGTAGGAGATATAAGGTGTCTTGCCTCGTTTAATCTTTTGGGTAAATACACGAGTAACTCTTGAGTAAGTCTCACTTAATTCTTATCTACAAGTGAGTGAACTAAGAATCTCTTAAGTGATAAGACAACCAACACTTTTGTGATACTTGCAAATCTAGCAAAACCACTACATTTCATAAACACTTGTAGTACAAAAGTCTTTTGGTATTATACCCTATATTTTCAATATCATCTTAAGTCCAATCATTCGTTTGCTAAAAGTTTGCTAAAAGTTTCACGAAAGATACACAAAGTAAAATAAATCTGTTGAATTTTATTTGAATGATTGGGAGAAAATGATGTATTAAACTTCTAGGATGTGAACATCAAATTCGACCCATAGTCTTATGATGTTGCATATCTTAGACATTTACACTTATGAGGTTTTACGAAAATAAACCCAAAGAGTCGAGGAATCATTGAGTTTAACATTCAATGAAAGACCACCTCCTTCTAAGATATCATCTTTGGAAGATGATGACTTAGTCGAAAGCCCAACATTGATAAGACAAGATTGTCAAGATCAAAAACAAGGAAGATGGACTATTAAAAATTGAAAAACAACATTCTTTCGTCTTGTGTCAAACATTGAGTCAAGCAATAACAAAAAGAATGATAATCTTTAAAAGATTGTTTATTAACCTAAGCATGCTCCAAAAGAAATGGATAATCACTCAAAAACATTCCTAGTTATTCACTTGTTCAAAATGATTAAGTCCTTTATGACTTATCGAGAATAAGATTAGTAAATCCATAGGTAAAACTAAATGTAGAGAAATGTTTGGAAGATTACTTGTTCTCATAACAATTAGATTCAACATTATGTTTAGCTTTTGCCTATGTGCTCGTGTCAAAGAAAATCCTAAAACAACTCTTTAGTTGAGTCTTTTTGGATACATCATAAGGTACTACACAACTAGAATTATGGTCTCCCAAAAGAACGGGAATAGAAACCATAGTGTTTGACAAATGGAATTATGTCGGTAATAAGTTGATGAGAAAAGCACAAGTGGTACTTGCACTTTTATACTTACTTACCCAATGATTCTCCAACAACGCGCATGATTCTCAAATTTGTATCGAATGGAGAAACACATCAACAAGCTCCGCTTGAACAAGCAAACTCACATCAACAAAGGAATTCATCTTATCAACATTGTTATACCCTCAACAAAGGAAGCATCGACTTCAGCGACAATTCAATCCATTATGTTCTTTATTGACATATTGTGATCCATCATCATCGTCTTGGTAAAAATGTTCATTGAGGAACATCTTAACTAAGAAAGTCTTATACGTTAACCATTCTATTAACGTTTTCACAAAACCTATTGAATGAGAATCATTCATCATCCCCAGGCTTAGTCATGAACTCATAAGACCAAAAACCTTAGTTTTGAACATTAGGATAGAACCACAAAAATCAAGACAATTCCTTTTAAGTTTTTCCCTGCAGAACCCACGGAACCTTCAGACCATACGGGCGGAACCCATTTTTTGGTTCCGCCTGGTCCGCCAAACCTCAGAGTGTTTTAAACTCTTTATTTCAAAGCTAAACACCCTATTAAGTCTTAACAAAAACTAACAAACAGCATCACCCTCTCTAAAACACATATCCTCACGAATTTTAGGGCTTCTAATCCAATCTCTTCCAATCCAACTAACTTTGTAAGTATTCTAATCACAATTACATTTTTAATTTAATCATAACATTTTTGCTTACAATCATTAACTAGAATCTTAGGGCTTTTGCATAAAACTTCATGATTCATGAAAAACTTGGTGGCTAGTCAATTATGTATTTCATTAAGTTAAGAAATGTATCTTTTCATTGTTACCTTGATTTACCAAACACACCAAGAGCATTATTTTTCTAATTGCAACATGATTCATCACCACATTGTTAAAACAAATGAAAAACATCATTTAAACATCACTTGCATACTATCTCTTGAATGCTAAAGGGGATACATAACTAATATGTATTTTCGGGTACATTCAATCGAAGACACATTCAATTAGGAGAGTGTTGGTTATCTTTTGTTTTTACAACAAAATTTGCATAACAAAACGATTTGGGAATCAAAATGAGTCAAGATAACCATGTCTTCACATTATCTTGCATATAAGAATATATTAGAACATCCTCGTTGTTAAAAGTCATTAACATACAATTTTATGTTTTCTAGGAATCAACATGCCTCCCGCAAACAAATCCGATCACAAAGAAACCCTTAAATACATGCCCAAACACCATATGACCAAAGGTCTCAACCCGGTTCAAGTAGAAACCTTTAAGGCATTAGAAAAACGCTATGTTCACGAAGGTAGAACCATTGATCCATCCTTTCTAGAAGGAACTTCTATTCGCCAAAACTTTGCCGCAATTCACTTTGATTGTCTCCTTGATATAGATGAGCCCATTTGTCCTAGGTTCATCTTGAAATTTTATGCAACCGTAAACCTTTCCTCATGTGCCGGTGGTAGGATCTCATTAAACTTCACAACCAATCAAATATCACATGATATAGATTTAAAAGACTTAGCTATAATTCTTGGTGTACCAAATGAGGGAACTTGCCTCTACACGGATAAGTGGTCCATTTCAAGTCTTGATACTATTGATCGTTTTTATCCATACGATACACCTCTTGCTAGTAAGGAAACTATTAAGGAACACCTCTTTGTTAGAACCTCTACCACTAGGGTGAACCGTTCGGGGAATACTATAGATAAAGATCCTTTTGGTATGGAGCTCAATGAGCTTAAACCGCAATTTAAGAAATGGGAAAAAATTCTTAGGGCTAACGTCATAAGTACCATAGGAAATAGAGATCACATCAACACATGTCTTTGCTATATGCTCTATAGCATTTCAACCGGTCAACCCTTCAACTTAGCCTACTACCTAGCCAAAAGGATGGCCGACATATCCTTAGTTGGAACAACCGCTCTTCCCTATGGTATGCTTCTTACTCGCCTCTTTAGAGGAATCTCACCCATTTCTCCTAACGAAGATGGAATACGCCTTGACTATTTTCTAGTTCCTCACACCTTCGTTCCTCTAAGTGATAAACGAGTTTTCAAAAATAAGGGCAAACGTACTCGATCACCTACTCCATCTTCATCATCATCCGGCATGAGCGACGATGATAAACTACCAAACTCTAAGTTACCTCCTTTAGAATATCTTCAAGCTCTCCCCATCATTGACAATGCTTCCGAAGAATTCAAGCAAACCAAAGGAATGTTCAAGTGTTTTGGAAGGTACCTAAACAAGCTCAAAAAGAAGATTGACCGGTTGTGAGAAGATTAAGGAGCGTTTGTCTTATGTGTGCTTTAGAAGCGTCTTTGTGTTAAAACTATGTGAATTATGTGATTTGTATTACTTCTCATATTCATGTCTTATTACGTTTGATGGATTATGTTTTGTATGCTCTTTTATGATTAATGACAATATTGGTGGTATGTGTCAATTTCATGCTTATGGTAAAATTCACTAAGTTAAGTGAAAATCGTTAGCCCCCGGTCAAAGTCCTAAGAGATGAATGTCTATATGCCCAATTTTTGCATTTCCTAATCTGTCATATAGTAAATTTTCATTTCCAAGAGTTTTCGAAAAATTTGAAAATCGTTTCGCGGGTCAAAAACGCGGACTGTATACTTTTGCAGCACTGGCGGATCAGGCAGATCCCAAAATTGGGTTCCGCCAGTACAATTTCTGGGAATTCCAGAATTGGCCCAACGGACCAGGCGGATCCCAAAACAGGGTTCCGCCTGTGTAGTCTCAGGGTGCCGCCAGTACCTGCAGAAAATTTGTGAACATTTTTCTTAAGATCATAACTTGTAAAGTGTCAAATCATTATCCCAAGTGAGAAACATCTTTCATTAACACCAACAACCATATTGGAACAAACCTCACTCACTAAAACAATTAGGAAGACACTTCCCGCCAAAATTCAAATTCAAAACATAACTACCCAAAGGAACCCTTTTAAAGGATCCTTCAAACCTTTGATACATTTTCAACCAAACCACTTCCCATGATCACAAAGCATTGAGTGCTTAGGTTGGTCTTTCACTCCATCCTATTCATTGGATTGACCTCAAATGATGTGACATGGCCATGAAAATCATTTGACACCTCAATCTTTGAATAGTAAAACATCAAATCCAAATACTATTTCAATACCTTTCTCATCCTATAAAATTGAAAGCTTCACAACAATTCTAATCACACCATCACCATCAAGACTTCTTCCCTCAAACATCAAAACCAAAACCTTTGAAATGACCAAATCCAACACCTCATCCGAATCATCAAAATCATGTGCTAAAACCACTAGGATTAGTGTGAAACCTTGTTGCTTCAACAAAACCACAAAGTCAAGCTCATCTTCATCAAGTGATGCTTCACTTAACATCTCCTCACCTATCCAAGATTTTCTTAATCTAACTACCTCAACTACACCTTCAACACCTTGTAACACAAATGTGATCACCATTCAAGATTTGCTTAATCTTGCTACACCACCACCTTCTCCACCTCATTGCAACTCAAACCTAGCCATTAATCCATCACCAACTAGACCTTTGAGTATATCAACCTCACCTTCTCAACAAGCCTTTAAATCAAAAACTCCTTCACCTCAATCACCAACACCTACACCAATGGAACTTTTCCATACACCACCAACATCACCACTACCAAATTTAGAAACTTTTGATGATCTATCATCAACTCCACCATCCTTCTGACTTTTTGACACCATTGCTCAAATAGAAACCCAACAACAACCTAGTGAGCAACTAGATGATGAACCCAATCACCCATCTATAGTAGAACGGTTAGCTTACCGTTATGCTAGACCATCCATTTTTTCAAATGATCAAGGTCATACCCACCAACAATCATTTGTGTTTCACCCAATTTACAAAGATCTTCATGACAATCCTTCCGGCGAACCAAGCTTTCGCCATTTTGTTCAAAATCAACAACCACAACCACAACAACAATCACCACAACAACAAAATTCCCAAAATTTTGAAACTCTACTTTCTTCTTATAAGAAAATAGAAACATCCTTATGGGAAAAACCTCCAACCATGAATGAGGAAATAAGTACTCATTTAGCCCACCTTAAGGCCTTCAAACGAATGGTTGACTCTCAAATCAACCATGTTATGGAATTTCATACGGCATTAGACTCAACAAGTGAAGGAAGCAAACACACCTCTCAACCATCCACATTTGCTCCTTCGAGTTCAAACTATCCACCACCATCATTCCCCCGCCATGATTGCGGACATTGCGAGAGAACCGCTCACATTAGTGAAAGATGTCGAACGGAACTTCGTGAGTTATCCGAAGAAATGAGGTTTATTCTAAACCACATTTTGGAGCGTCTACAATCCTTGTCTCACCCACCTCAACCTTAGAGTCTCCAAAATGAAACGAAACCGTTTCTATTGGAAAATGTCCCCATTTTAACCAACAAACCAAAACCAAGACACCTCCTCACCTCTCCAAATAAAACCCGCTACAACCTTCAACCCACATTTTTCATCCTTAAAACAACCCAATCCTTGTTTTTGGAAAATGTTTCTCATTAAGGAAAATGATGATTTCCTTGTAGCATTGTTAGTTTATTTTTGGTTTTTCTTAGTCTTTAAAAGTAGGATGTTGTCATCTTAATGTTGTGTCTTTGACTATCTAAGAGTCAAAATTTTACAATTTAATGAATGTCATTCTACTACAAGGTTTAAATTGTTTAATGACCATTTAGGTATGATGAGTGAACTATATCTTGGTATGGTAACATACATAAACCTTGTGCTTTAGAAACTATTTTTTTTTGTAGGTTCATTATCCATGTCTTCCTTCCTTGAAACTCCATTTAGGGGAGTAACATTCAAGGGGGAGCATGAGTCGTGCTTTATTCTGCTTCACAACTCTTAGTTGTGTTTTTAAACATGAAATGCTTTCATGACTTATCTTATGCGGAAACTAACTTTTCTTTTGTAGGTAAAATCCATGTCTCCTCTCTTGGCACTCCATTTAGGGGGAGTATCAACCAAGGGGGAGCATGCCTATAATTCCGCTTCGATACTCTTCTTTTTGTTTCGACAAAAAGGGGGAGAATTTATATGAAACTTGCTCTATTATTTTAAACTTCCGCATAGCTAACTCTTTGCAAAAACAAGTTTCATTACTAACTTTATAAGACTTAACACTAAATCTTATGACTTACTTTTAAATAAAGTTTATGTTTTGTCATCAACAAAAAGGGGGAGATTGTTAATACAAATATCGCCTAAAAACGTTATTTATATTTTACGATCTTTGCTAAGTTTTGTTAATAACAAAGTATGAACTTTAGCTAAAAGTAAATTATCACTTTGAGTGTTTAAGTCTTGTTTAACTAATGTTTACATTTCCTTTTAAACTAAACATTGGTTTTATTTCTTAAATTAGAAATAGTCACATCACATTTATGGCAAGTTTTGTCATTATGTATTTATGGCAAGTTATGTGTTTGACTTGCTTTCATGTTGCTTGCAAGTATCATGTTTGACTTACTTTAAGTGATGTGACATTGTATGGTTGCTAGAAGTTATGAGACAAGACATTGTTTGGTTTGGGAAGTTATTGCAAAAACCTACTGCAGACCCGGCGGTACCCTGGGGGTACACGGGCGGAACCCATCTCAGGGTTCCGCCTGATCCGCCAGACATGCAGAATAGTTTGCTATAAATACAAAACCATTTGTTTGTTTTGTGTAACCCTTTTAGGACATATATTCACATATTCTCTCAACTAACTCATTAACCTTTTGATTTGTGATTCTCTTATGTAGCAAGGGACTTCACAAGATCATTCAAGAAGTTACAAGCTTCAACTCTAAAGTTGCAAGTCTTGGTAGCTTGGTCATGTATAAGCTTTGATAGTTTATACTTCATGTGTGTCATGTATATAGATGTAAGTGGTTAGTATTTTAGGCCTCAAAATACGTAGTGTGTCGGGAGTTGTTGTACCCTTGTAAAAGAACTAACGGGAGTGGTTGTACCCTTGAAAAGAACTCGACATCTAGCTTTGTGTCGGTAAAAGTGTAAGCGACGTATGGGAGTGGTTGAACCCATGTAAAAGAACTCGACATCTAGCTTAGTGTCGGTAAAAGTGTAAGCGACGAATGGGAGTGGTTGTACCCTTGTAAAAGAACTCGACATCTAGCTTAGTGTTGGTAAAAGTGTAAGCGACGTTGTAAAGGTTTTCTCCGCCGGTGAAAGGAGCTTGTTGATTAGTGCTTATAACTCTCGAGTTGGAAACTCGGGGCGTGGATGTAGGGCAAGGAAAAAGAGTCCTTGTAGCCGAACCACGATAAACAATCGTGTTGTGGTTTGATCGTTTCTTTCTTTATCTTTGCTTATTACATGTTGTCTTTTAGTTATAATTGCTAACCACATATAAAGCTTTCCAAAAGAATTAAAACAAGTAAAGTTGTATTTATATCTTGAAACAAATGTAAAGCTTTTCAAAGAACTAAAACAAGCAAAGTTAGGATCATCACAAGTAAAGCTTTTCAAAGCATGAAACAAGTAAAGTTAGAATTGTTATTCACATGAAAAGCTTTTCAAATAATCAAACATATAAAGTTGTGTTTATATCTTTAAGCAAATGTCAAGTTTCTAAAAGGATATTTAAGCTAAGCATGAATCGAAAAAGCGGTAAACTATTCAACCCCCCTTCTAGTTTTCCACAATTGGCATCAAGAGCTACGTTACCAAAGTTCCTTAAAATTAACTGTATTTTAAAACTTGGATCGATCCATAGATTTTGAAAATCTCAAAGAAGGGAAACCTATTCAAAACCCACCGCTATTTGAAAAAGAAAGCATGCTTAAATGGAAAAGTCAATTTGAAAACCAAGATGATCAATTTGATCTCATCTTTGAGTTAGAGGTCTTAGAAATATTAATGGATAGACATCTAGTTGAGATTAATACATGTGCTTCTAGTTTAAATGTTTTAAATGAAGGTGTAAGTGAAGATGACTTCTTATGTCAAGCTCTTGGTGGACTTGCTAATGATTCATGGACTAACACGGATGAAGATGAAGTCAACCATCCGGTTTGTGATTCTCTCTTAGCTAAATCACCAAGCAAGGTACATCTTGAAACCAAACATTTTTGCTTTGACACATTCACCCTAGAGTTTTCTAAAATAGAAAATGAGTCTAAACTTTCAAGCAACATGGACCTAAAAACTATCTTTAACAATGAAGATCTTGTGTAAACACTTTTGAAAATGAAATCATGTTAGAAGATAAGATGTCTAGACTTGAGAGTCATGTTGAAATTGATTTAGAATGTAAAGTATGTCTAGAGTACAAACATGAAATTCTAAAACAAAATGAAAAAGGAAAAATGCTTGCTAAATTTGATGAAAGTTCAAAAACTCTTGAAAGTTGTTTAAAGAATCAAAGGTCATTTAGAGATAGAACCGGATTAGGATTTAACTCTAATGAATCATCAACAAGTAAAACAAAATATGTTGTGTTTGTGAAACCTAAGAGTATATTATAGGAGTTACTCTAGCTCTAGTAGGAACACATGATAAAGGGATAAAAATATCATGTTCAATACATTTATGTTTCTTTCTAACTTTCTTGGAGTTATAAGAAGTTGTGGTTAGCCTCTCTACATATCAAGATTATGTGCTTTATGTTTATCTTCTTGATGGCTAATCTATGGAGCTTAAAAGGTACACGTCTCTTCAACTTACCTTTTAATGTTTCTTGTTGATTAGTTGTATGATTTGACATAAGTGTTAGTATTAGTCTTTACTATAAGGCGTCTATGTTGTGAGAGTAACAATAAGGATTTGATCCTTCATAGGTAAAGTAGTTTGATACTACTTCTAGTAGGAGATATAAGGTGTCTTGCCTCGTTTAATCTTTTGGGTAAATACACGAGTAACTCTTGAGTAAGTCTCACTTAATTCTTATCTACAAGTGAGTGAACTAAGAATCTCTTAAGTGATAAGACAACCAACACTTTTGTGATGCTTGCAAATCTAGCAAAACCACTACATTTCATAAACACTTGTAGTACAAAAGTCTTTTGGTATTATACCCTATATTTTCAATATCATCTTAAGTCCAATCATTCTTTTGCTAAAAGTTTCACGAAAGATACACAAAGTAAAATAAATCTGTTGAATTTTATTTGAATGATTGGGAGAAAATGATGTATTAAACTTCTAGGATGTGAACATCAAATTCGGCCCATAGTCTTATGATGTTGCATATCTTAGACATTTACACTTATGAGGTTTTACGAAAATAAACCCAAAGAGTCGAGGAATCATTGAGTTTAACATTCAATGAAAGACCACCTCCTTCTAAGATATCATCTTTGGAAGATGATGACTTAGTCGAAAGCCCAACATTGATAAGACAAGATTGTCAAGATCAAAAACAAGGAAGATGGACTATTAAAAATTGAAAAACAACATTCTTTCGTCTTGTGTCAAACATTGAGTCAAGCAATAACAAAAAGAATGATAATCTTTAAAAGATTGTTTATTAACCTAAGCATGCTCCAAAAGAAATGGATAATCACTCAAAAACATTCCTAGTTATTCACTTGTTCAAAATGATTAAGTCCTTTATGACTTATCGAGAATAAGATTAGTAAATCCATAGGTAAAACTAAATGTAGAAAAATGTTTGGAAGACTACTTGTTCTCATAACAATTAGATTCAACATTATGTTTAGTTTTGCCTATGTGCTCGTGTCAAAGAAAATCCTAAAACAACTCTTTAGTTGAGTCTTTTTGGATACATCATAAGGTACTACACAACTAGAATTATGGTCTCCCAAAAGAACGGGAATAGAAACCATAGTGTTTGACAAATGGAATTATGTCGGTAATAAGTTGATGAGAAAAGCACAAGTGGTACTTGCACTTTTATACTTACTTACCCAATGATTCTCCAATAACGCGCATGATTCTCAAATTTGTATCGAATGGAGAAACACATCAACAAGCTCCGCTTGAACAAGCAAACTCACATCAACAAAGGAATTCATCTTATCAACATTGTTATACCCTCAACAAAGGAAGCATCGACTTCAGCGACAATTCAATCCATTATGTTCTTTATTGACATATTGTGATCCATCATCATCGTCTTGGTAAAAATGTTCATTGAGGAACATCTTAACTAAGAAAGTCTTATACGTTAACCATTCTATTAACGTTTTCACAAAACCTCTTGAATGAGAATCATTCATCATCCCTAGGCTTAGTCATGAACTCATAAGACCAAAAACCTTAGTTTTCAACATTAGGATAGAACCACAAAAATCAAGACAATTCCTTTTAAGTTTTTCCCTGCAGAACCCACGGAACCTTCAGACCATACGGGCGGAACCCATTTTTTGGTTCCGCCTGGTCCGCCAAACCTCAGAGTGTTTTAAACTCTTTATTTCAAAGCCAAACACCCTATTAAGTCTTAACAAAAACTAACAAACAGCATCACCCTCTCTAAAACACATATCCTCACGAATTTTAGGGCTTCTAATCCAATATCTTCCAATCCAACTAACTTTGTAAGTATTCTAATCACAATTACATTTTTAATTTAATCATAACATTTTTGCTTACAATCATTAACTAGAATCTTAGGGCTTTTGCATAAAACTTCATGATTCATGAAAAACTTGGTGGCTAGTCAATTATGTATTTCATTAAGTTAAGAAATGTATCTTTTCATTGTTACCTTGATTTACCAAACACACCAAGAGCATTATTTTTCTAATTGCAACATGATTCATCACCACATTGTTAAAACAAATGAAAAACATCATTTAAACATCACTTGCATACTATCTCTTGAATGCTAAAGGGGATACATAACTAATATGTATTTTCGGGTACATTCAATCGAAGACACATTCAATTAGGAGAGTGTTGGTTATCTTTTGTTTTTACAACAAAATTTGCATAACAAAACGATTTGGGAATCAAAATGAGTCAAGATAACCATGTCTTCACATTATCTTGCATATAAGAATATATTAGAACATCCTCGTTGTTAAAAGTCATTAACATACAATTTTATGTTTTCTAGGAATCAACATGCCTCCCGCAAACAAATCCGATCACAAAGAAACCCTTAAATACATGCCCAAACACCATATGACCAAAGGTCTCAACCCGGTTCAAGTAGAAACCTTTAAGGCATTAGAAAAATGCTATGTTCACGAAGGTAGAACCATTGATCCATCCTTTCTAGAAGGAACTTCTATTCGCCAAAACTTTGCCGCAATTCACTTTGATTGTCTCCTTGATATAGATGAGCCCATTTGTCCTAGGTTCATCTTGGAATTTTATGCAACCGTAAACCTTTCCTCATGTGCCGGTGGTAGGATCTCATTAAACTTCACAACCAATCAAATATCACATGATATAGATTTAAAAGACTTGGCTATAATTCTTGGTGTACCAAATGAGGGAACTTGCCTCTACACGGATAAGTGGCCCATTTCAAGTCTTGATACTATTGATCGTTTTTATCCATACGATACACCTCTTGCTAGCAAGGAAACTATTAAGGAACACCTCTTTGTTAGAACCTCTACCACTAGGGTGAACCGTTCGGGGAATACTATAGATAAAGATCCTTTTGGTATGGAGCTCAATGAGCTTAAACCGCAATTTAAGAAATGGGAAGAAATTCTTAGGGCTAACGTCATAAGTACCATAGGAAATAGAGATCACATCAACACATGTCTTTGCTATATGCTCTATAGCATTTCAACCGGTCAACCCTTCAACTTAGCCTACTACCTAGCCAAAAGGATGGCCGACATATCCTTAGTTGGAACAACCGCTCTTCCCTATGGTATGCTTCTTACTCGCCTCTTTAGAGGAATCTCACCCATTTCTCCTAACGAAGATGGAATACGCCTTGACTATTTTCTAGTTCCTCACACCTTCGTTCCTCTAAGTGATAAACGAGTTTTCAAAAATAAGGGCAAACGTACTCGATCACCTACTCCATCTTCATCATCATCCGGCATGAGCGACGATGATAAACTACCAAACTCTAAGTTACCTCCTTTAGAATATCTTCAAGCTCTCCCCATCATTGAAAATGCTTCCGAAGAATTCAAGCAAACCAAAGGAATGTTCAAGTGTTTTGGAAGGTACCTAAACAAGCTCAAAAAGAAGATTGACCGGTTGTGAGAAGATTAAGGAGCGTTTGTCTTATGTGTGCTTTAGAAGCGTCTTTGTGTTAAAACTATGTGAATTATGTGATTTGTATTACTTCTCATATTCATGTCTTATTACGTTTGATGGATTATGTTTTGTATGCTCTTTTATGATTAATGACAATATTGGTGGTATGTGTCAATTTCATGCTTATGGTAAAATTCACTAAGTTAAGTGAAAATCGTTAGCCCCCGGTCAAAGTCCTAAGAGATGAATGTCTATATGCCCAATTTTTGCATTTCCTAATCTGTCATATAGTAAATTTTCATTTCCAAGAGTTTTCGAAAAATTTGAAAATCGTTTCGCGGGTCAAAAACGCGGACTGTATACTTTTGCAGCACTGGCGGATCAGGCGGATCCCAAAATTGGGTTCCGCCAGTACAATTTCTGGGAATTCCAGAATTGGCCCAACGGACCAGGCGGATCCCAAAACAGGGTTCCGCCTGTGTAGTCTCAGGGTGCCGCCAGTACCTGCAGAAAATTTGTGAACATTTTTCTTAAGATCATAACTTGTAAAGTGTCAAATCATTATCCCAAGTGAGAAACATCTTTCATTAACACCAACAACCATATTGGAACAAACCTCACTCACTAAAACAATTAGGAAGACACTTCCCGCCAAAATTCAAATTCAAAACATAACTACCCAAAGGAACCCTTTTAAAGGATCCTTCAAACCTTTGATACATTTTCAACCAAACCACTTCCCATGATCACAAAGCATTGAGTGCTTAGGTTGGTCTTTCACTCCATCCTATTCATTGGATTGACCTCAAATGATGTGACATGGCCATGAAAATCATTTGACACCTCAATCTTTGAATAGTAAAACATCAAATCCAAATACTATTTCAATACCTTTCTCATCCTATAAAATTGAAAGCTTCACAACAATTCTAATCACACCATCACCATCAAGACTTCTTCCCTCAAACATCAAAACCAAAACCTTTGAAATGACCAAATCCAACACCTCATCCGAATCATCAAAATCATGTGCTAAAACCACTAGGATTAGTGTGAAACCTTGTTGCTTCAACAAAACCACAAAGTCAAGCTCATCTTCATCAAGTGATGCTTCACTTAACATCTCCTCACCTATCCAAGATTTTCTTAATCTAATGTAACACCTAAAATCCGAGAACATGTGAAAAGACCAAAATGCCCCTACATGATTAAAACTTAATTAAAAGCTTATAAAGTCTCCAAATTAATTCCAAACCTCAAACAATGCACAAGTTATACATCCAAATAATTTTAACAATTACATTAAACATTTATACAAGTTGTGAAATTACCAAAATACCCCTTAATAGCCGAATGATATTTTAATTTACATTTACTTTGAATTAAAAGTGATAAGAACATTTTAAATATGGAAAATACCTATCAATGCTTATCCTTAGCTACTAGGCCGAATTTTTGGCCCATATTCCCCCCCCTAACCGGCCACAATCAGAATAAAAGTCAAAGATCTCATTTGTTTCCCCAAAACCCTAAATTCGATTTAACAAGCACACAAATAAACTCCATAGCCTCCATTCGACAATACCAAAATTCCTAAGCATTTTTCTGAGATCATACACTATCCAAGGAACCCTACAAAAATCCCTTTCGAATTGTGGTGGCTTGGTTCGATCGTGGTCCTCTTTTTCTTCTTAGCGAGCCGATTTTAAAGGTAAATCCATTTTGGTTGATTCGATCCATATAAAAATTATTTCTTATTTTTCCTGAGTTCCTTACATGATATGAGACCCACGAAAAATGTTTACAAGGTTGGAGAATCGTTCGTGTGGTCGTGATCGTTTTTGGGTTCGATTTATTCAAGCGCATACAAGAAATTCGCCCAGCCTTTTCTACACGTTCAAACCTTGGTTTGGTATTTTTCTCAGGTCCCTTACATCATATTAACATCAAATAAAATGGTTGAATCGATCCATGCATGCTCTATATCATATTCGTGAATTAAAACCCTAAAAACATGTTAAATCGTAAAACATATGTTCCGATCCAAAATAATATTTAATAAAATTATTATAGGCTTGTTATGATGTATTATGATCTGGAAAAATATTGGAAAGAATTGTTATAGCTTAAATCTTGTGTTTCGAATTATTTTGGATTATATATTAAATCGGCAAAAATAAAATAAAAGGGAAGGAAATAAAATCGTGGGCTAGGGTTTATAGTTAGGGTTTGGTACTTGAGATCTGATCATTATTGATGTTTTAAGGTTAAATTAATGATGGAGTAATGATTGGGAATTAGTTTAGGGCTTGTAACATTTTTGGGTTAATTTTAATAGGAATCCGATTGGTTTTAAAAGTATAAGGGGGTGTTTTGCCAACTTTGAAACTTCTGGGATATTTTTGTAATGTCATATAAATCAGTAGGAATATGGGAAAAATATAAGATGAGGGTGCTAAGTGTAAGTTTTGCATTTAAATGGATTAAAATGTATTTTAAACCTAATTAGGGTTTGTTTTGAAAATAATTAAAAGAGAGGGACTAAATATGTAATTTCTGGAAACTTAAGGTTGTTTTGAGTAATTAAAAGTATTCAAGGGGTTTTGTGTCATTTTGGTACTTAAATGGTTAATATGTAAATTTTGATAATTAAAAGTTGAAATTGTAAATTAAAGGGTTAAATATGTAACTTTTATAACTTGAGGGACTTAAAGTGTAAATTATGAATTCCTGGGGATACATTCGAATAACTTAATAAAATAAGTGATCATTATGTAAAATAGATAAGTTAAGGGTTTAAAATGTAACTTTGAGAACTAAAAGGGTTAAAGTGTAATTTTGGAAAGTAAAGGGTATAAAATGTAGAATTATGAAACCCTAAGGACCAAAGGTGTAAATATGTTAAAAGATACTTATTTCCATTAATAATGATTCAACTTACTAAATATGGAAACTTTCTAAAAGTGGAAACCTTCTAATTATGGAAACCTTCTAAAAGTAGGAAACTTACTATTTATGGAAACTTACTAAAAATGGAAAGTTACTTAAAATGGAGAGTTACTTAAAATGGAAAGATATGCATTTAAAGAATGAATTATGATTCCCCCCTCTTCTCCTCTAGGTGTGAAGAAGGAGAGTCCTTGAGCCTTTCCATTCCTGTGTTTGTTTCATTTGTGCTTTGCAATAAGGTACGGATACTCTGCCTTTTCAGTAAAGGCTCCTATATTCTTCTTATGACTTTGAGCTATGATTCAGTTAAGATTCCCCAAGCCATTGCTATGCTTCCTTCTATTGTGAACTTCCCCTGATTTCTGTTAAGCTTTGATTGTTAGCTTCTGATCTGATTTCGTTGCTATGATTTCTGACCCTTGAATATCCGATATCTCTGGTTCATCTTTTATGATTAATTGATATGAAAACCTTTTTGAAAATATAACTTGATGTTATGGAAGGAAACTGTTTTTAAGAACACTCTATAATTTTGATACGAAACCATTTTTAAAATGAAGGATTAATTGGCTTTTATGAAGAATGTTTTTAAAAGGGGAGATCTTTGAGATGAAATGAGCAAATGACTATTAAGGTTTTTAAATCTGTTTTATCTTAACCCTTTTCACATTTTATGAACTTATGAAACTTAATAATGAACCTTTTGTAATGAACTTTGGATATTCTGAACCATTGATATGATTTCTGATATTATGACTTTGAGATGACCTTGAGACATGACCTTGAGATGCACCTTTGCTATATGAACTTTTGCATGACTTTGAGACCTGACTCTTAGTTTGATACCCGAGCCATTTATGTTTCTTCTACCTATGGAGGTACCATAGGCATGTCTGTGATGCACCACTGGCATGACTCATGCGTGGGTGAGTGATTTCTCACGTCGTCCCTTTTATGATTATCTGCCGGCTATGACTTTGAGTATATGACTTTGAGATTGACTTTGAGTAAGGGGCGTATGGATTGCAATCCTAGACATGTATGCTTAGTGGATTTAACTATGACTTTGAGTTGACTTTGAGGTGATTGGTACTGTGTGCTATACATGCCCTTCACAACCCCTGGGAGCTGATCACTCCACCCCTGTTGATACATGAGGACACCCCTCATATTATCTGGTTGCCTGAGAGGTATCCCCTCTGATTGTGAGATTATGAATTGACGGCTTATGACTTTGAGATTTATGATGTTGAGTTATGATTTTGAGTTTTGGGCTCGTGGTAGATGACTATCCTTTCTTTCCGTTCTATTATTCATTTGTTTATTTCCTTATTTTATTTCCCCAATGCACTATATTTCAGTTCTGTTTCTTTATCATTGCTTTGTATATGTATCTGTTCACTGGGCTTTTTAAGCTCAGCCGCATTTCCTTTTCCTGCGGCAGGTTTTAGTAGGAAGCTGGGTTATGGGAAGAGAGTGTGACCGGACCTAGAAGACTATGATTTGGACTAGTGACGATTAGATGAAGTTTCATTTTATTAGACATAGTATTTATTTCTTTTGTAACCTTGTAGTATCAGATTTTCCATTTGTAAACTCTGAATTTCTTTGTATGTATGAATCATATGCTTGTGTTTGTTCTGATAATGTCACTGTAATGTAATACTTCTACCCTTATCGGGTTGGGGTGTTACAATTATGGTATCAGAGACCAGGCTGCGATTCGTAATACATTTACCCTTGACCTGTGAAGTTTGGACCCCTAAGTTTCCACTGTAGGCGCTCATAAGACAACCTTTGGAACTTTACCTTAGGATTCCCCATAGGAACCCAAGTTATTACCAGTGAGGAATGGGTAGACTAGGACATTTATGTAAGTATCATTTGCTTCCGCATCACTCTGATCGTGCCCTTGCTCTTAAATAAGCCTTATAAGGACCTTTGTTTCAGAAGTTAGAAGTTTTGCAACTTAAGCTTAGTAACCGAGTAAGTTTGGAATACCTCGGAAAGCTACCTGGATACCTTACACATTTAAGTTTCATCTTCAGATTTTGATCTCCGCCTCCGATGTGTTTGATAAGCTGTTTGACACCTTTTTGACCATATCGTAGGTCATTCAACCATAATGTGTTCGACACATTCTGTGAATTCATTACTTATGATGGGTATGAATGTATCATCCGATACTACTTAACTCTGTATGATCCATTACTACCCCTATGAGAACTCTGGTAATTATGAACCACAAATATGAGAAGTTTTTGTTTCCTCTCTTTGAATGATGAACCTTGTTCTGCCAACCATTTCCTTTGGAAGGGTATGATGTAAATACTATCTTTGTATGGATCTGTAACTAAGCATGATGATGCTGATAACTGAGATCCTGTACATCTCACAATTGACAATTATACGATGTTCGTATTACAAATGATACACATCCTACCTGATACTTATGCTAAGAAGCTAAACGAAATTCCCACACATTGAACTGTTTGTTTATCCATCCTAACACTTTTGTTGAATCATGTACTTGACCCTGATATATGAACTATCTGTATGATTTGACGACTGTATTCACTCTATGAATCCTTTGACCCTGATATGTCTGATTGTACGGTCTTTTGGACTGAAGGACTATTCGTGAAGATACCATAGACTACCATATCTGAAATGTAACCTTAAAAATCTGCTTCACTCTATTTCATTATGATGATTCTCTACATCTACTAAAATTTCTGCCACTATGGAAAACCCCAAACCCAAACTCATGTGATTACCAAGTTTTCCTGAAAACCATTATTATCAACCCTTAGAAAGTCCTGCTATTGGGAAATATTTTATTTTACGAAGATTTTTCGGTATTCTCTGATGAACCTTTTTGGTACTCCTTTGAACTGATCTCAGTTGAAGAAACCATGGTGCCATAGAAGTTGAGTAGTTGAAGGAGCTGATTTTGTCAACCTTGGTGATTCTCTTGAATGCTCTTGTTTGTTTATGAAGAAGAACAAGAGAAGTATGCGATGACGTATCGACTATCGTGAACTTAAACGTACCACTATCAATAATCATTATCCGTTTCCGCGTATCAATGATTAATTTGTTTTTCCTTTGAACCCCGCATCTGATTGCATCACTTTCGATTTGAAGGACTGAAGAAGCAACCACAAGAACTTCTAAGAAGGGGGTTAACTAACCGAGAGTAACCTTTGAGAAGTATTTCAGTTCCTGAAGAAGAAAGAAGGCGATGTGAAAATTCCCTGAGATGATTTCTGAAGTTGCCTTTGCACTCGTCATCACATTTATGAGTTTGAATGATGCCAATGGTGTTGGCTAGGATAATCATGTTTTCGCATGTTTTGGACAAATTGTCATAGTGTGACATTGTGTTGTGTTCTAAAACGAAAGAAGAACATAGAGATTATTGGTGAGATGACCCTTTGTTCTGGAAGAGAAATTTGATTGACGTTCAGAAAGCATAGTAGACAATGCTAC
The DNA here is from genome assembly GCA_030686995.1 of Artemisia argyi. Taxonomy (NCBI): domain Eukaryota; kingdom Viridiplantae; phylum Streptophyta; class Magnoliopsida; order Asterales; family Asteraceae; genus Artemisia; species Artemisia argyi. The sequence continues at coordinate 43,247 of JARVZY010011371.1, read as the reverse complement.
CTTGTAAAATGTGAAGACAGAGCTTTCACAAGAAGGACCAAGATCGAAGATCATTATCGGAATTAGAAACCTGGTGGTAGAGTAGTAGAAGATGGTTGCGACAAGCAGTACCGTGGACGAAGCATATAAGAAGAAGAGAGGAACTGGGATAGTGCTCAATCATACATCATGCAACGCGTGAAGATTTCAGTTTGGGCATCAAGACAACCAGACCAAAGAAGACGAACCATTCAACACACAACCTGGAGTCGACAACAACATCATGTACCTTAAAACCTGGGGCTATGTTAGAAGACCTGTCGAAGACACGCAGTCTTGTTTCTCTATTCATTTTAGTTGTACTAAGATGAATTGAGAGCAGGAGCAGACCTGCGGATGGAGGGATGCACAGTGATCGCGTCAGAGACTGCCGTTACGATGCCACACTACCAAGAGGAGCTGCTGAAGACCGGAGGAACCAGCTCGAGTTTTAAATTTTTAATCATGAGGTAAGATGGACAAGAGTAAACAGGCTACCCCAACTTGGAAGAAATTTTGAAATTTGTATTTGAGTGGACGGATTTTGAAGCGGACATTGTGTTTAGAGAAGATGATTCTGTAAAGGATTGACGCTATTGATGACGTACCTTAATTTTGAATGACATTCTCGGATTTACGTTACTCTTCGAGTAATTTCGTTCTCTTAGTTATGTTGTTTGATTTTGGTGACCTCTGAGACTGTAGGTGGACTAGGTGGATTTAGATAAGTTTATGTTGTTCACGACTTGAGATAAAGTATGACCAGCATGAGGGCATATGTATATGATGTCAGTATTATGACGCCTGGCCAACGTGATAATACTTACATCATATAACGTGCACTTATGGTGGGCATGTGATATTTCGAGGAGTGCCTTAGAAGCTTTAGAATTTCTGATATCTGATCAAGATCATCTGAGTTTAGTGAGACTTTAGGTTCATTCTACCTATACGTTTGATATGCTGTCCTTGTTATACGATTCAATACGTTTGGACTCTCGACACGTGTTTTGCTGATCTGTGCAACTTCTGATAAGAATCTTAGGTTCTATTATGAAATTTCTGCCGTTGACGATATCTAACGATATGCTTTCTGTCCGTATACGTTTCGCATTCGTTGAAGTTGGTCATTATGATCTGCTATGAGTAAAATATCTGATTATGGACTTTGAGGAAACGAGACCTGTTTGTTTATGAGAATACCTTTGGAAAGTTATCTAAAAGCCGAGACTATCTGAGAAGCTGAAGAGCTAAACCATTATATCATCCCATGCTGCTACAATTCAATGTATTCTCATCTGATTCGCTTAATCAATTCGATGAAAATCCTATGTATTTCTATACCTCTTCCGGAGAATTCGATTATCATCCGTTATGTTTGGTACATCATCCTTTTGATTCAAATTCAATATGATATGTCTTTCCGGGAAATCTGAAACTGTTTTGACAATAGTTACGAGTCATGAGAAACTAAGTTGTCTGAAGATCTTTTTGGAAGAACCTCCCCGAGCGTGAGAATGTTGTAATGACCTTTTGCGGTTTACTACGACTTCGTCTAACTTTGCGAGTTCAAATTTCGAGGACGAAATTTTTCTTTTTAGAGGGGAAGAAGTTGTAACACCTAAAATCCGAGAACATGTGAAAAGACCAAAATGCCCCTACATGATTAAAACTTAATTAAAAGCTTATAAAGTCTCCAAATTAATTCCAAACCTCAAACAATGCACAAGTTATACATCCAAATAATTTTAACAATTACATTAAACATTTATACAAGTTGTGAAATTACCAAAATACCCCTTAATAGCCGAATGATATTTTAATTTACATTTACTTTGAATTAAAAGTGATAAGAACATTTTAAATATGGAAAATACCTATCAATGCTTATCCTTAGCTACTAGGCCGAATTTTTGGCCCATATTCCCCCCCCTAACCGGCCACAATCAGAATAAAAGTCAAAGATCTCATTTGTTTCCCCAAAACCCTAAATTCGATTTAGCAAGCACACAAATAAACTCCATAGCCTCCATTCGACAATACCAAAATTCCTAAGCATTTTTCTGAGATCATACACTATCCAAGGAACCCTACAAAAATCCCTTTCGAATTGTGGTGGCTTGGTTCGATCGTGGTCCTCTTTTTCTTCTTAGCGAGCCGATTTTAAAGGTAAATCCATTTTGGTTGATTCGATCCATATAAAAATTATTTCTTATTTTTCCTGAGTTCCTTACATGATATGAGACCCACGAAAAATGTTTACAAGGTTGGAGAATCGTTCGTGTGGTCGTGATCGTTTTTGGGTTCGATTTATTCAAGCGCATACAAGAAATTCGCCCAGCCTTTTCTACACGTTCAAACCTTGGTTTGGTATTTTTCTCAGGTCCCTTACATCATATTAACATCAAATAAAATGGTTGAATCGATCCATGCATGCTCTATATCATATTCGTGAATTAAAACCCTAAAAACATGTTAAATCGTAAAACATATGTTCCGATCCAAAATAATATTTAATAAAATTATTATAGGCTTGTTATGATGTATTATGATCTGGAAAAATATTGGAAAGAATTGTTATAGCTTAAATCTTGTGTTTCGAATTATTTTGGATTATATATTAAATCGGCAAAAATAAAATAAAAGGGAAGGAAATAAAATCGTGGGCTAGGGTTTATAGTTAGGGTTTGGTACTTGAGATCTGATCATTATTGATGTTTTAAGGTTAAATTAATGATGGAGTAATGATTGGGAATTAGTTTAGGGCTTGTAACATTTTTGGGTTAATTTTAATAGGAATCCGATTGGTTTTAAAAGTATAAGGGGGTGTTTTGCCAACTTTGAAACTTCTGGGATATTTTTGTAATGTCATATAAATCAGTAGGAATATGGGAAAAATATAAGATGAGGGTGCTAAGTGTAAGTTTTGCATTTAAATGGATTAAAATGTATTTTAAACCTAATTAGGGTTTGTTTTGAAAATAATTAAAAGAGAGGGACTAAATATGTAATTTCTGGAAACTTAAGGTTGTTTTGAGTAATTAAAAGTATTCAAGGGGTTTTGTGTCATTTTGGTACTTAAATGGTTAATATGTAAATTTTGATAATTAAAAGTTGAAATTGTAAATTAAAGGGTTAAATATGTAACTTTTATAACTTGAGGGACTTAAAGTGTAAATTATGAATTCCTGGGGATACATTCGAATAACTTAATAAAATAAGTGATCATTATGTAAAATAGATAAGTTAAGGGTTTAAAATGTAACTTTGAGAACTAAAAGGGTTAAAGTGTAATTTTGGAAAGTAAAGGGTATAAAATGTAGAATTATGAAACCCTAAGGACCAAAGGTGTAAATATGTTAAAAGATACTTATTTCCATTAATAATGATTCAACTTACTAAATATGGAAACTTTCTAAAAGTGGAAACCTTCTAATTATGGAAACCTTCTAAAAGTAGGAAACTTACTATTTATGGAAACTTACTAAAAATGGAAAGTTACTTAAAATGGAGAGTTACTTAAAATGGAAAGATATGCATTTAAAGAATGAATTATGATTCCCCCCTCTTCTCCTCTAGGTGTGAAGAAGGAGAGTCCTTGAGCCTTTCCATTCCTGTGTTTGTTTCATTTGTGCTTTGCAATAAGGTACAGATACTCTGCCTTTTCAGTAAAGGCTCCTATATTCTTCTTATGACTTTGAGCTATGATTCAGTTAAGATTCCCCAAGCCATTGCTATGCTTCCTTCTATTGTGAACTTCCCCTGATTTCTGTTAAGCTTTGATTGTTAGCTTCTGATCTGATTTCGTTGCTATGATTTCTGACCCTTGAATATCCGATATCTCTGGTTCATCTTTTATGATTAATTGATATGAAAACCTTTTTGAAAATATAACTTGATGTTATGGAAGGAAACTGTTTTTAAGAACACTCTATAATTTTGATACGAAACCATTTTTAAAATGAAGGATTAATTGGCTTTTATGAAGAATGTTTTTAAAAGGGGAGATCTTTGAGATGAAATGAGCAAATGACTATTAAGGTTTTTAAATCTGTTTTATCTTAACCCTTTTCACATTTTATGAACTTATGAAACTTAATAATGAACCTTTTGTAATGAACTTTGGATATTCTGAACCATTGATATGATTTCTGATATTATGACTTTGAGATGACCTTGAGACATGACCTTGAGATGCACCTTTGCTATATGAACTTTTGCATGACTTTGAGACCTGACTCTTAGTTTGATACCCGAGCCATTTATGTTTCTTCTACCTATGGAGGTACCATAGGCATGTCTGTGATGCACCACTGGCATGACTCATGCGTGGGTGAGTGATTTCTCACGTCGTCCCTTTTATGATTATCTGCCGGCTATGACTTTGAGTATATGACTTTGAGATTGACTTTGAGTAAGGGGCGTATGGATTGCAATCCTAGACATGTATGCTTAGTGGATTTAACTATGACTTTGAGTTGACTTTGAGGTGATTGGTACTGTGTGCTATACATGCCCTTCACAACCCCTGGGAGCTGATCACTCCACCCCTGTTGATACATGAGGACACCCCTCATATTATCTGGTTGCCTGAGAGGTATCCCCTCTGATTGTGAGATTATGAATTGACGGCTTATGACTTTGAGATTTATGATGTTGAGTTATGATTTTGAGTTTTGGGCTCGTGGTAGATGACTATCCTTTCTTTCCGTTCTATTATTCATTTGTTTATTTCCTTATTTTATTTCCCCAATGCACTATATTTCAGTTCTGTTTCTTTATCATTGCTTTGTATATGTATCTGTTCACTGGGCTTTTTAAGCTCAGCCGCATTTCCTTTTCCTGCGGCAGGTTTTAGTAGGAAGCTGGGTTATGGGAAGAGAGTGTGACCGGACCTAGAAGACTATGATTTGGACTAGTGACGATTAGATGAAGTTTCATTTTATTAGACATAGTATTTATTTCTTTTGTAACCTTGTAGTATCAGATTTTCCATTTGTAAACTCTGAATTTCTTTGTATGTATGAATCATATGCTTGTGTTTGTTCTGATAATGTCACTGTAATGTAATACTTCTACCCTTATCGGGTTGGGGTGTTACAATTATGGTATCAGAGACCAGGCTGCGATTCGTAATACATTTACCCTTGACCTGTGAAGTTTGGACCTCTAAGTTTCCACTGTAGGCGCTCATAAGACAACCTTTGGAACTTTACCTTAGGATTCCCCATAGGAACCCAAGTTATTACCAGTGAGGAATGGGTAGACTAGGACATTTATGTAAGTATCATTTGCTTCCGCATCACTCTGATCGTGCCCTTGCTCTTAAATAAGCCTTATAAGGACCTTTGTTTCAGAAGTTAGAAGTTTTGCAACTTAAGCTTAGTAACCGAGTAAGTTTGGAATACCTCGGAAAGCTACCTGGATACCTTACACATTTAAGTTTCATCTTCAGATTTTGATCTCCGCCTCCGATGTGTTTGATAAGCTGTTTGACACCTTTTTGACCATATCGTAGGTCATTCAACCATAATGTGTTCGACACATTCTGTGAATTCATTACTTATGATGGGTATGAATGTATCATCCGATACTACTTAACTCTGTATGATCCATTACTACCCCTATGAGAACTCTGGTAATTATGAACCACAAATATGAGAAGTTTTTGTTTCCTCTCTTTGAATGATGAACCTTGTTCTGCCAACCATTTCCTTTGGAAGGGTATGATGTAAATACTATCTTTGTATGGATCTGTAACTAAGCATGATGATGCTGATAACTGAGATCCTGTACATCTCACAATTGACAATTATACGATGTTCGTATTACAAATGATACACATCCTACCTGATACTTATGCTAAGAAGCTAAACGAAATTCCCACACATTGAACTGTTTGTTTATCCATCCTAACACTTTTGTTGAATCATGTACTTGACCCTGATATATGAACTATCTGTATGATTTGACGACTGTATTCACTCTATGAATCCTTTGACCCTGATATGTCTGATTGTACGGTCTTTTGGACTGAAGGACTATTCGTGAAGATACCATAGACTACCATATCTGAAATGTAACCTTAAAAATCTGCTTCACTCTATTTCATTATGATGATTCTCTACATCTACTAAAATTTCTGCCACTATGGAAAACCCCAAACCCAAACTCATGTGATTACCAAGTTTTCCTGAAAACCATTATTATCAACCCTTAGAAAGTCCTGCTATTGGGAAATATTTTATTTTACGAAGATTTTTCGGTATTCTCTGATGAACCTTTTTGGTACTCCTTTGAACTGATCTCAGTTGAAGAAACCATGGTGCCATAGAAGTTGAGTAGTTGAAGGAGCTGATTTTGTCAACCTTGGTGATTCTCTTGAATGCTCTTGTTTGTTTATGAAGAAGAACAAGAGAAGTATGCGATGACGTATCGACTATCGTGAACTTAAACGTACCACTATCAATAATCATTATCCGTTTCCGCGTATCAATGATTAATTTGTTTTTCCTTTGAACCCCGCATCTGATTGCATCACTTTCGATTTGAAGGACTGAAGAAGCAACCACAAGAACTTCTAAGAAGGGGGTTAACTAACCGAGAGTAACCTTTGAGAAGTATTTCAGTTCCTGAAGAAGAAAGAAGGCGATGTGAAAATTCCCTGAGATGATTTCTGAAGTTGCCTTTGCACTCGTCATCACATTTATGAGTTTGAATGATGCCAATGGTGTTGGCTAGGATAATCATGTTTTCGCATGTTTTGGACAAATTGTCATAGTGTGACATTGTGTTGTGTTCTAAAACGAAAGAAGAACATAGAGATTATTGGTGAGATGACCCTTTGTTCTGGAAGAGAAATTTGATTGACGTTCAGAAAGCATAGTAGACAATGCTACCTTGTAAAATGTGAAGACAGAGCTTTCACAAGAAGGACCAAGATCGAAGATCATTATCGGAATTAGAAACCTGGTGGTAGAGTAGTAGAAGATGGTTGCGACAAGCAGTACCGTGGACGAAGCATATAAGAAGAAGAGAGGAACTGGGATAGTGCTCAATCATACATCATGCAACGCGTGAAGATTTCAGTTTGGGCATCAAGACAACCAGACCAAAGAAGACGAACCATTCAACACACAACCTGGAGTCGACAACAACATCATGTACCTTAAAACCTGGGGCTATGTTAGAAGACCTGTCGAAGACACGCAGTCTTGTTTCTCTATTCATTTTAGTTGTACTAAGATGAATTGAGAGCAGGAGCAGACCTGCGGATGGAGGGATGCACAGTGATCGCGTCAGAGACTGCCGTTACGATGCCACACTACCAAGAGGAGCTGCTGAAGACCGGAGGAACCAGCTCGAGTTTTAAATTTTTAATCATGAGGTAAGATGGACAAGAGTAAACAGGCTACCCCAACTTGGAAGAAATTTTGAAATTTGTATTTGAGTGGACGGATTTTGAAGCGGACATTGTGTTTAGAGAAGATGATTCTGTAAAGGATTGACGCTATTGATGACGTACCTTAATTTTGAATGACATTCTCGGATTTACGTTACTCTTCGAGTAATTTCGTTCTCTTAGTTATGTTGTTTGATTTTGGTGACCTCTGAGACTGTAGGTGGACTAGGTGGATTTAGATAAGTTTATGTTGTTCACGACTTGAGATAAAGTATGACCAGCATGAGGGCATATGTATATGATGTCAGTATTATGACGCCTGGCCAACGTGATAATACTTACATCATATAACGTGCACTTATGGTGGGCATGTGATATTTCGAGGAGTGCCTTAGAAGCTTTAGAATTTCTGATATCTGATCAAGATCATCTGAGTTTAGTGAGACTTTAGGTTCATTCTACCTATACGTTTGATATGCTGTCCTTGTTATACGATTCAATACGTTTGGACTCTCGACACGTGTTTTGCTGATCTGTGCAACTTCTGATAAGAATCTTAGGTTCTATTATGAAATTTCTGCCGTTGACGATATCTAACGATATGCTTTCTGTCCGTATACGTTTCGCATTCGTTGAAGTTGGTCATTATGATCTGCTATGAGTAAAATATCTGATTATGGACTTTGAGGAAACGAGACCTGTTTGTTTATGAGAATACCTTTGGAAAGTTATCTAAAAGCCGAGACTATCTGAGAAGCTGAAGAGCTAAACCATTATATCATCCCATGCTGCTACAATTCAATGTATTCTCATCTGATTCGCTTAATCAATTCGATGAAAATCCTATGTATTTCTATACCTCTTCCGGAGAATTCGATTATCATCCGTTATGTTTGGTACATCATCCTTTTGATTCAAATTCAATATGATATGTCTTTCCGGGAAATCTGAAACTGTTTTGACAATAGTTACGAGTCATGAGAAACTAAGTTGTCTGAAGATCTTTTTGGAAGAACCTCCCCGAGCGTGAGAATGTTGTAATGACCTTTTGCGGTTTACTACGACTTCGTCTAACTTTGCGAGTTCAAATTTCGAGGACGAAATTTTTCTTTTTAGAGGGGAAGAAGTTGTAACACCTAAAATCCGAGAACATGTGAAAAGACCAAAATGCCCCTACATGATTAAAACTTAATTAAAAGCTTATAAAGTCTCCAAATTAATTCCAAACCTCAAACAATGCACAAGTTATACATCCAAATAATTTTAACAATTACATTAAACATTTATACAAGTTGTGAAATTACCAAAATACCCCTTAATAGCCGAATGATATTTTAATTTACATTTACTTTGAATTAAAAGTGATAAGAACATTTTAAATATGGAAAATACCTATCAATGCTTATCCTTAGCTACTAGGCCGAATTTTTGGCCCATATTCCCCCCCCTAACCGGCCACAATCAGAATAAAAGTCAAAGATCTCATTTGTTTCCCCAAAACCCTAAATTCGATTTAGCAAGCACACAAATAAACTCCATAGCCTCCATTCGACAATACCAAAATTCCTAAGCATTTTTCTGAGATCATACACTATCCAAGGAACCCTACAAAAATCCCTTTCGAATTGTGGTGGCTTGGTTCGATCGTGGTCCTCTTTTTCTTCTTAGCGAGCCGATTTTAAAGGTAAATCCATTTTGGTTGATTCGATCCATATAAAAATTATTTCTTATTTTTCCTGAGTTCCTTACATGATATGAGACCCACGAAAAATGTTTACAAGGTTGGAGAATCGTTCGTGTGGTCGTGATCGTTTTTGGGTTCGATTTATTCAAGCGCATACAAGAAATTCGCCCAGCCTTTTCTACACGTTCAAACCTTGGTTTGGTATTTTTCTCAGGTCCCTTACATCATATTAACATCAAATAAAATGGTTGAATCGATCCATGCATGCTCTATATCATATTCGTGAATTAAAACCCTAAAAACATGTTAAATCGTAAAACATATGTTCCGATCCAAAATAATATTTAATAAAATTATTATAGGCTTGTTATGATGTATTATGATCTGGAAAAATATTGGAAAGAATTGTTATAGCTTAAATCTTGTGTTTCGAATTATTTTGGATTATATATTAAATCGGCAAAAATAAAATAAAAGGGAAGGAAATAAAATCGTGGGCTAGGGTTTATAGTTAGGGTTTGGTACTTGAGATCTGATCATTATTGATGTTTTAAGGTTAAATTAATGATGGAGTAATGATTGGGAATTAGTTTAGGGCTTGTAACATTTTTGGGTTAATTTTAATAGGAATCCGATTGGTTTTAAAAGTATAAGGGGGTGTTTTGCCAACTTTGAAACTTCTGGGATATTTTTGTAATGTCATATAAATCAGTAGGAATATGGGAAAAATATAAGATGAGGGTGCTAAGTGTAAGTTTTGCATTTAAATGGATTAAAATGTATTTTAAACCTAATTAGGGTTTGTTTTGAAAATAATTAAAAGAGAGGGACTAAATATGTAATTTCTGGAAACTTAAGGTTGTTTTGAGTAATTAAAAGTATTCAAGGGGTTTTGTGTCATTTTGGTACTTAAATGGTTAATATGTAAATTTTGATAATTAAAAGTTGAAATTGTAAATTAAAGGGTTAAATATGTAACTTTTATAACTTGAGGGACTTAAAGTGTAAATTATGAATTCCTGGGGATACATTCGAATAACTTAATAAAATAAGTGATCATTATGTAAAATAGATAAGTTAAGGGTTTAAAATGTAACTTTGAGAACTAAAAGGGTTAAAGTGTAATTTTGGAAAGTAAAGGGTATAAAATGTAGAATTATGAAACCCTAAGGACCAAAGGTGTAAATATGTTAAAAGATACTTATTTCCATTAATAATGATTCAACTTACTAAATATGGAAACTTTCTAAAAGTGGAAACCTTCTAATTATGGAAACCTTCTAAAAGTAGGAAACTTACTATTTATGGAAACTTACTAAAAATGGAAAGTTACTTAAAATGGAGAGTTACTTAAAATGGAAAGATATGCATTTAAAGAATGAATTATGATTCCCCCCTCTTCTCCTCTAGGTGTGAAGAAGGAGAGTCCTTGAGCCTTTCCATTCCTGTGTTTGTTTCATTTGTGCTTTGCAATAAGGTACAGATACTCTGCCTTTTCAGTAAAGGCTCCTATATTCTTCTTATGACTTTGAGCTATGATTCAGTTAAGATTCCCCAAGCCATTGCTATGCTTCCTTCTATTGTGAACTTCCCCTGATTTCTGTTAAGCTTTGATTGTTAGCTTCTGATCTGATTTCGTTGCTATGATTTCTGACCCTTGAATATCCGATATCTCTGGTTCATCTTTTATGATTAATTGATATGAAAACCTTTTTGAAAATATAACTTGATGTTATGGAAGGAAACTGTTTTTAAGAACACTCTATAATTTTGATACGAAACCATTTTTAAAATGAAGGATTAATTGGCTTTTATGAAGAATGTTTTTAAAAGGGGAGATCTTTGAGATGAAATGAGCAAATGACTATTAAGGTTTTTAAATCTGTTTTATCTTAACCCTTTTCACATTTTATGAACTTATGAAACTTAATAATGAACCTTTTGTAATGAACTTTGGATATTCTGAACCATTGATATGATTTCTGATATTATGACTTTGAGATGACCTTGAGACATGACCTTGAGATGCACCTTTGCTATATGAACTTTTGCATGACTTTGAGACCTGACTCTTAGTTTGATACCCGAGCCATTTATGTTTCTTCTACCTATGGAGGTACCATAGGCATGTCTGTGATGCACCACTGGCATGACTCATGCGTGGGTGAGTGATTTCTCACGTCGTCCCTTTTATGATTATCTGCCGGCTATGACTTTGAGTATATGACTTTGAGATTGACTTTGAGTAAGGGGCGTATGGATTGCAATCCTAGACATGTATGCTTAGTGGATTTAACTATGACTTTGAGTTGACTTTGAGGTGATTGGTACTGTGTGCTATACATGCCCTTCACAACCCCTGGGAGCTGATCACTCCACCCCTGTTGATACATGAGGACACCCCTCATATTATCTGGTTGCCTGAGAGGTATCCCCTCTGATTGTGAGATTATGAATTGACGGCTTATGACTTTGAGATTTATGATGTTGAGTTATGATTTTGAGTTTTGGGCTCGTGGTAGATGACTATCCTTTCTTTCCGTTCTATTATTCATTTGTTTATTTCCTTATTTTATTTCCCCAATGCACTATATTTCAGTTCTGTTTCTTTATCATTGCTTTGTATATGTATCTGTTCACTGGGCTTTTTAAGCTCAGCCGCATTTCCTTTTCCTGCGGCAGGTTTTAGTAGGAAGCTGGGTTATGGGAAGAGAGTGTGACCGGACCTAGAAGACTATGATTTGGACTAGTGACGATTAGATGAAGTTTCATTTTATTAGACATAGTATTTATTTCTTTTGTAACCTTGTAGTATCAGATTTTCCATTTGTAAACTCTGAATTTCTTTGTATGTATGAATCATATGCTTGTGTTTGTTCTGATAATGTCACTGTAATGTAATACTTCTACCCTTATCGGGTTGGGGTGTTACATCTAACTACCTCAACTACACATTCAACACCTTGTAACACAAATGTGATCACCATTCAAGATTTGCTTAATCTTGCTACACCACCACCTTCTCCACCTCATTGCAACTCAAACCTAGCCATTAATCCATCACCAACTAGACCTTTGAGTATATCAACCTCACCTTCTCAACAAGCCTTTAAATCAAAAACTCCTTCACCTCAATCACCAACACCTACACCAATGGAACTTTTCCATACACCACCAACATCACCACTACCAAATTTAGAAACTTTTGATGATCTATCATCAACTCCACCATCCTTCTCACTTTTTGACACCATTGCTCAAATAGAAACCCAACAACAACCTAGTGAGCAACTAGATGATGAACCCAATCACCCATCTATAGTAGAACGGTTAGCTTACCGTTATGCTAGACCATCCATTTTTTCAAATGATCAAGGTCATACCCACCAACAATCATTTGTGTTTCACCCAATTTACAAAGATCTTCATGACAATCCTTCCGGCGAACCAAGCTTTCGCCATTTTGTTCAAAATCAACAACCACAACCACAACAACAATCACCACAACAACAAAATTCCCAAAATTTTGAAACTCTACTTTCTTCTTATAAGAAAATAGAAACATCCTTATGGGAAAAACCTCCAACCATGAATGAGGAAATAAGTACTCATTTAGCCCACCTTAAGGCCTTCAAACGAATGGTTGACTCTCAAATCAACCATGTTATGGAATTTCATACGGCATTAGACTCAACAAGTGAAGGAAGCAAACACACCTCTCAACCATCCACATTTGCTCCTTCGAGTTCAAACTATCCACCACCATCATTCCCCCGCCATGATTGCGGACATTGCGAGAGAACCGCTCACATTAGTGAAAGATGTCGAACGGAACTTCGTGAGTTATCCGAAGAAATGAGGTTTATTCTAAACCACATTTTGGAGCGTCTACAATCCTTGTCTCACCCACCTCAACCTTAGAGTCTCCAAAATGAAACGAAACCGTTTCTATTGGAAAATGTCCCCATTTTAACCAACAAACCAAAACCAAGACACCTCCTCACCTCTCCAAATAAAACCCGCTACAACCTTCAACCCACATTTTTCATCCTTAAAACAACCCAATCCTTGTTTTTGGAAAATGTTTCTCATTAAGGAAAATGATGATTTCCTTGTAGCATTGTTAGTTTATTTTTGGTTTTTCTTAGTCTTTAAAAGTAGGATGTTGTCATCTTAATGTTGTGTCTTTGACTATCTAAGAGTCAAAATTTTACAATTTAATGAATGTCATTCTACTACAAGGTTTAAATTGTTTAATGACCATTTAGGTATGATGAGTGAACTATATCTTGGTATGGTAACATACATAAACCTTGTGCTTTAGAAACTATTTTTTTTTGTAGGTTCATTATCCATGTCTTCCTTCCTTGAAACTCCATTTAGGGGAGTAACATTCAAGGGGGAGCATGAGTCGTGCTTTATTCTGCTTCACAACTCTTAGTTGTGTTTTTAAACATGAAATGCTTTCATGACTTATCTTATGCGGAAACTAACTTTTCTTTTGTAGGTAAAATCCATGTCTCCTCTCTTGGCACTCCATTTAGGGGGAGTATCAACCAAGGGGGAGCATGCCTATAATTCCGCTTCGATACTCTTCTTTTTGTTTCGACAAAAAGGGGGAGAATTTATATGAAACTTGCTCTATTATTTTAAACTTCCGCATAGCTAACTCTTTGCAAAAACAAGTTTCATTACTAACTTTATAAGACTTAACACTAAATCTTATGACTTACTTTTAAATAAAGTTTATGTTTTGTCATCAACAAAAAGGGGGAGATTGTTAATACAAATATCGCCTAAAAACGTTATTTATATTTTACGATCTTTGCTAAGTTTTGTTAATAACAAAGTATGAACTTTAGCTAAAAGTAAATTATCACTTTGAGTGTTTAAGTCTTGTTTAACTAATGTTTACATTTCCTTTTAAACTAAACATTGGTTTTATTTCTTAAATTAGAAATAGTCACATCACATTTATGGCAAGTTTTGTCATTATGTATTTATGGCAAGTTATGTGTTTGACTTGCTTTCATGTTGCTTGCAAGTATCATGTTTGACTTACTTTAAGTGATGTGACATTGTATGGTTGTTAGAAGTTATGAGACAAGACATTGTTTGGTTTGGGAAGTTATTGCAAAAACCTACTGCAGACCCGGCGGTACCCTGGGGGTACACGGGCGGAACCCATCTCAGGGTTCCGCCTGATCCGCCAGACATGCAGAATAGTTTGCTATAAATACAAAACCATTTGTTTGTTTTGTGTAACCCTTTTAGGACATATATTCACATATTCTCTCAACTAACTCATTAACCTTTTGATTTGTGATTCTCTTATGTAGCAAGGGACTTCACAAGATCATTCAAGAAGTTACAAGCTTCAACTCTAAAGTTGCAAGTCTTGGTAGCTTGGTCATGTATAAGCTTTGATAGTTTATACTTCATGTGTGTCATGTATATAGATGTAAGTGGTTAGTATTTTAGGCCTCAAAATACGTAGTGTGTCGGGAGTTGTTATACCCTTATAAAAGAACTAACGTGAGTGGTTGTACCCTTGAAAAGAACTCGACATCTAGCTTTGTGTCGGTAAAAGTGTAAGCGACGTACGGGAGTGGTTGAACCCATGTAAAAGAACTCGACATCTAGCTTAGTGTCGGTAAAAGTGTAAGCGACGAATGGGAGTGGTTGTACCCTTGTAAAAGAACTCGGCATCTAGCTTAGTGTCGGTAAAAGTGTAAGCGACGTTGTAAAGGTTTTCTCCGCCGGTGAAAGGAGCTTGTTGATTAGTGCTTATAACTCTCGAGTTGGAAACTCGGGGCGTGGATGTAGGGCAAGGAAAAAGAGTCCTTGTAGCCGAACCACGATAAACAATCGTGTTGTGGTTTGATCGTTTCTTTCTTTATCTTTGCTTATTACATGTTGTCTTTTAGTTATAATTGCTAACCACATATAAAGCTTTCCAAAAGAATTAAAACAAGTAAAGTTGTATTTATATCTTGAAACAAATGTAAAGCTTTTCAAAGAACTAAAACAAGCAAAGTTAGGATCATCACAAGTAAAGCTTTTCAAAGCATGAAACAAGTAAAGTTAGAATTGTTATTCACATGAAAAGTTTTTCAAATAATCAAACATATAAAGTTGTGTTTATATCTTTAAGCAAATGTCAAGTTTCTAAAAGGATATTTAAGCTAAGCATGAATCGAAAAAGCGGTAAACTATTCAACCCCCTTTTAGTTTTCCACAAAGCTATTTAACACCATTCTAGTTTCCCACAAATACTTAAATGTTTTCATCGTTTAATTCCTACAATAAGCTTAAGGTAGTACTTCGTAATCTTATTGTTTAGTAATCAAATAATCTTTGTATCTCTACTAATTATAATGCATTTATAACTTTTATTTTTCGAAATCTAATATATACATATATATATATATATATATATATATATATATATATATATATATATATATATATATATATATAGGGTGGCGTTATTGTGGTGTACACTTTAAAATAGGAAATAATAAGTACACTTGTGGACCATTGGATCAATTATTTAAGATGAGATTGAAACTTAATTAGATGGATGGCATAGTTGTATTTAAATAGAAAACCAATGGCTTTTGTATACATTGAAAATAATACGGTCAACAAAACGTTGAGCATTAACGTCCATTATTAATTTTATATTTAATTTATTATTTCAGTTTACTACTTGACTTGTTTTCATATTACTCGTACTTTTTTTTTTTTTTTCTTTTTTCCACTCATTTGAATATTTCTATATACAATTATAGCATGGTTAATAGTACACTAAAATTTTAGTATATTTTTAACGACACTATATCAAATTTTATTATATTTGTAGTGACACACAATGCTTATCACACAATTTTTTTTTTTTTTTTATATATTTGTAGTGACACACTAAATTTTATGACACGTTTCTAGTGGCAAAATACGTCTTTTGACACTCTTAGTTTCATGATATATGTATAGTGACACATTAAGTTTTTTGACAAAATATTTTTGTGACACATTAGGTTTCATGATACTCCGTATATTTTTAGTAACACTTTCGACACATTTTGTTGTGGCACACTTAGTTTCATGATACGTTTATAGTGACACATTAAGCTTTTTAACACTTTTAGTGACACACTAGGTCTCATGATACTATGGATATTTGTAGTAACACACAGTTTTTTGATAAATTTTTTTGTGGCACACTTAGGGTGTGTTTGTTTTTTTTTAAAAAGTCTTACTAGCCCTCTTACTCCCTCTTACTCTTACCAGTAAGAGGTGGGCAGACGTTTTTCTTGTTTGTTTTTTTCTTTTGAGTCAGACCCAGTTAGACATATAACATCTTACTCAGTAAGAGGTGGGGGACTTGTCTTACTGCCTCTTACTCGATAAGAGAGATTGATGACTCGTGTTAATATAATATATTTGATTGTTTATTAACTATGTTATATTTATGATAAAAAGTCTTATTTCATATTTACACAAGTTACTTAAATAAATTGCAGAAACGAGCACTTAAAATCATTCGGACAATTATACAAAAACAAACAACATTATTTCGTGTAGATTTAGACATTCTTGCCACCTCTTACTAGTAAGATGTGGTAGTCAGATTCAGACCTAAAACATCTAAATGAAACAAACACACCCTTAGTTTTATGATACATTTATAATGACACTCTTAGTTTCATGATATATTTATAGTGACACATTTAGTTTTTTTAACACGTTTTGGAATTGAGGTAGACACGACCGTGTTTAATTTCATGGTGGGTTTATATGCTACCGAGCTCATAAGATATACCAGGTACAAATCAATTATTTTTTCATTATATCAACAAAGCTAATAATGACACATCAGTTTATTATCTCAACAAAGCTAATATTTAATGCTAGTATATAATCAGTTTATTATCTCAAAAAATCAATTAAATTATAGTGACACATGTATATGCTACCGAGCTCATAATGACACATCAATTTATTATCACAACATAGCTAATATATAATCGATAAATAACGGTACAAATCAATTATATTTTCTGAAACATCAATTTTTTTTCAAAGCTTGATATACAATCCACAAAAAAGATATGAAAAAAAAGAAGAAGAAAAAGAAAAAGAAATAAAAAAGGATCTAAAAACCGCGTTGAATCGGAAGCCTTGTCGAAAAATTAGACAGGTAGCATCTTAAAAAAAGTAGTGGACATGTACGATTGTAGCACCATGAAAAACAAGATCTGGAAACTTTTGGAGATGCATTTGACGATGGAAAAAGAAATCTTTAGGGCGGCTTGGATCTCGACAGGCACAAACCTTACGACGAAAAACGAAATCTTTCACAATAAATAGTAGTGGACATGGTGTTCGTTAAAGGTTTGTGTGGTAGACCTGGAAGATGTGTGTTTTTAATATGATTGAAAAGGTGACGGCAAAAGTGTAGGTTATAGGAAAATTAGAGAGAAATTAGGGAATGAAAATTTCCTATATTGCCCTTTTGTTTATTTTATAATTAAAAATATAATTAAATATAAAGGCTACACTTGTCACTTCTTTATTGGTGCCTATTGTATCTTATTTTCAAAGTGTATCCTATATATATATATATATATATATATATATATATATATATATATATATATATATATATATATATATATATATATATAGGAAAATGATCAATTAAGAAGAATAATTAAAATAAGAATGGTCAGAAGTAATTCTAGCCACACATTTCAAATTAGGAGGGAAAATTTGAAGGAAGATGCATCCACTTTTATAGGTGCATCTAAAATGTGCGGTTGTTATTACTTCTTATCATTCATATTTAATCCTATATATATATATATATATATATATATATATATATATATATATATATATATATATATATATATATATATATATAATTTGAGATATTTGCTACATTAAAAGTCATTCAAAGTTAAATCAATAGAGTGGTGATATACAAGCCTAACAATTAGACCTAATAATAGACCTATTTCATTTATCTTATGACAAACGTGATACACTTTTTCTCTTTTATCATTTCCCATCAATCAATTTTTCAAATGCACCAATCACATCTTTAGGTTTAATTTTATGTGTAGGTTTTAGGCATCAAAATCATTTTTCAAATCAATATACATTCAAAATTTGTAACTACTAGCTATGTCATTACATCCGCTAAATATTTCTAGACTTATGAGCATTTAATTTCATCAATGCCTAAATGTTTTCATCGTTTGATTCCTACAATACCACTTAAGGTAGTAGTAGTACTAGGGCCGGCCCTGGCTATGGGCGGCGCGGGCGACGGCCCAGGCATCACATAAATAGAGGGCATCAAAATTTTGATGTTATGAATTGATTTTATATGATGAAGCTTGTTTTTATGATGATAACATGATGTCTAGTAGAATATAGAAGAAATAAATGGAAAAAGATGCAATGTTTCGAAAAAAAATTATGTTCACCGAATCATCGAGAAATATACAGTCGTTTTAAAAAATAAGTGATGAAAAAGGAGGAGAAAGATAAAGAGTCAACATGAAAAGACTATAGAGGGGTAAATGACTGATGAGTTGTGTTTTACCAATAGTATTTACTATTTGGGTCATTGTCAAACTTTGTTATTTTTAAGTTATTTTAGTTTATTTTCAAATTTTATTTCTACATTAATTCATTACCTTTCATTTTTCATTAACTTTAAATTTATTAGTCCAACATCTCTAATTAATTAGTAGCAACGAATTTTTTATAGTTAGATGTAAACATCTATTTAAATTACTCAGTAATAGTAACATATACTTTCATTATATAATGTCCTATAGTTAGACACTTAGCTTTTTTAATCCTTGTTATATAAGTATAGGTAGTAAATTATTATAATAATTGGTAAAATGTTGCTAATGATTACTAGAAGTTAAGCTAGTTTTAATGGTTGCAAAATGATTGATGTGCCTATTAATCAGGTCTGCAAATGTATCTAATGATTTGATTGATTGATTTATATATATATATATATATATATATATATATATATATATATATATATATATATATATATATATATATATTGTACATAGTGCAATTATACAAGTGATTTATTCATTCGGCATGTATTGGTGATTTCAAATATTTAGTACATAAACGCAAAATTTTAGTTGTGTACACTAATTTTTAAATGATATCTCAAAATCAAATGAATTTTGAGAAACTAAACCAAATAACGTTCGGCGTGGGAATGACACGTTAGCTTGATTAGGTTCTAAACTAAAGACTAGTGTGTTGTTTGTTTTAAAGGGGCATTTTTTGACCGCCTCGCCCAGGGCAGCAGAAAACTCAGGACCGGCTCTGGGTGGTACGCACTTCATAAGCTTATTGTATTGTAATCAAATCATTGTGACAAAAAAAAATCAGAAAGTGTGTCAACACATGTTTTGTTACAAAGAATCTTACAAGCATAATCACAAATTAAATTCTATTATCAAATATACCGTATGTTATAAAAGTTAGTGAAAGAACGAAAGAAATAGTATATACTAAATATTTTAACTCAAAAGAATTTTATATACCAGCCAAAATAATAAACTAGAAAAAATAATGATAAGCTACTGATTAAATAATCATATATCTATTTAAATTGAGAAGATAAAAAAAAAATAAATAAATAAATAAAAAAAAATAAAAAATAAAAAAAAAAAACCTCACGTTAGCAAAGAAAACTAACGGCTGCGTACAACGGTCATCTGTCCCCAGCCAAAACCAAATTCTACACCGACCAAATAGCTATAAAACAAAAGGTTATTGCACTTGTGAGAATATATCATTAAGAACATTAGAACCTTTGTCTCTTGCTTGAGCATGAACGATAAACTTTTGATCCCTAAGATCTACCTCTTGGGAATTCTTGAAATATATATATATATATATATATATATATATATATATATATATATATATATATATATATATATATATATATATATATATATATATATATACTAGCTTTCTAAGCCCGCCCGATGGGCGGGCATGTCTTCTAATTATCGTTGGCAATTAAATGAAGACAAGGCAATGAATAAATGTAGTTGCATTAACTATAACATGTTAAAACTCAGCGGTGAAATGATCTCGTGAGGTTTCCGTGTTATGCTTTATGCTTTATAATTGACTGATATTTCACAACTCAATGCAACTTATGTTTCTTAGTTTCCAAAGAAAAAAAAAGGAAAATAGGAACTCACACTTGCTTAAGCGTTGACCTAAAACAGAACCTAACTTGGCTTAACTTTTTTGTAGCACTTACATATATGTTGCTAAAGTGGCAAAGACATTATGCAATATTAGCTAGTTGCTAGTGATGATTGACGCTTCAGAGTGATATTTGGAAGCCAATATATAACAACGTACTATATCTTTTTGAATACCAATTGTGCGAAAACTTCAACCTTTTTCATTGAATAAGCTAGCTTAATATTAACTATACGGAAAACAATTAACAAATACTGTTAAATTTAAAGAAGGTTTTGTTCCGCTATATTTGGCAATACGATTTTCCTAGAAAACACACGCTATGCAATCAATATTCGCACAAATAAGTAACTTAGTTTGACTGGCCTTGTCGCAAATCACATACCATATAAATCTCCTTGCATCATGTAGACTATTAAGCTATAAGTCGTAAATCAAATTAGCAATAACATACCTCAGGTACCATCCAACGGTAAGTCCCAGTCTTGGTAGTCATCATTTCAGTAACAGTTTCTTCCTTTGCAATACCAAAATCTATAAGTTTCACATATTTATTATTCGTAGCAAGCAACTCGCCAACCTCTACTCGAAGTACTATTGTTTATCCAAACCCATTATGACCCATTTCTTATAATAGAACTATTGTTTATCCAAATCGATTTGACCCGTTACCCAACCTGCCCATTTCCCCGAATTTAGATTTAAAATTATCACTCGAAGAACATGTCCGATTCTAACAAAAGTATAATAGAACCTAGTACCAAGTCGCTTAGGGAAGGCTTTGTTCCACATGTGAGCAACATATGCAGGCTGCATTTGATTCCACACAATCATGAATGAAGCAACCTGTATCATGATCACCACCCCTGTATCCCTGGTCACCACTCCATTTATCATGCCCTTTCTTCATTTAAATTTCTTCCTCAAAGTAGTAGGAATCAATGCACAAAGTAGCAGGAGCCAAAGTACAAACTTTCAGGAATCAATCCATTTAATTGGGATAAAGCACTGCATAAAGTAGTAGTAATACAAATGATTAGGCTCAAGTCATGACTAACAGTCTTAGAAAAAACATAAATAATTTTCTAAAGAATTGGAAAATACCTTACACCAGTTGCATGATAAAATACAAAGAACAAAGGAAGGTTTCATGTATCTCTTTATATCCAAATGTGACAGAAAACTACACAATTATCCGAATGCATCTCCATTAGGATGAACAGCAAAAACTAAGCGCAGATGCTACAAAAGCGGCCTTATGATTAACTATACATATATTGAAAGGGTTTTTGGTATTGCTTACGTAAGTGCTTGTGTGCACTAAGCAGTTTTCAGTGTTTGGTAAAAACTCCATATCTACTAATTTTAGTCTCGATAAGCACTTGCAATAATCCGTTAGTCACTCACAGTAGGTTTGAATGCCTGATATTGTCCAAGAGCAATGATTTAATACATGAGCATATGTATTAACATCGGAACCCATGTGATCAGCTATAGATTTGGCAAGTACTTACCGGTCTATGTTTCCCCATTGTAACACAATCTGCATTTAAATCATCAGATCGATTTTGTTTGCAAATTACAGACTTCTACTCTAAATTCCTTCTATCCTATACCTCTGAAGTCGTCCATGAATGTTGAGAATGATGAAACTGGTGATTGTTTTTTATTTGAATATCATGCATGTAATCTTTACACCTGCATTTGCATACATTTTGGTATGTATAGTGCTCCAATGCACCTTTTAAGGTTGTAATTCTTATGATCCCAAAAAGAATAAAATGAACATATGCATCTGTTCCTTCCATAATACAGCTTACTATGTATATTAATCGGGCAAGCAGTTAGGAGAATATGGTAAAACCTAATAAACAATCGGGTTGCTGCATTAAAACTTAAGAAGTCAGCATAGCATAATGATGTAGTCATAAGTAAATTAACCTACGACAAGTTGGAAAAGTCAAACCAACAGGCGACAATTCCTGATGAGTAATGATGTACAAATTTGTTGCAGACCAAAATATATTGAGATAAAGGTCATTGCATAACGGGCGAC
Organism: Artemisia argyi; assembly: GCA_030686995.1. Taxonomy (NCBI): domain Eukaryota; kingdom Viridiplantae; phylum Streptophyta; class Magnoliopsida; order Asterales; family Asteraceae; genus Artemisia; species Artemisia argyi. The sequence goes on along the minus strand of JARVZY010011371.1, from coordinate 20,810 downwards.
AATTCCTGAATTTTTTTAGACTTCGGCTGCAGAGAAGACACACAAATGTTAGATATCAGTAGCACAACGATTAGAGTTTGAAAAATAGGTCAGTAGAATGGAACGTGTACATGTATTAATGAGAACACCAGAAGAACGAAAGGGAATTACCTGTGCACTTAGTGTTTTACCATTTATATTATATGAACTGAAAAAAGGAAAATTAACTGATGAGTCCAAAGATGATTGCTATGAGATTTTCATTGTCGTAACTACAAAGAAAACTCAAGATTTGATGATTTTTGTGGAATGAGCAATCGACGTTTTCAGAGAAACCCACATCAGACTTTCTATAAGTTGTAGTAAACACCGCCTTCACAAAGTAATCAAATAATGCATGTACCCTAAGTTTACAAAATAATAATAGATGTATTTAAAAAAAAATTAAACACCCATGTCTTCACTTTTAAAATGAAAGCCCAAGCATTCCCTGAACCAATTCGCTTTCAACTCTAAAGTGAATATGTATGCATACCTAAGAAAGAATGTTATATGAAACCACTCAAAACTTAATCCCAACGAAAGAATTGCCAAGTTTGATTACTTAAAAAGTAAATCCTCTTAGTCACCAAAGAAGTTGTATATCCATTTACCTCTAACTCAACATTAGTGCATGTGGGATGAGGGACTCAAGTGCCCCGGCTTTTTGCCCTAATATTTGTACCCTTTCACACAAATAAACTTGACCCCTTTGTTTAATACTCTCTGTACCTAAATATACACCAATGTCCTAGAAAACTTATCAGTTAACGGAAATCCACTTTTTAAGAGTAGGCACAACATATAAAAATTATTTGCAAAGTGTGCTCAAAATTGAGTCCAATATACCTCTTTTACATATTGCTTCCCTGTAGGATGGCCATGCTTCGGCTCCATTAAAGCATCTAATACTCCCTTATCGAGAACCAAATCCAATGACTTATTTGCAAACTGAAAAATTAAACAACAACAATCAATAGAAAGATGGTTTAAAAATTTAAAATTTCACATCAAATGACTTCTTTGCAAACTCATTAGCAAAGTGGAATGTACGTAGTGATGTATGCTTCACCCATAACAAAAAAACATTAAAATCATTAAACATTATATCAATCAGCAAGTATTCATGGATAGCTTAATATTGTGACATATTATAAACGTCCTCATTCAGTCGTCTCATCCAAAACCCTTCATTGGCCTGATGTCGAGTTATTATATGAGAGTTATAGCTAGTTGGTTGCATAATACCTATTCCTGCACACAAACACAAAAGGCATGAAACATATTAGCACAAAAGAAAGCTTCTGCGAATGGATGTACATAATGGGTATTATAATATGGGATTAGGGTTTGTGATAAATTGATTTTTTTTTAGGCATGACATATTTGTTTTTAATTATCAATCACAACTTGTGGAGTGATCCATTGGTTGAGGTGTTTATTTGTGGTAGCAAAGCTCAGGTTCGAATCCATACAGTAGATTTTTTGACGAATAAATTAATATGACATGGTAAAATATACATTGATGACATGAAACACAAAAGGCATGAAACATATTAGCACAAAAGAAAGCTTCTGCGAATGGATGTACATAATGGGTATTATAATATGGGATTAGGGTTTGTGATAAATTGATTTTTTTTTAGGCATGACATATTTGTTTTTAATTATCAATCACAACTTGTGGAGTGATCCATTGGTTGAGGTGTTTATTTGTGGTAGCAAAGCTCAGGTTCGAATCCATACAGTAGATTTTTTGACGAATAAATTAATATGACATGGTAAAATATACATTGATGACATGGCACTAAACATGATGACATGGACTTAATGCATGATTATTTGGCAGTCAATGGTCAAACGCCTCCTGTTATATATAATATAAAGATATATATATATATATATATATATATATATATATATATATATATATATATATATATATATATATATATATATATATATAGTGTATCTTTATTTTCAGAACCCTGTTAAGTGCGGGAACTGCGAGAACTCTAATTTTACATTAGAAAACATTCATGTTCATATAAAACATGTATGTTTTCTTACATACACCTTAATACACATACATGCATAACATACATGTTCATATAAAAACATGTTAAGTGCAATAGATCAATGCAAAATGGTTTTATTTTTAGAACCCTGTTAAGTGCGGAAACTGCGAGAACTCCAATTATGCATTAGAAAACATGCATGTTCATATAAAACATGTATGTTTTCTTACATATACTTTAATATGCAGGCATGTGTATTAAGGTGTATGTAAGAAAACATGCATGTTTTAGATGCACCTACAAAAATGGAAGGATAAGAAGTAACTACAACCACACATTCTAGATGCACCTACAAAAATGGATGCATCTTCATTCAAATTTTCCCTCCCATATAAAAATGTGTGGCTAGAATTACTTCTTACCCTTCTTATTTTAATTAATCTTCTTATTGGATCCCTACCCTATATATATATATATATATATATATATATATATATATATATATATATATATATATATATATATATATATATACTAATAAAAATAAATAAATCGGTATGTGACGGTATACAAGTTTATTTCACACATAAGTGGAAGAAATGTAATGAACAAGATTATTACTATTAATACGATTAACTTACATAAAAATAAACTTTTGGAAGGTGTATATTTTGTAAATTCGTTTATTAAGATGAAACAAATAATTTTTAAAATTCCGTATGGTGCAAATATTTAAAAATAAAATTCAAGTCTAATGATTAAGATGTGTATATTTTCATACTATTAGATGTAATGTAATGAAGTTATCACACCATCTCATTAATTAGAATTTTATAATCCTCTCTAGTAATTGCATCACAACTTATTATTCTCTTTCACAATAACTTAACTGATGCTTTTCGTAACAACGGATTTTGGGTTTTTGTTTGCTTCTTAATTTTATGGATTTATATATAGTCTATTCATGATACTGGATGAATTTTTATAATAGTATTGTTCTCTTGTCAATACTCGTAATTGTACGTACTAGATTAAACGAAACAGCTTAGCAAATGAAAAGAACACTCTTTTGATTATCTTTCTAAAATTTCAAAATTAAAAACTATAAAAAAGAGACTACTTGTTGAGAATTGACTTCAAGTCTTCTATCAGTAGTCATGCATTCACATTGTAGATGCTTTATTATCTGTACATATATTCTTCAATTATATAGAAGTTACCATAGTACCATTATTTGTTTTAGATCATAGGAATTGTTGCTTCTGCACATTCCACCTTATATTAGCAAAATATAACATGTCTGTCAAGTTTCATGTTTTTGTTGTCACCATAACAATATTATCCCAGTTACCAACTTCTTGTTATGGGTTAAGTAGTGGGTCATCTCTCTACGTTGAAAACAAAAATGACATTTTGATTTCGCCAAACGGGCTTTTCACAGCCGGTTTTCATCGAGTTGGAGAGAATGCTTATGGTTTTGCAGTATGGTTTTCGGAGAAAGTAGCAACAACTGGGAGTCGAACCGTGGTTTGGATGGCTAACCGAGATGACCCCGTAAATGGAAAGCATTCAAAACTGTCCTTACAGGAAGATGGAAATCTTGTTCTGGTAGATGCGGGTACAAGAGTTATTTGGTCAACTAATACAAAGTCAATTTCTCCTTTAGTGCAATTACAACTCAATAACACAGGTAATATTATGACAACCCTTCTTTTTATATACACAGCGAACTCATAAGTTTACAACATGCGAGACGGCTTAGCAAGCTCGTGTGATTTATATAAGAAAAATACTAGATGCAGATATGCTTAATGTTTATGATATTCAAATAATGTACTGTATTTAAGATCTCCACATATTAAAGTGTAACGAGCCAATTTATATATTTTCGTTAGCACAGATCCCAGTTTTAGTAAAATCGCTATAGAATACTCACAGGAGATGGTCTAGAATCATTGACTGAGTTGTGCTTAGATCGATCACTTGTACATTTGCCATCATTTGCTTGTACCCATATTAACTATTCGTCTAGTATTAATTGTGGGCGTTTGCGTCACTTGTGTGAATACATTGAAAAGAAAAGAGGATATGACTAGTTGAAATGAGAAAGTTTGTAACACAAATTATAGTTTGCTACTTAACTTAAGCTTAAGCGAATACTAATATATCTATTTACGGATTGAAAAGATAAGAGGATATGATTAGTTTAAATCAGAAAGTAATTTGTAACATAAATTATAGTTAGCTACTTTACTTAAGCTTAAGCGAATACTAATAGCTATTTATGGATTGATGTTACAGGTAACCTTGTGCTCCATGTATTAGGACAACCTATTTGGCAAAGCTTTGATCATCCAACAGATACACTTCTTCCAAATCAACCCTTCACTAAAAACACACAACTTGTTTCTTCAAGAAGTTCTTCTAATTACTCTTCAGGATTCTATAGGCTCTTTTTCGATTATGATAGTATTCTTCGACTACTTTATGACGTTCTAGGAACAACGTCGTTATATTGGCCTGATCCCAGGTTACTACCATACGAAGTTGGAAGGTATCAATATAATGATGGACGAATAGCAATCCTTGATTCTAATGGTCAGTTCAAGTCGTCAGATGGTTTCAAATTAGTATCGGCTGATTATGGGACAGTTTGCCAAAGAATAATGAAGATTGACACAGACGGTAATCTAAGACTATACAGTCTGGTTCAGCATGAAAATGCAATGAAATGGGAAATTCAATGGCAAGCTGTGTCTCATTCTTGCAGGATCCATGGTACGTGTGGACCAAACAGTTTCTGTACGTATTCCCCAAAGAAGTTTAGGAAATGCAGTTGCTTACTTGGATATAAGATGGTAAATTCCGAAGATTGGAGTTATGGGTGTGAGCCTGAATTCAAGCTATGCACACAAAATGAATGTGATTTCATACAGCTACACAATACAGAATTCTATGGCTTCGATATTCAGCTGCTCAGAAATAGAACTGTTGCTTCTTGCAAGAAAGATTGCTTGCACGATAGCACTTGCATGGGGTTCCAATACGTCTGGAGAGATGATCTGTTACGATTTGCTTGCTTCACTAAGAGTTCCTTGCAAAATGGGTATCGAATGGGGGTAAAGTATCCAATGGGGGTAGACAATTCTGTGTTTATAAAAGTACCAAAGAGTTTGGTGCCATCCTATAATGATAAATTCACAAGTCAATCAAGCTTAATCTGTCCACGCAAAGTGGTGACGCCGATAATAAGGTCTTATGAAGATAAACATGATCACAAGCAACTTGCAATCGTGCTAGCATTTGGATGCATGATTGGGTTTATTGAGATTATTTGCGTCGTAAGTTTTTGGTACTGTACGAGTAAACGCTCATCTATAACTGAGCAAATTTTTCAACCAGTTGCAACTGGTTTCAGAAAATTCACATATAGCGAGTTGAAAAAGGCATCACATAATTTCAGTGAAGAAATAGGGAGAGGTGGAGCTTGTGTAGTGTATAAAGGCAGGCTATCAGACAACAGGATTGCGGCAATCAAGAAGCTCAAGAACACTAATAACCAAGGGGAAGCTGAATTTCAAGCTGAGGTAAGCATGATTGGGAGGGTGAACCATATGAACCTCATAGAGATGTGGGGCTATTGTGCAGAAGGGAAGCATAGGCTTATTGTATACGAGTATATGGAGAATGGATCTTTGGCTAACAATTTGGGAATTGGTAAACTAGATTGGGCAACAAGGTTTAATATTGCAATGGGTACCGCTAAAGGACTTGCTTATTTACATGAAGACTGCTTGGAGTGGGTTCTACATTGTGATGTGAAACCCCATAACATATTGTTGGACGATAATTACATTCCTAAGGTTGCTGACTTCGGTCTTTCCAAACTGTTTGATAGATGTGAAAGTAACCAATGGAACTTCTCCATGATGCGAGGGACACGAGGTTACATGGCTCCTGAATGGGTGCTTAACTATCCAATCACTTCAAAAGTTGATGTATTTAGCTATGGGGTGGTAATGTTGGAGATGATAACAGGAAGGAGTCCCTCATGCATGCATCAAGCAGACGACGAAAATTGTAAGCCTGAGCATGGACTAGTTAATTGGGTGAGAGATAAGCTTCATAAGTTTGATGGAAGCCTAACAGAATCTTGGGTTGATAAGATCGTGGATCCTTCAATAAGCAGTGAATATGATCGGAGCACAATGGAAAATTTGGTTAATATTGCACTACAATGTGCCGAGGAAGATAGGGAGGCAAGACCCTCAATGAGCCAGGTGGTTGATATGCTTATACAGCTATGACTGATGACAAATCCTACTGTGTTAGTGATTTTGCACTCATGATGATGCCTTCTTGTGATAGGACCCAACAAATCTTTTGTGAGGATGTAATCTGCAAAAGGGGTGTTTGGGTAATCTTACAAAAGGAAATGTAGTCCTGGTGATTGGAATATCCTAAATGCTAGGTGAAAATGGTGAATTAAGTGGTGATTCTATCAAGTTTTTTAGTTGTTTTCTGCAGTTGTGCTGCATAGTTGTATGCATCTGTTGTAAGTTTGGTGTGCAGGCCGTTTAAGGAGTTTGGGACATGTCCAATTCTCTTAAATTTGCTTTGTTATGTAAATATTTTTGGGAGTTAATATATTTCACCATTTCTCACCGAAAAAAATTAATTAATAAATAAATTAATTAATAATAATAATAATAATAATAATAATAATAATAATAATAATAATAATAATAATAATAATAATAATAATAATAAATCCTAACGTGTTACGTTACTTTTGTAATGTGCAACTCCACTGAAAACTTGAGACGTGTCCAAAAGATGGGTCCTACATTTTTATTCAATAAATATGTAAAAAAAAGAAAAAAAAAAACAAAAAAAACAAAAAAGTGGGACTCATAATTGAACTTGAATTAAAAAAAGAGACAACTGCAAAATACATCCCTGTGGTTTACAGGTTCTGCCATCCTACATCCCTGTCAGAAACTTTTGGCAAGATACATCCCCCGTTAGGCAAATGTTTGTCACTATACATCCCTCGTTTACAATGAGGACTAATGGTGCAAAATTTTCCTCCGTTATTTCTTAACGAGACAGAAAATATTACACTGTTAGCCACACGTTTGCACCGTTAGTCCTCTTTTTTAGAAAAAAAAAATTAAAATTAAAAAAAAAAAGTTAAAATTAAAAAAAAAAAAAAAAGGAAAAAAATTTAAAAAATTAATTTTTTTAAAGTTAATATTTAAAAAAAAATCAAAATTTTTTTAAAAAAATATTATTTGCGAAAAAAAAATTATAAATAATAATTAATTTTTTTAAAAATGCGTATTTTTTAAAAATCAATTTTTATAAAAAAAATGCGTATTTAAAAAAAAATTATAAATAATAATTAATTTTTTTTAAAATGCGTATTTTTTAAAAAAATTAAATTTTTTTTTATAAAAATTAATTTTTTTTAAAGTTATATTTTAAAAAAAAATCAAAATTTTTTAAAAAAATATTTGCGAAAAAAAAATTATAAATAATAATTAATTTTTTTAAAAATGCGTATTTTTTAAAAAATTAATTTTTTTAAAAAAAATGCGTATTTTTTAAAAAAAATAAATTTTTTTATAAAAATTAATTTTTTTTTAAATTAATGTTTTTATAAAAAAAAAATTTAATTTTTTTTTCGCAAATATTAATTTTTTTTAAAAATTTTGATTTTTTTTTAAAAATATTAACTTTAAAATAAATTAATTTTTTAATTTTTTTTCCTTTTTTTTATTTTTTTTAAATGCGTATTTATAAAAAAAATTAATTTTTTTTTTCGCAAATATTAGTTTTTTTAAAAAAATTGATTTTTTTTAAATATTAACTTTAAAAAAAATAATTTTTTAAAATTTTTTCCCTTTTTTTAAATATTTTTAAAAAATGCGTATTTATAAAAAAAATTTAATTTTTTTTTCTCAAATATTTATTTTTTTAAAAAATTTTGATTTTTTTTAAATATTAACTTAAACAAAATTAATTTTTAAGATTTTTTTCCTTTTTTTTTTTCTAAAAAAGTGGACTAACGGTGCAAACGTTTGGCTAACGAGGGCTAACGGTGTAATATTTTCTGTCTCGTTAAGAGATAACGGAGGAAAATTTTGCACCGTTAGTCCTCAATGTAAACGAGGGATGTATAGTGGCAAACGTTTGCCTAACGGGGGATGTATCTTGCCAAAAGTTTCTGACAAGGATGTAGGATGGCAAAACCTGTAAACCACAGGGATGTATTTTGCAGTTCTCTCTTAAAAAAAAATAGAGACCTACATATGACTTTTTGAAAAAGACAAACTGATTTAAAAAACAATAACTTTGGTCGCACACACTACAACAAAGAGTCAAATTCTAGACATCTTAAGCAAAAAAAAAAAAAAAAAAAAAAAAAAAAAAAAAAAAAAAAAAAAACTTTTAAATGTTTAAAATATCAAAGTCTGCGGTTACTTAGTGTGTAGGAAATGTTACGTGAATAATATCTTAACATTTGTAAATGTGGATAAAATAGTTAAATGTTCACATAAAAAAGTGTGAAAAAGAAAATCTAAAAGAACACGTGTATAAGTGTGGAAGAATAATATAAATACAAAGAAATTCAAATTTGTTAATTTGAAGTTTTAGATGGTGTGGTGAGAGCATATTTTGATTACAAAAAGAATAATTGTTGTGATAAATGCAATCTAACATGTGCCAACTTAACATAAACAAAACCCTTTTTATAAATAACTAGCAGTGTAGGAGAGTACTTGCGTGTTGCGGCGGCAGGTACCCTATGATTAAAAATTTTAACGAACAATGTTTTATAATTATATGATTCATTGTGACAATAATTTTATAAATGTCGAGAATATCATGTTAAAATAACTTTCAAGCAACGGCGAACTATAAATCAATGTAGTTTGCTTAGATTGCATCATGTGGTAAAATGATTGTAATTTTGAGTGAGATATGACTTAAAAAAGTATTAATTGTATGTGTTGAATTGATGTATTTGTGTTTTAAATAGTTGTAAACATTGTTTTATTAGTTGTAATGTTTAAAAAGTATTTATGAAAATCTTAAATTAATTAGGAGGAAAGTGCTAAAATGTATTATAGATTGTATAGATTTGAGGATTGAAAGATAGAAAGGAACTAAGATGAATTTAAATAGAATTTTGACTGTATTTAATATTCTTTAAATGTACTTAAAAAAAGAAGAAGAAAAAAAATCTTTAATTTAATAGCTCCGTCTATAAAAAGGTTGTATCCAATTAATTAATAATCTAACTTTACAACAACAAATTGGTTTGAAAAAAATAAAGGCTCCAATTGACCATAACATCCACTAGGCAACGGCTATAACTTGAAAAAAAAGTTCATTCATTCAATTATGAATTTATAAACCATATTTCGTTATTTCCAATCAATCTCAACACATCTAGTCTCTACCATGAAAGTCATCAAAACCATTAAAAATCTAAAGTTCTGGTCCAAAAAGAAGAAGAAAAAAAAGATCAACAACAACAATGTCAATCACAATTCTCAGACACAATGTTGCTGTCACCACAACCACGACGGCTACCAGTCGTTTCAGCCATCTGCTCCTCCTTTGCCATTGTGGCTAGACTACGAGGAGCAGACCTACACTCAACATCTTTTGGCATCTGATTTAAATATAAACATATCCCCGAGATTGCCGATTTCTTATCAAGCTCAAAATCCGCAAGAAAATGATGATACTAGCAATGCTGCAGTTGATACTGATGTAGTGGTGAATACAACGTTGTCATCTGGATCGGGTGATGTGGATCAAACAGGTTGTTCTTATCAGCAGTATATGGTTGAAAAAACTGTGTATGAAGTGCCGGTGTTGAGGTCGAGAGAAGTAGAAAGATCTGGTGGTTATGTTGGATGTGTGTTTAACGTTGGTGTTCATTTGTTCAGGTGTTTTTTCCCATGTTTCCGCATTCGGGATATTTGAATTGTTTAAAATACAGAAACTTTTGTTATATGCTTCTGTTCATATGTGTATCTCTTGAAAATATATAATGAGAAGAATAAGAGTATTATGTTGACTTAAAGTTAAGCTGAAATTTGCTTTTCAACCACGTTGTCTTATCGGCGTTTCTGGGTAACTTTGTTTCCGGGATGTCTGGAATTGCTTATTTCAAAACACTTGCTTAAGATAATATTTCTAAAAGCTTAAAATAAAATAAAAAATAACAAGCAATGACACATTTTCATCCCAACACTTGACAGAAAAGCTCTTAAATGCACATTTATTAATGTTTCTGTATAGCCAGATAATTCAGGCTTCAAATAACAGCACATCACGTTAGATTATATTCCCCCTTCATACTAGGGGTGGCAACGTAGTCGGTAAAGGCTCGGCATCACACGGCATGAATCGGCATCCCCATTGCCATGAGTTCGGCATGGAGGATTCGGCATACCATTCGGTATGTTTTACCGAATCGGTAAAACACGAGGCAATAAATGTTTTTGACCGTTAGCCTCATAAATTGTGTTACAATGTTGAAGCATGGTTAGGCATCACATTGCCACTAAAAATAAGTATTAAGGCATGGTTAGGTATATATGAAATGTGTTGGCATCATTTTATTGGCTAATTAAATTTTACATTGAGACATGCTTAGGCAACATTGCCGCCCCTAACAGTACGACTTGTACATTTTTTATACTCGTGGTCAACTGTCAACACCTTGGTTAGTCTCAACGTATTATGCATCTTAAAAAGCCATTGGTTTGGATATATTGTAAGCTGTAAATATTAACAAGCAAAGATCATAAAACAATATACCAAATCATCTGCAAGCAACCAGTGTCCATGGCTAACTCGACGCATGGCATGTCTTGTAGACTTGTACACCATTAAAACTTTCTCCACATATGGTGTTGCTATACATCTGAAGTTGGTTCTCATAGTGATGCCCGCCATGTTGAAACAACTGATACCGTCCGTAAAAATCAACAAACCACAAGGACCATTTAAGTAATTAACTCTCAAAATAATAAGGTAAAGATAAATAGCAATAAGATAGTTTTGCACGATATGGTGGAAAAAATGATGATTGTTGCATAACAAAGGTAAGTAAAAGCAAAGGGTAGAAATGTAATTCCAGTTTAAGGTGCTGTGGATGGATCAATTTCTTCCGTGGATAAATCACCTCCCATTTATTAAGTTTACAACCAAATTATTTCCATTCAATAAAAGTACAACAAGATTTATCTTTCAATCCTAAAATTATCTATTAAAGGCGTTCTCTTTATGTTAAGTTGGCACATGTTAGAGTGTATTTATCAAAACAATTATTCTTTTTGGGATCAAAATATGCTACCACCACACCATCCAAAATTTCAAATAATATATTCAACATTTCTTTATCCTCGTTGGGTATTATTGTTGTTGATATTTGGCATTCAAGCCACCCGAAATCAATAGCCAAATGAAAAATCACATTACTATGCTAATTCTAAAAGAACTATCCCTACCATAAAATTGGATAATCTAGAGTTAACTCACTACCCTTTTTTTTTTTTTTTTTTTTTTTTTTTTTTTTTTTTTTTGTTTTTTGTTTTTTGTTAAAACCAGTATAGTCACTTTTAACTCTCATTTCAATCACTCATTTTCAATCTTCTATGATTGGGTTAATACACATATGAGTTACTACATATTTTTCTTTCTAAATATAGTTAACTAATTTTCCTTTCACCTGGGTCACCAAGCTTCTCAAAATTGACATTTGGATCATTATTCACGAATTTCAATGTTAATACGAGTGACCCGAGCGCATAGTTTTTGATAAGTTAAGTAACCTAAAATCCTAAATAATGTGTCTTATACATTCAATGATCGTAGCTTTTTAAAAGTTCAACGAGCCAAATGTCGTGGTTTGTATGTTCATTGACATTCGTGACATGAAAAATAGTTTGGCATCCTAAGTGAACAAAAACACAAAGTTCATTTCGCTCCATCTATATTAATAGTCTCATAAATCAACAATTCATAATCTCATAAATTAACAATTCATCTTATCGAGGAGCAAGTTTGATTATTTTTGGAGTCTATCGTATCGAGGTTCGTAAGAGCAAGGAGTATCACAAAGTCATCTTGGCGTCGTTTTCGTCGTCTAAGAGTTAACGACTTTATGTCTAAGAGTTAACGACTTAACGTCTAAGAGTTAACGACTTAACGTGAATGACACTAAATTAAAATCAGTGTCATGACCAGGGATGGAGCCAGGGGTTCCCGCGGGTGCCCGAGCACCCCATGGATTTTTTTCAATTTAGTGTTAATTTTTGAGAAATACATAGATTTTTCCTTGTCATCTTTTGTGCACCCGGTCCATCGAAATATGTTTCTAGTATTAGTGTTCAATTTTTTTTGTGCACCCGATCATATTTAGAGTTATGGTTTCGTCCCTGTCTATGACCGTGACTCCGTGAGTCCCACTTTCTTATTCATTATATTTCGAATAAAAAAAATATAACCATATCTGACTTTTTGAATAAAACAAACCGGTCTAGCAAAAACATAACATTAGTCACACAAAATGTTATTTCAGTCAAGCAAAAAAAAATAATAAAAAATAATAATAATAAAAACCTACCAACTTTTTGACACGTGTCAAGTTTTCAATGGAGTCGCACTACTGAATGTGATTTTTTTTATTTTTTTTTATTTTTTACTTTTTATTTTTTATTTTTTTGTCTAGAGTATGGACCATGAAGTTAAAAATGGACCGATTATTAAAATTTTCTATAAAATTAAACTACTGAGTATAAGACCAATAGTTACATTTAGTTTTTCCTCATCATACAAGACTAAACATAAATAAATTGCTCGATCCACAAATTACAAGATCAACGTTTTCTGTTTTGTTGACAACATAAAACATCATCCACAAAACGGCAACCAGCAGAGTTTCACACATTACAGAAGTAATATAACTCAGTAGGATTTGTCATCAGTCATAGATGTATAAGCATATCAACCACCTGGCTCATTGAGGGTCTTGCCTCCCTATCTTCCTCAGCACATTGTAGTGCAATTTTAACCAAATTTTCCATTGTGCTCCGATCATATTCGCTGCTTATTGAAGGATCCACGATCTTATCAACCCAAGATTCTGTTACGCTTCCATCAAACTCATGACTCTTATCTCTCACCCAATTAATTAGCCCATGCTCAGTCTCACATGTTTCATCGTCTGCTTGATGCATGCATGCTGGACTCCTTCCTGTTATCATCTCCAACATGACTACCCCATAGCTATACACGTCAACTTTTGAAGTGATAGGATAGTTAAGCACCCATTCAGGAGCCATGTAACCTCGTGTCCCTCGCATCACAGAGAAGTTCCATTGGTCGTTATCACATCTATCAAGCAGTTTGGAAAGACCGAAGTCCGCAACCTTAGGAATGTAATTAGCGTCCAACAATATGTTATGGGGTTTCACATCACAATGTAGAACCCACTCCAAGCAGTCTTCATGTAAATAAGCAAGTCCTTTAGCAGTACCCGTTGCAATATTAAACCTTGTTGCCCAATCTAGTTTACCAATTCCCAAATTGTTAGCCAAAGATCCATTCTCCATATACGCGTATACAATAAGCCTATGCTTCCCTTCTGCACAATAGCCCCACATCGCTATGAGGTTCATATGGTTCACCCTCCCAATCGTGCTTACCTCAGCTTGAAATTCAGCTTCCCCTTGGTTATTAGTGTTCTTGAGCCTCTTGATTGCCGCAATCCTGTTGTCTGATAGCATGCCTTTATACACAACACAAGCACCACCTCTCCCTATCTCTTCACTGAAATTATGAGAAGCCTTTTTCAGCTCACTATATGTAAACTTTCTGAAACCTATTGAAACTGGTTGCAAATTTTGCTCGGTTATAGATGAGCGTTTACTCATACAGTACCAAAAACTTACAATGCAAATAATCTCAACAAACCCAATCAAGCTTCCAAATACTATAAAGAGTTCAAGTTGCTTATCATGAGACCTTATTATCGGTGTCACCACTTGGCGTGGATGGATAAAGCTTGATTGACTTGTGAATTTATCATTATAGGATGGCACCAAACTCTTTGGTACTTTTACAAACACTGAAGTGTCTACCCCCATTCGATACCCATTTTTCAAGGAACTCTTAGTGAAGCAACTAAATCTTAACAGATCATTTCTCCAACTGTATTGGAACCCCATGCAAGTGCTATCCTGCAAGCAATGCTTCTTGCAAGAAGCAACAGTTCCATTTCTGAGCAGCTGAATGTTGTGGCTATAGAAATCTGTATTATGTAGCTGAATGAAATCACAGTCATTTTGTGTACATGGCTGGAATTCAGGCTCACACCCATAACTCCAATCTTCGGAATTGACCATCTTATACCCATGTAAGCAGCTGCATTTCCTAAACTTTTTTGGAGAATAAGTACAGAGACTGTTTGGTCCACAAGTACCATGGATCTTGCAAGAATGAGACACCGCCTGCCATTGAATTTCCCATTTCATTCCATTTTCATGCTGAACCAGACTGTATAGTCTTAGATTACCGTCTGTGTCAATCTTCATTATTCTTTGGCGAACTGTCCCATAATCAGCCGATACTAATTTAAAACCGTCTGAAGAGTTGAACTCACCATTCGAATCAAGGATTGCTATTTGTTCATCATTATATTGATATCTTCCAACTTCGTATAATAGTAAATTGGGATCAGGCCAGTATATCGAAGTTGATTCTCGAACGTCACAAAGCAGTCGAAGAATACACTCATAATCGAAAAAGAGCATATAGAAACCTGAAGAGTAATTAGAAGGACTTCTTGAAGAAACAAGTTTTGTGTTTTTTGTGAAGGGTTGATTTGGAAGAAGTGTATCTGTTGGATGATCAAAGCTTTGCCAGATAGGATGTCCTAATTCAAGGAGCACAAGATTACCTGCAACATCGATTCGTGAATAGATTTATTAGTATTGGTCTTACTGGATGAATAAAATATTAAGACCAATAATATTCATATCTTTCTTATCTTTAAACTAGCGGGGTACCGTGGTTATGATCCCACATCGGCCAAGTATATGATTGGCCGGTGGTTTATAATATCTAGGTGTCCCTTACTTCTTTAAGCTAGCTTTTTGGAGTGAGTTCTATACTTAGCTTATAACCGATGCAGGCCTAGTATGGGATAGGTTCATATCAATTGATATCAAACTGTTTCGTGAATTGTTCTTCCTTCCTATCTCGATTCGCCTAGTAGTTTGGCTAACCGTATCTCATTTCTTAAGTGATTTCTGATACGGAGTATATCAATTGCTATCTGAGACAACCCTACCTTTCGAGGTTCCAACACTCGGAATGGTGCCCCATGGAGTGGTGGCTTGGACCTAAAGAGGGTGCCAACCGTGACCAACGAGGACGTTGGTTCTACAAGGGTGGGGTATTGTTACGATCCTACATCGGCCAAGTATGGGATTGGCCGGTGGTTTATAATGTCTAGGTGTCCCTTTCTCCTTTAAGCTAGCTTTTTGGAGTGAGTTCTACACTTAGCTTATAACCGATGCGAGCCTAGTATGGGATAGGTTCGTATCAATTGATATCAAACTGTTTCGTGAATTGTTCGTCCTTCCTATCTTGATTCGTCTAGCAATTTGGCTAACCGTATCTCATTTCTTAAGTGATTTCTGATACGTAGTATATCACGTTGCAGCGGCAGGTATCCTAAAATAAAAATTTCAGGTGAACCATATGGTTTTTTTAGTGAGCAATGTTTTTTCGTTCTTCAATATGACTGTATGATTTATATAAAGTTAAGCTTTATGGATAGAGGTGTTCAAAAATATGTGAAACCGAGCCGGCCCGCTCAATTTAAAATCGTAAGAAACGATAACCAAGAAATCGAAACCAGAAAAACCTTCTTATCACTCTTCGATGTTGGTTTTTATTTTCAAATATTCAAGGTTAATCGACCGAAACCGTGTTTAATATACATGTAGTTTTTAACAAAATATTCGTAAAAGTGTACAAGCATTGACTATATGTATTTAAGTTAATTAATATTGTTTTTTACATGTCTTTTGTTTGTCGTGTTTAATTGGATTGTACCTTAAGCTTTATTAGTTAAAATGATTAATATTGATTTATGAGATGCATTAAAATATTAAATGAAGGGAATGAATCCCTTCATTATCTCTAATACTTATAAAGAGATTATGCTCAAATCTTGAAATAAAATTTTTTGAAATAAAATTTTTTACAAGTTAGTAAATTGTTTGGACTAAATTACCCTTTAATTATCTTTAATAAACTTTTAAATGTCATGTTTAATAAATAGAAACTTAATCAACTTACATAATCACCTTAATAAACTTTTAAATGCCACACTTAATAACTGAAAACTTAGTCAAATTATAAAATCAACTTAAAAAGTGAATAAAATGTTCTTACCATTTATCAATTTTTATAAATGGCAACCAGTTTCTCAACATTTAAAACACATGCTTGGTTTTTATGAATTTTAAAAACCAAACACAAATACAAGAGAAGACTTTTTATATTTAATAGTTTCCAAAAAAATCATCCTAACCTCTGCTATATAAACACTATAATTTTATTTTTATTTTTTATTATTATTTTTTTTATGGTAATTTATAGTAAAGTTGGTGGAAATGAATAATCAAAATATTTGATGTTGAGGTTAGTATATTGTCATCTTTTATTCATCGTTATAAGTTTGTTTTGCATAGAAATGAATAATAGAAAAGGACTACAAATTGAACCCGTAAGTAATGCATCAAGAGTTACAACAGAACTACAAGTTCACAAGTATACTTATTTGTCTTTATCAACCGTCGCTCCAGAAAACTATAATTTATGTTACAAGAAAACTATAATTTATGTTACAAACTCTCATTTCAATTCATAAATAATTCTAATGCTAAACTTGATAATTTAATTTACTTCCGAGTGTTCGATCTAGGACTTATCGGTGGTATACTATACACGAAGGCCGATGGGATCTATCGACCAATTATGCATAAGCTATAATGGAGCTAAGGATCATCCTGACAAGTCAAAAGTGATCAACACTGTACTATCAACAAACTACCTTCATCATCATAAGTGCTTACAAGATTGTAATATCTTGTAATAGTATAGTTTTAGCATAGTTGACTTTTCATAGTCAAAGTTAGTTACAAATCAAAGTTTTGTAGTATAAATATCCTTGTATCAGTTATATTTCATTTAATAAGAAATCACAAACTTTTTCCCTCCTATCTCTGATTCTCAAAATGGTATCACAGCCACCACCACCACCTCTGGTGGCTCATAACTAACTTCCACCATCTAACAAACTCCCTAACAAACTCCGGTGATCATAACCGCCACTTAACCACCAAAAACCACCATAATTCCACCTCAATTCAAATCAAATCACCATAATCAATCAACAATATCAATCAAATAACCAAGAATCATCATTATTAACCATCACACAATCAAATTCTAGTCAACTAACAAATTTTTTCGATATAATAACAAACTCCGATCAAAATTCAATACTTAATTCAAAATCCACCACATCTTTCCAATCATCTTTATCAA
The DNA here is from genome assembly GCA_030686995.1 of Artemisia argyi. Classification (NCBI taxonomy): domain Eukaryota; kingdom Viridiplantae; phylum Streptophyta; class Magnoliopsida; order Asterales; family Asteraceae; genus Artemisia; species Artemisia argyi. The sequence continues at coordinate 3,126 of JARVZY010011371.1, read as the reverse complement.
CAACTAATCATTGATCACCATGACTACCAACAATCAAAACACAAATCCATTCATCCCATTATTAGATGATGACATCACCTCACCACACACCCACTTTAGTTACATCTACAGGATCATCCTAGATTGGTCCTGATATCAAATAAGTTAACAGGCTCTGAAAAACTATGAATCTTGAAAAAGATCCACGATGATAGCCTTGAATGCCAAAAATAATATAAAGATTGTCAATGGTGAATTTGAAGAACCCAGTGTGAATTCAAACATCAGGCTTCTGTGGGAAAGAACAAATGATATGATTATTTCTTGGATACCGATAACGCTCTATTTATACATATCTTCGGGCATAATATTATATGTTTTATGATCATTTAGTGTGAACTTTCCATACTTAATAGCATGAAATAAATGCAGGTTCACTCTCGGATGCTCTGAAGCAAGAAACATCTAAAGCACAACTATTTTAGCAAATAAAGTCAATAAATAAGAAGTCCATTATATTAGCCCTTTATTCCAGCCAAGTGTGCCGGTCTTCCAGCTATGTGCACCGCACTTGCTCACTCGGTCAAGGAAAGTCAAGAAGTAGTTTTTAATAAAAGTGTGCCGGTTTTATATCTAATGTGCGTCATACTTCCTCTACAATTATAAACCTTTGGCGCCAAGAAAATAGCTAAGTGCACCGCACTTACAATTGAAGTATGTCATACTTCGCATATCAGAAGCCTAGAGCTCATTTACAAGCATTTGAACTCTCCACTCTATAACCAATTTTCACTAAGTCATATAAAGAAGTACAACGTCAAATAAAGAAGTACAACGTAATCCTGAGCCAAAAGCGGACATTGAAAGAATCGAACAAAGGGTCTTATATACTCTTTGGTGTTGAACTCTTGGTTACTTGTGACACTAGTCTAATCCATTTGATCATTCCAATTCGTATGTCTCATAGCCATGAGAGGCTAAACCTCTTGTAATTGCTTGGATATGTGAATATAATAAAGTAAAGTTATGATTATGCTTTGATCTTTATCAATTTCAAGTTTATGTTGTGAACTATTGTATCTCTAGTCTTGCTACGTTTATTTATCGAAACTGATTGAATATAACCTGTTGGGATAGGTCGAAAGAACCAATTTGTTATATACAATTCTAGAAACTTGTCTATGTTTTTAGCCTTTGACTAGAGGAATCCGCCTAGGAGAATTGATAAGAATCTAGACTTGATATATAGGAGAATTGATAAGAATCTAGACTTGATATATAACACTATCTCGAGAGGAATCTCTTGGTGGATAAAAATGAATCTTGAATTGAATCTAACAAGTTATGAAATTGCTCTTTTGACGAAAGTGGCTAAGTTATAAGTTGTGCACCATTCCTATTATCAAACTAAATATCTAGCATAAGCATTATCACTGAATTGTATAAGCTATCCAAGCAATCATTTGTTTTATCATTTGAATTTTCCATAATACATCAACTACTATTTGTGCATCATTGTTTTGTCTACTAATCATTTTATACTTAAAACGAACGAACTAAGTTCCTGTGGATACGACCTGGTCTTACCTAAAATCTTATACTACCAATGAGGGTTATACTTTACCCGTGTGTTTGGTTTATTAAAATCGGTGAAACTAGTATTATAAATTTAAAGCTTTCCTTACACATCAGTTACTCAACACAATGTCTGAACAAATAAGTAATTCATTGAGTTTTGTTAACACTGCATTTGATTTGTGGCATGATTTGCAAGAACACTACTCCCAACTAGATGGACATAGGATATACCAACTCACAAATGACTTAGTCCAATTGAAACAGAACAACACCAGTATTGAAATTTACTCTCAGAAGTTAAAGGGCTTATGGGATGAATATGATTCTTTGGAAGCACCTTTTATGTATGTATATGTTCCTGTGAAAATGGGAGAATTAATGGTAAGAGGGATCAAAGGAAGAGACTCATTCAGTTTTTAATGGGCTTGGATGAATGTTATGAAAACATAAGAGGCCAAATCATGAACCCCATGCCTAGTGTTACTAAGGCTTATAGTATGATAAGACAAGAAGAAAAGCAAAGAGAGGTCCATACTACTGCGATTCCCACTGCTACAACACTTTCAGCCCAGTCAAATAGGTTCGGAGGTCCATAAAACAACAACACTAGGTCTGGGAGAAAATATTCACAATGTGTGTCATCAATGAGAAGCTCAAACAACAATGAACATACAGTGAGAAGGAGTGTTTTTAAGAAAGGGGTCATTTGTAAAAACTGTGATAAGGAAGGCCACACAAAAGAAGAGGGTTATCAGCTCGTAGGATACCCAATTGGCCACCCTCTTTATGGAAATACAAGCCACCAATCACACCACAAAGGCATGGCAACAGTCAGCCTGACTATGGCACTGTAACATCCCGCCTTACTCAGCCCACAATATTGTCCGCTTTGCCCGAAGGCTCACGGCTTTGCTTTTGTGGCCTATCTTGTAACTTCCTGGCATGGTCACCCATGCCAGTTGTGCTCTCACACGAGCACGCTTAACTCTAACTTGCTATAACCATTAGACCACAAAACGCGTTGTTTCTGATAAGGCGTATGTTATTCTAATATCCCAGCATCACTCCAAGTCACGGCCGATGTGGGATTTGCCTAAGGTGTTATAATTCACCCCCCTTTAGGGACTCATCGTCCTAGATGAGGTTTGCCCCACCATCCCGAACGGCTCTGGAGTGGCTCTCATACCAATTTGTAACATCCCGCCTTACTCAGCCCATAATATTGTCCGCTTTGCCCGAAGGCTCACGACTTTGCTTTTGTGGCCTATCCTGTAACTTCCCGGCATGGTCACCCATGCTAGTTGTGCTCTCACATGAGCACGTTTAACTGTAACTTGCTATAACCATTAGACCACAAAACGCGTTGTTTCTGATAAGGCTTATGTTATTCTAATATCCCAGCATCACTCCAAGCCACAACCGATGTGGGATTTGCCTAAGGTGTTACAGGCACAAGGAGGAAATGCAAGATCAACAGGTGGAGCCAATCATCAAGCTGATGCTGCAATGAGTGCAAGAATGGACCACTTACAAAACCAACTCAACCAGATGATGCTCATGATGTAGAAC
>JARVZY010011370.1:0-16166 GCA_030686995.1 Artemisia argyi | reverse complement strand
ACAATAGGAAGGAACCTAAAACTTAGAAGCGTCATGTATATCAAGAGGCACAAGTTACGACAAACAACTTCAAAAGCATAGTAAAATATATGATGATATCTCAAACTTTGTCAAGCACAAAACGAAACACAATCACTACTACTTGAATTCTTAAAACAGATTGGTATGCTAAGAACTACTAAACGATAGTTCTAATCAAACAAACTGAAGCCCATGTCGTCATCACTCTCTTCCTTTGGTTCTTCCTGTGTCATTATCATTGAACAAAAACAAAAGTTAAACTTAAACAAGCTTTGTAACAGTTGAACATAAACAAAAAGAATGTAGAATAACTATTTACCTTCTTTTCCTCTGCAGCAGGAGCAGCGGCAGCTGCAACACCAGCAGCAGGGGCAGCAACGGCAGGAGCACCACCACCACCGCCACCAGCACCAACATTCACAATCAGATCCTCAATGTTTTTCTTCTCTGCAAGCTTGGCGAACAAGCCTGGCCAGTATGATTCAACGCTGACATTGGCAGCCTTCAGAAGAGTTGCAATCTTTTCGGACTGCATGCACAGGTCAAAATTAACAAGAAAGAAAACAATTACTAGTTGTAGTAAACAGCTGTAACCAATTCAAACATGCAAGTTGTTACCAATCTAACAACGTTTTAACAAATATCTTATATATACAACACATTCCAACAAAAATGTACTCAGTCTACTTGTTTTCAATAAAAACCATGACATTTGACCTCAGAATTATGACTATCTCTCCTTTATGCTCAGATGGGCGAGACTATCTCCGAGCATACGGTCAACATATGTTCAGATGCCATTCAGATGTACAGCTTGTCTTCATATGGATGTTGCTCGATACAAAAGCATACAATAAATCCATATATGTGTATTAACTATTTACAAAATGACAGCAGGTCCCCTACTATTTGTGATTCATATACGCACACCAATCCCTACATATTTAGCCACGTTGTATAACAGCTATGATAATTAACACAGTAAGCGTCATCGTAATTCTGAAAGCTTAAGTGTCTTATACAGCAATCACTATGATCAGGTATCCACTATCGTATACAAACAACGAACTAAAAGGATTAAAAAAAAAATAAAATAAAATAAATGAACTAACCATGAAACATACAGTAATATAAATTCTGATATTCCTATGCTTCAGTTTGTACAAACCATGTTTCTTATTACATTTTCTCCTACCATCCTATTCCTATTCCAATATCTAAGATCTGTTAAATGTGAATATCTCCTTATTGCGTTTACAAAACGCAGATAATTATAAAACAGGTGTTTGACAAACTAGTTAAATAAGGGGACCGTCTGCGTTATCAAACATAAATAACAGTTTTGAGAAATCCCAAACACCCCCAAATAAATGAATCCTTGTTTTATGCACAAAATGGGTAAGGAACTATAGGCTAATTCCTAATTAAGTCTTTTTTTTTTTTTTTTTTTTTGGGCAACTTTTGCGAGACTATCCAATAATCTAAAATGTAAAAGATACCGTTGTTGCACAAGAAATGAAAGTTGAATAACTTTTTTTGTTATCATTTTTATAGTATAGTACCTTAATTAGGAATTAGCCTATAGTTGTTACCTTTTAACTATTTCTCCTACAAGTTTTATTAAACATTGCATATCTTATTTAGAATTTGTTATTTGGAAAAAAAAAAAAAAAAAAAAAAAAAAAAAAGAAAAAGAAAAGGTTACCGTGATGGGGATGACATCATCACTAAGGATCAAAGAAGCGTAAGAACAAGCTAGCTCTGCAACCGACATTTTTTACTTCTCTCTAACAATGAAACAAATTTATAAAATTTTCAGATTCAATAAATATTTATATATTAAAAAATGTTAATGAATAATTACAAGTGATTGTTTACCTTTGGTTAAGGAAATGCGCCTGCAGATGCAAATGGAGGAACTAGGGTTTTGCAGGTTTTATTCAACAATGGTGCAATGGTGATTGGATGGACTCATGAATTGTGGGCCTGTTTATGTTACTAGGCCCATTCATATCTTTACTTATGCTTTTCAGTTTTATGCATACAAATATGGCTCCGAGCTACGCGCTACGCGTTACGCGCCCAAGGGTGGAGCTAGAAAAATTTCTGTAGGAGGGCCGAAATAAATTCTTTTCAGGAAATACAAATGGGAGGGCTGAAATAATTTTTTTTTTCCGGGAAATACACATGAAATCGCAAATAAATACACTAACGGGCTTAGACCTAGGGGGCCGGGACCCTCCCCGGTCCTCACATAGCTCCGCCCCTGCGTGAGCTACTCGAGATCGGTTCGGTAAAAGCATTAAATGAGCTGGGTCGAGCCCGATCCATATACCATATATAAAATGTAGTGGTTAATAAAGTCTCATCGTAAACACACTTTTCATAGACTTTTATAAAGTATTAAATATGTTTATAAATGATCCGAGATTGAGCTTGAGGAATAACTCACGAGCCGAGCTCAAGGTTTTATAGATATGGCTAAATCCAAGCTCGAGCTTCTTTGAGCCGAGCTCGAGGTTTAAGGGTTGTGTTTCTACAACCTTCACTTGCTATCTCAATTGTGTCTATGATCCCGTATCAATGTATCTTATTATGCTCGATTAATAAAAATAGACTTATTGTCTTAGATAATACATTTTGGACATGTAACATGTAAATTTTAATGTTGTATTTATTTTAGGGGCAATTTTATATATACTCAAAACAAACATCATAATTCCATATTTATTCAACACATGCTTTAAAAGCATTGCACTCATGCATTGAAAACTTGTCATTTGGGTAAATATGAAATTATGAACTTTCTTTTGGGTATATATGGAATTATCCCTTTATTTTATGGGTAGGGATCTGGTAATAAGAAAACTAATATGAGAAGAATAAAAAGTTTTTCTACTCACATATTTCAAATATGAGGGAGAATTTTAACTAGGGGAAATACATCACTTTTTGCAGGTGCATCTGAAATGTGTGTTTGTTGTTTATTCTCACAATTCTTATTTTAATTTTTCATCTCATTTGATCCTAACTCTTTTATTTTAATATTAAAACGTATAAATCTCACATCAATATATTTTATTCTCCTGGAAAAAAAAAAAAAAAAAAAAAAAATATATAGGGTTATTGTCTTACAGATGACATGTAACATGTAAATTTTAATGTTGTATTTATTTTAATATTAAAACATATAAATCTCACATCAATATATCTTATCTCCTGGAAAAAAATACAGGGTTATTGTGTTACAGACAATGTTTTGAAAATCGGTTTTCTCATTGACCTCGGCCAAGACACCAGGTCACCGGTTGGTGGTTCAACCGGTTCAACCACCGGGTCAAACCGGTTTTCACAAAGTAAAGCAAAATTTAATATTCATAGTTATCTTATTGATAATTGGATATAAAAGTCTAAACATGCCATACAAATGTTTCTTTCTTTGTATAATAGTTTAGTTTCCGTACTTTTTCATTAAGATCTCATTTGAAAACATATTCTAGAATAACTCGATTGGTAATTAACTCTTTGAGTACATGACTTTATTTCTTAGATATAGTGTGAACTTCTTTTGCATATTAACTACATCTTGAATATGAAAATGCTATCAGTCTAGTTCAATTTTTTTTTTTTTTTTTTTTTTTTTTTTTTTTTTTTTTTTTAAATTCTTGATAAGCAAAAAAATAAAACATGTTTAAGTTTAAAGAAATAATGGACTTTATGATTCATCAATGGCATCTAAAATAGGATTAAAAATTGTTTCGCTTCATTTTTTTCAAACAAAAGTGAAACCCGGCCGGTTCTAGTGAACCGGTTTGACCCGGGTTGAGTGAAACCCGGTGGTTCAATCTGGGTTTCAAATTCTTATAAAACCGGGTAGTAATAGCTCGGTAACATCACCGGTTCAACCGGTTGAACCGGCCGGGTCAAACCGGGTTTTAAATCATTGGTTACAGATAATACATGTATGACATGTAACATGTAAATTTTAATGTTGTATTTATTTTAATATCAAAATGCGTAAAATATGTCTAAGAAAACAAAAATATTAAAGAAAATTCCATGTTCTTAAGGATCATTAGAAAATAAATAAGTTGGAGGAAAGGTTTTGAGCGAGTTTCACTCCCAATTTTAAAAATTAGTTTAATCAATGATGATCTATAAGCAAGATCATATGATTAGATTAATCAAGCAATGTGCATTTTAATGTAAAGTATATATACTTGCATAATAGAAATTTGATTATGATCATATCAATGAGTACTTGCATCAAGTTGCAATTAGTGTATCCCTGTATTGTATGGCTAGTTTTTATTGAAGGTGGTGGATCATCTTTATCCCATCTTTCACCATAAAATATCATAAAAGACAACCCCCTCCACCTCATCCATTTTTGCATCTTTAATGGTGGTGATAACTACCTTTATCTAAGTAAGAAATTGTGGGCCTCCATGGGTGTTTTTATATTAGGGAGTATTATTTATTTGGTTTGTTAGTGTGTGTAAGGTTAGAGCTGTAAACGAACTGAACGTTCAGTGAACATTTCATGAACCGTTCGGTAAAAAGTTCGTTTATGTTCGTTCGTTTATTAAATGAGCGAACATGAACAATATTTTATGTTCGTTTAGTTAAATGAACGAACATGAACAAAAGTCTCGTTCGTTCATTTACGTTCGTGAACGTCCGATTATGCGTTCATTAAAGTTCGTTTATGTTTATTTATCTATTTATGTTCATATATTATCTCTTTTAATTTTATAATTTTAAAAATTGGTTTGTTTAAACAAAACAACACTTATAAAACATTATATTCTGAAGAATTTAATAAAGTTTATGTTTGTTTGTCTATTTTAATTTACGTTCGATCGCTTATGTTCGTTTAGCGTTCGTTTAGTGTCTTAATGAACGAACATAAACGAACATGAACAACTCATTTTCTTAATAAACGAACATAAACAAGAAAATTTGTCCGTTTAAGCGTTCGTGTCCGTTTATTTGTCCGGTTAAAATTAAATGAACGAACATGAACAGGGCTCCGTTCGTGTTCGTCCGGTTCGTTTACAGCCCTATGTAAGGTATTATTATAGGAATGTTTGTATAAAGTGAAGTATGTTTATATTTTTTGTTTTGTGGTAACCATAAAACATAAAAAGTGATGAGTTTAGGTGTGTTGAATAGTGATGTGACGCTAATGTACAAGTATTCTAACTAAGATTATGAAATTTATATGTTTGACCAGGGGTCTAACTAGTAAATACAAGCATACATACTCATAAAGAATAACTGAGAAGTACAGCGCCGTTAAACATATTATTGGATAGTTTAGACTTTTTGAATCAAAGCAAAAAGTAAAATGCAGCAATTTTTATTAAACTTCCTACAGATCATCCAAGTTACAAGTTGGCTTATTAAAGTTGCAAACAATTTCCCTAACAACCCCAATTGATCCATTTAGATGTTCCTGTATCCAGGAGTAAAATCACATAAAATCCTTTAATCTAAAATAAAAAAAGACACAACTCACTGGTTATGTTTGGTTTAGTTAAATTTGATTCGATTACAAGGGCTCCAAATTTTTGACCCAGACCCTTTATTACATCATTTGCACCAAAGGGTGTAACCCCAATATTTAGAAGGGAAAATTATCACTGCTGTAACACTATTTAGAAAAATGGAGATCATTTATTAGATCATTTATTTATACATAAAGGACACAGCATCAACTATACAATTAACATGACTTCAAAATCTCTACAACTCTCATCACCCTGCATACCGACTTACGAATTTAAAAAAGAAAAAAAAGAAATAGGAGAAAAAGGGTAGAATGCACACATACATTAACATTTTTAGCTTTATATAACGCAGTATATACCCAATGATCCTAATTTTTCCGAAGCATTAACTTTTTGAGTTGAACACTTAACATATCATGCTCATGTCTCATTTTTTCCAGTAGCGTCTCAACAATAAGCATCTCCTCCTTAAGATGCTCCATCTGTTTATTTAGTAATGTCACTGTCTCTGCTCTTCTGTCTATCCGAGTGCTGCTCATCCAGGCTGTGTCAGAAACTACGTGGACTGTTTGCGGTCTGAGTAACAGCACAACGATGCTTATCTACAAAAAAACACAAGCAAAATGAACATTCACTGTTATTTATTTATAATTTTAAGATTTACTTGGTAAATAAATCACTTCACTAAGAGCAATAGTTATCTACCTGCATCAGAACGATAACAAAGGCCAGCAGGATAACAACAAATGCCGGGACCTGGTTCTGAGACTTGAAAGACGAAAATAGTTTTGGAACCGTATCTCTGAGAAACGATGCAGCAGTGGCGGGACCACTCGAAGATCCTTGCGCCATTGTCCTGATAGGATTTACATCCGAGGTTTGTTGAATAGTTTGTGTCACAGTCACGTCCCTCACCGGGTGTGATATTTCTAATTGTTCAGGGGTCTGCACCTGTGCTTCTACATTTACCACAGGGATCGAGTTGGCTGAAAAAAAAATACCCAATATATGAGAAAATAATAAACCACACTGGATATTACACAAATTGTAGCATCTAACAGAATTTACCTTCTTTATCTTTTTGTTTCAATAAATCTTTCGCCTGAAAGAATGTATCATAATTGAGACTTTAGACATTTGAGAAAATTCAAAATTGAGTTAAAGAGGGTGATAAAGAATAAAGACGATACAAGTTCTATAAAGGCTGCAAAAGTATCTCGGCACTCTTCGACTGTAGCCGCCACTATCTTTCCTGAAATTGTAAATCCACTGATTATTACATAATTCACTGTGTTACATATGCTGCCTATTCAGCTAATTACTACATACTAGCTAGTGGAAGATGAGAAACCTTATGCCTCAACCAAAATAACTAATCTAGCAAACCAGCCTTCCATCACAAACTAGTAAATTGCTAATCTGATGTTCCTTTAAATTTATAAATCAACAAAGAAGGAAGCTATTTTATACAAAAGATGAACTTTTTCCTTCTTAGCATCCTCTTAATCTTTGATTTTCATCTATCAATAAAAACAACCATATACGAAGTAAATAAGGATGCACACCTTTCCACATGGTTTTCTTGGAGAATGCCACATTCACATATACCTTCAATGTGCAACCACCATTTGAGTCTGCTACAACATCCCATAGCCCCTGCAGAACATATCAAACAAGAAATAATCACATTTCCTCTTTCTTAAACAGCCATAAACTATGTGTACTGTTTTCTACAGGTAAAAAAGAACATCTTGCAAGCTTAGACTCTATATAGCACAGTATTATTACAAAAGGAATGAATGCAAAAGAAACTTGATAGTGACAAAAAGAATTTCACACTAAAACTGAGCCTCGTAAAACTTTAGCCAAGCCGATTAACTAATATTAAAGCAAGAAAAAATCTTCCCCTGATATAATCATTGAGTTTTACAAAAGATACCGGATCATCTTACAAGCATGCAAATTTAATGCATTAGATATAAAACCCATACCTCAACGCGAAAGTAGTCTCCATAGGGAACATCATTGATCTCTTGTGATGTCATCACAACCAAATGACTGGCACAAATAAAGTTGGAAAACAATTAAAATGATGCATAAAAATGTGAATTAATATTTTAAAAGTAATATACACAGCTTTTAGGAAGGTTGCACAAAAGATCCAATACTCAATTCATGTTTGGTTACTGAAAGAACCAAGTCTTATGTACTGAACACAATCGCATTTTAATCCATATTTTAAGGAATCCAATCCTCCTTTTCCAATATGCTTGTGGCCTACCTGTTTTTATAAACTCGGAAGTTCTGTACTTCGTTGCAAGAGCCAAATCTTGCACCTACACAGAATGAAGTACAATAGTATTGAGGCTGCAATAACAAAAGCTAATAGTAATGAAATACAAGCCAGTTACACATATTACTTGAAACTTCATACCAAAATAAATTTTGATTGGATGCTGAAACGATACTTCACGAGCATAACCAAGTTGGTCATGGGGTTTCCAAGTTGTGCACTTGAGGTCTGGCAAGAAAAATAGAAATTGATGTAAGTTATTTATTTATTTTTATTTTTTATTTTAATTTCAAAGTGATGTGAAATCTATTTAACACTCTCCATTCCCAAGCACCTTTATCTCCACATTTTTTGTGATATGATTCAAGAAAAGGGAGGGCATCATCTGAAAAGAAGAGACTAAAGAACTCATCCACCTTTATCTGCATAAGAAATAAACTTAATCAGATTTTTTAGCGCAAAGAGACGTAGAAACCGTAATTATAACTATTAAAGGTAAAAAATGCTACCGGAAATGCTGATTCAGCCGCCAGAGTAAAACCATCAGGAACTGCACAGGGAAAATTTATGATGAAAGATTAGAGAAGATATATAAGTTGCCTTATTTTAATGCTTCGGGATTCTGTAACAGGAGCCCAGAAAGGAGTCACATACGAAGTATAATAGCAAGACAGTAGTTTGATAGTGTTCAAAGTTGCATACGGACATAAAATTTCGACTAATCTAACGGTTAACTATACTTGAATTTTAAAATCCAAAAAGAAACCTGCACATTTTGCTATATCATTTTAGAAAATATAACACAGTGGATTATAAGTAAATAACAAGTCATTAAGTAAATAAGATTAAAAAGCAAGAAGCAAATTGCAAATCCAAAACAAATACAACAATAACAATTATGGAAACAACAATTCAGTTTTGTACTGTTATTGGCATAGTTGTTAAACTCGTACGAGTCACGAGTTGACTCTTACGAGTCGAGTCAAAACACACCCTAAACGGGCATCCTGACTCGTGAGTAGACCAGACTCGCACGTGTCTCGCGAGTCATTGACTGAGTCGGACCGAGTCGAGTCGACTCGTGACTCAGCCATGTCAAAAAATGTGAAGGGGATGATTCTAGCTCATATTCATCTTCTTTGTTGGCATTCGTATCCCATCACCGGTGTTTCCATCATCTTTTAAGAAAATATAGATGTTACCTTCAATTTTCTTATGTTACTTTATATTTATTAGAGTACTATTTTGTGTTTATTTTTTATTTGTGATTTTATTTTTTTTATCATTTTGTTTTTGTTAAATATATAAATTTAGTTTGAACTTCAAATTTATTAATATTATATAAAAATATATATTTATACCTATTTTATATTATCGTGACTCTTACAAGTCGAGTCGCGACTAAAAAATTAGGAAAACGAGTCATGAGTGGAGTTGCGAGTTAACAACTATGGTTATTGACTTATTGGCTTAGCTAAAACTCTACAATACCTTATTTATGAATGGGATGAAATTGTCTTAGTTAATACTAGTATAATACCCCGACAAAGAAAACCCAATTCCCACTGATGTAGTTATGTTGATTTCCAAAGGCTGATACACTAAAATTTTCATTTTTAACCTTTGGACTATTAATAATTACTGAAATTTTTTGGGGGCCGGGCCCTCCCCAGCCCCTAATATGTTTCATCCATGGCAGCAAGTCCAGAGACATGATACAATATTCACAATTAAAAAATTGTAGTAATTTAAATATGCAATCGAGCTACTGTACAGTTTGATAACTAATTTTTTTCTTTCATGCAGATAAAGTTTAAGTGTCATGCTTCTAAGCAATCCAATCCCATGGATGTAAATGCAGACAAAAGTGACTCATTGATAATCCACAAAAGACTAACCATCTGGTGCGTCAGCATCCTCAACTTCCCATGGTAAAGCTTTTCCAGAAGATGAACAATCAGTATTTTGAACGACAACTGTATCCTCATCTACAGCATCTTGACCTCCTGACGGTGTCACAGACACTTCAGTTTCAATGTTGGGTGACCTGTTAAATTGTTTTGGCGTAGCGTCACTCATGTTTCTGTTTCACATGAGGTCAGATAATCAATGGAAATATTAAAGAATAATAAAGTTTGTTTCCATTTAGAAACATACCTAAGTGTAGTTTCCGGTTCATCACCTGGCGGTATGACTTCATCTGAATCTTCAGCATCAACAATTTCAGGCTCTTCATCAATCAACTCAGATCTTAAGTCCTGGAATCAATCAAGAACACATATTGATATACAAAGAGCTTTTTATTTTCTGAAACTAATGTGATATTTTGGTTTATAGAATGTAAGCATTATAAATAGCTAAAACAAGTAGTTCCATTGCATGCATTAAACTTGCATAAGACTAACAGGCGACCTAATAGTACTACCTCATCGCATGAAAAAAGAGTCCACCTTTAATCTTGAATTCAACCTACAACTTACTACTTCTAATGTGATCCAAATATCTAAGTTGTGTAACAGCAGAGTGATAGAATTTTCAAATCTTTTGCAAGCATCTAGTTGTCATTATGCAATTCACATGGCAGGTGGGACTCATAACTCAGAAGTGATCTTTTGCAAGCAAGAGGAAGAAGCTAAGCAGTATTATATGTTAAGGACATTCAAACCTGCTGATCAGACATATGTTTACTTCCACTCCCATGTTCCACCCAACCATCTTCAATGAGCTTAATGGCTTCATCACGTGATAAGAAAGATGTAAAAAAGTACTGCAGAATAACAGCTAAATTAGGATCGTTTACCCAAAAAAAAAGGCACAAAAGTAGCTCAAGTTATTTTACAAGAAACAACACAAAGTATCGTTTTACTTGGATAAACAGATGAGAAAGATCTGAGATTCTGAGATGCTACCTTTTTATCCGCAGCTACTAATTCTATGGCAGTAGGGAATATTCCTGCAGTCTTCGCTCTTTTTACCGAGGTAACTTCATCAAACGGAATTACTTTCTGCATGTGAATAGTAACCATTCCAATTTATTGACATCACAAAATAGATAAATGAATCACCTATGGAACATATATAGCTTAGCTTCATAACACTATTTTACATATCAAGCCAAATGGCTCACTCTTCCAACGCTGTCTCTGAATGATGATAAAATTAGCTAAGCACAAGCTTGTCAGCATAGATAAACCAAACTAAAAACTGACTTATCATCACCTATATCAAACTGTTCTTAGCACGAGGAAAATAAGCATAACCATAGCTGTGAGCACATTAATAAAATTGGAAAAAGAAAAAAACAATCTTACAATGAAAAGTGACACTAGATTTTCTTCCAGAATAAACACCAAAGAAGTATACAAACTATTTTGATGCTCATTAGCAAGTCTATAATCTAAATTTACTAGTAACTGAGAATGCTGTAACATACAGTAACAATTTGTTTTTATTATAATCTCCAAAACATATGGTCATGCATTACCTCAAGATAACTAGACCTATTGTTAAAGACAATTCAAGAAAAATCACAAGTTAAAACTTAAAACTATGGTTTCAGGTGATGAACTTATCAGGATAAATAAGAAAAAACAAAGAATGAAGTGTAGCTCGTGTTCCATACCTACAGACAAAGCCCCAAAAACAAAAATCTGAAATAGGGTATACAATAACCAATGTCAAGGATCTTATTGGTATCACCTAATCCTCAAAACCAGTACAGGAAAGCTATCAACAAAAGAATTCCAAATACGCCATAATTACAAATTACCCGAATGATTATAGCTGAGGCTCAAGAGACAGATATACCTCAAGAAACAACAAACTTGACAAAGACAGGAAATACACGAAATATTATAGCTAATGCAGAGATAGTGAAACAGTATCCAGAGCAACCGTAATACAGCCTAACAAAAATTAAATCAAGGATACAGTAACTCTGGGTTCAGATAAGTACCTTTGTCTCAAATCCAAATAGGTTTGAGTAAAAGCATATATGATGAATGAACAGGTACATATGACCCTACAACACATGAAGTGAGAATAATCAGAAACAAAAAAGATGTGCATATACATGTAAGCTTTTTAAAATTGAGAGGGAAAGAGATATCTCAATTGCAATCTCCATAGTAATATGACCTAGGGGACCACCTTTAATAGTGTATACGTAGATTTATCATTAGTTTACAATAACAGGCAAAAATAGCAAAAAGCTATATGGGCAAACTTAAAACATGCCAAAAGAAATTACTGAATGATGGAAAGCGCAACAAGATTAACGATTAAAGACTTAACATTAAACATAAAATCAAACCTGAAGAATGAAATTCTCTTGCAATGCACAATTGAAATCCTCCATAAGAACCTGATATAAAGAAAACAAAATGTCAAAGAAATGCATTTTAAAGCTTAGAGACAAATAAGAGCGAGTGAACCTACTACAAAAGTTTTAACAAGCTAGTCCAATAGGCATGTACTTAAACACGGGTAAAAAAGGTGCAACAAGAACCCATTGAATGGGGTCAAAATGTTCAAGTATAAATAATACAACAAAGGAAGGCAAATGCAAGCTAATCAAAGGATTATTACGCAACATATACTTATGACTATGGTATAGTCGACATCAAAGAACATTGCACAGTACAAATCGATTAAAAAATATATAAAGCCTATACTTTTTGCTATTTGGACTAAGAAGGCATAATGGGTTCTTAGCCAACACTGTTTCCTGGAATAGTTGGAAGATAATATAGACACTCACAACACAACACAAAGCTAAAATATCTGGATGTTTTTTAAAAAGAAAAAAAGGCATCAACAACAGGTTTTACTGAAGCGTGTTCCTGACAATCTAGAATGACAACAGAAATAAGACTTACACCTAAAACTTCAAGAGGCTAAAATATGAAACCTATCAAATGTTAGAATACGTGAGGTTGAAGTAAAACAGCCGAAGGCTATGACATGAAAAGAATTCCTACCAACTCTCCTATCCAACCCCATTTCTTAAGATCTATTTCAGTCATTCAAATCTCTCTTGATTATTTATATCCATGCTAGCATCCTTCTACATTTGCACATACACCTCATCATTTTAACATTATGTTTGTGTGGGCCTGTTCATAGTCATTTGATGGCCCAAATGTTGTCTTCATAAAGCACATAGGTTTAAGTCGCTGTTATTCTATTTTACTTATACTACGCTGCACGTTAATCTAAATTCTGCGTTTGATGGGCATCTACTTAGCATAGTCCAATCCATTTTACGAAAAATCTCACTTCTACAATGTTCATCCATCACCTTAAACATTCTTCCATGCATAACCTAGTATAGTCGATTAAAACCACATTGTTGGCAAAGACCATGTGAGGAGGTGTTGCTCAAATCATTCTCTCAAAAAGTTGACGGTCTTCAAGGAAAAAAAGCTTTTGATACAATAGTAAAAACCTATCAATTCTGATGTAGTCTCTTTCTGATATCATACGCATATATTGCATTTATATAGACCATTGTGATTTATCCTGTCCATCATACATTGAAGCATTCACACGCATTCCTTAAATGGACGAACGCGTGAAAATTCATCTACATTGTAACTTTTCACATACCACCTAACGAAAGATATAGCACTCATCTCGAAACCAAATTATAGATCAATAACCACCACACCGCGTCTCAGCGTTTAACAATCTTAAAAGCCTTAACTACTTACAACAGAACTTCCATCCGATCTAACAATTTAACAGTCAATAACTGCTATTGATTCTAGTGTAGTCGGTACGCTTATTTCATACTCCATCATGATTTTCATTTCCATCATCCATTAAAGCATTCAAACACATTCATTAAACGAAGAAAACGTGAAAACTGATCTACATTATCCATCTTTTCACGCAGCACCTAACCGCCTAACCATTTAACAATCCACATTACATAAATCCAAAACCGTTAACGCCTAAAAACGAACAAATACATCGCAAACACATTATATTCAAATTACCTCCTCAGGAGGAAGCCGAAACAGTTGTCGATACTCTTCGCTTCGCAAAGACGGCTGAAAAAAATCAAACAAAATCAATTAAAATAAAAATAATCAGTTAAATAGTCAAATAGTCAACGGGATCTCAAAATTCAGTTACAAAACCTGCATATCCAGCTGATTACCCCGATTGGGAGACGAACTGGAGCTCTCAACCGGATCTAAACTTCCAGCCGACGGAAGCGAACCGGTGAGCGGCGCCGGAGAAGATGATGATTCGGTAGTTTGTTGTGGTGGTGGCGGTGACGGTGGCGGTGGTGGTGATTTGTCCATTGATTGTGACGGAGGTGCGGTGCTGTCGCTGGTGGTTGCGACTGCCATTGGTGATGGTGACGTGGCGTGTATTTAAGTTGGTGGTGTGAGTTGACGTTTAAAGACGGGAAAGTGGAGAGTACAGAGTGTTTTTTCTCAACTTGTTATGAATTTTTTTTTTATATTTATAAAGAGGCTTTAGAGATAGATATTAAAATTTTAAAAAGTAATTATGTGATTAAAAAGTTGGTTGTGAGTGTTTTATACAATTTTTTTTTCTTAATTTGCACACGTGTTAGTGTATAAACAGTAATCGGTATGTCTTTTTTTTGGAACTTAAAGTAATCGGTATGTCGACAAAACTAAATGGGTGTATATCAATTTATAAGTATTTGAAAAAGCTTTTTCTATTACTTCTATTGTAAGGAAGATATATGGAACTAAGGTGTCGACTGTTTTTCGGAAGTTTTGTCACTTTTGTACCTTTCATCTACAAATGATACTTACAGATAAGAGGCGTATACATGGGAGTTGATTTGTACACTATTTTTTTTTGCCATCTATCACTAAATTATGCATAGCGGTGTTGTATTGTATGCATCACTGATGTAATTTAGTGGTGTATAGCCAAAAATAAATAGTGCACAAATCATTTCCCCATATATAAGGTTTTTATCTGAAAGGTAGAATACTAGTTGTTTTTTATGCTTTTGAAAGAAAATAAAAAATAAATAAATAAATAAATAAATAGATAAGGTTTGTGTTGAAGAAGTGTAAAAAATAATTAAAAAAAAATGAAAGTTTATGTCTAATAATTGAAGTGAGAAGTAAAAATAAGTACTTATGTTCGCAAATAAATAAATAAATAATAAACATAAAAGGTAAAAAATATTTGCGCACCCGCAAACAAAAAAAGTAGAAAAAAAGGAAAAATGTTTCTTAAAAAAGTAAAAAATACAAATGACATGAGCAAACAAAAAGAAGTAAAAGAGATCTTTAAATTTGTAAATTTATATAGAGTTAGGATCAAATAGGAAAAATAATTAAAATATGAAGGATAAGAAGTAACCACAACCACACATTCTAGATGCACCTACAAAAATGGATGCGTCTTCATTCAAATTTTCCCTCCCATATAAAAATGTGTGACTAGAATTACTTCCTACCCTTCTCATTTTAATTATTTTTCTTATTGGATCCCTACCCTATACTCTTACATTATAAATTTGGTCATTGAATTACTCGTAAGCCATAATCAATGTCATACAACTTTTCAAATTTATAAATTTGTACTAGCGAATCATACGTTAACTTCAGATAGGTGTCATTTGTTTTTTTGGAAGAAGCATTTTTTCCCTCTTTTTACTTCTTTTGTCTGTGGGCGCGAAGAGGTTTTGTTAAGTGGAGTAAAAGCATTTTTTCCCTCTTTTTACTTCTTTTGTCTGTGGGCGCGAAGAGGTTTTGTTAAGTGGAGTAAAAGGAAGGAAAGGCAGTGAAAGTGATTTAGTTCTGTTCTCTAAGTTCTATAGATTATTTTGCTTTCACTTTCACTTTCTTTTCACCTTTACTCCCTTTCACTACCTTTCCTTTCTTTTACTCCGCTTGAAAACACATTGTTAAGTGCTTCTTTTCAATTATCATATATTCAAAAATTAAACATAAATTATCCTTTCTTCTCACTTCTTCAGCACAAACCTATTTATTTCTCTTTCATTATTTTCTTTCAAAAGCAAAAAAAATAAATGTGTTGGTGCAATAATGACCAAGACCCTTATAATATTTTAATGATGACAAATATACATTCGAGACACTTAAAATCACAAGCAATAGCCAAAAAGTGAGAACCAGGAATTCTGTGACTGGCGCGCTGTCTGGCGCGAGCTACACATGGGCAACGCACTAGCCACGACATTCCATGTCGTTTCGATTTTTCTAAGTCGGCTTTCCTCATACCTGACTAAGGTGCTTCTTTCAATTAATGTTCGTACATTATATTTGAAAAGTTTATTTTAAGATTTAGACTTAGAAATGTGCCCAAATCAAGTCCTC
>JARVZY010011369.1:0-13997 GCA_030686995.1 Artemisia argyi | reverse complement strand
AATAAAGCCTGTAATTCTCTGCAAATTTGATGTGTTGCACCACGAAGCCCCGGCCGGTTGCATGATACTGTTTGAAAATGAACTTGTTAGATTATAGTGATGAAATAAGTCAAAAAAGCAAGAAAGGTAGGAATAAACCTTTGCACCACCATGAAGAATCGCTCGGCCAAAGTAATGTGTTCTTGTTCCCAATGAAAAAGTGAAGAAAACAGTACACAGCTGAAACTGCATAGTGATGAAACTAACTATGGCCTGCAACATCATTCAAGTTGATAAAACTAACAAGTTAAACACATGACATTGAACCAATACTTTCAAAAGGATGGAGATCAAACGTACCCTTAAGAACCCTTGCTCTAAGATAAAACCCAAAACCATGGGTATGGCAGCAAAGACACCAATTTGAAACAGAAACTGTGTATTTAAAGCTGTATTCAGAGCTTTGTTGTCTAGGACTTCAGCTCTAGTCTGAAGATCTTCACCAACGCCAGACAATGCCTGAAAAAAAAGTATACACTCATCTCAAAGGATGCCAAGACAGAACTCTAATAACATACTGTGTAACCAAAATTTAGAGCTTACCAAATACAATTTGCCATAAAGAAAGATGTAAACAGTGAGCACCGTGAGCTGCAAACAGAATACAGAAGTTGTTAGTTAAGCAAATGATGGCTTGAAGTTTTTATTTAATTATTTATAAAGCACTTTTCATGTTCTGTGATCAAAAATCACCAAAGGTGCATACCATAGTGCAGAAGTAGTATCCCACGGTTGTAAAGAAGAACGAAAGCATCCGAAAGAAATCGAAAAGCTGTCCAAGTCTGTATATGTCCCTGCTAAGAACCTGCTCCCCGTTTCCTCCCGCCACTTTTCCTTCAAATAAAGCAATCTGGTTGAGCCCAACATCCCGTCCCTTGCCAACCTGAATGTACTCGTGATGAGTAATATTTCCCTGCCTCAAGGTTGAATTAAAACCTGCAATTAAAATTCCAGTGCAATTGTAAAAGTATTCTAGTAAGAAATAGAAAAGAAGAAACAAAAAGAAAAAACAAATACCGGCATAAATATCTTCACTAATGTTGATCACACGAGAAGCTTTGCTGATACCACCCCGTGTTATATGGAACACTCTATCAAAGACATCTGGATGCCCATAATGCATGCGAACCCTGAATGTATTTTAAAGTAACATCACGATGACATTAACTACATATAGCTTATGAAAAGTAGAAGAATCTTTAACTTACTTCAGAGGAGTTGCAAGAACACGCTGTCCAAGAGTTACGAAACTGGTCTCTTGATTGGACATGAAGGATGCTAAAGAAGAGACACTGCATAAATGGCTCAAAAAAATGAAGCTGGGTGTACGAGTAAATGTCTATTTGGAAAAACTAAATAAAAACATATTACAGCTTTAGCTTATAGTTTACCTTCCTGTGAATACATGCTCCCTTACACCAAGAATGGTAGGGGAGCGGATACCATGATAAGCATGGAATTCTTCTAGAAGATTTCTCATCTTTAAAGCTTCCTCAAAATAGTTATCCTGGTTCATGTCTATTGTTTGGCACGCATTTCCACGCGTAAAAACAATCGCATGATTTTGATTTTCAGGTTTTCCCTCACCAAGTTTGGGATTCCCCGGCAATTTTATAGAATACACTTCCTGCATATATACACCTCTTGAGTTAAGTAGATAACAAAGCAAAAGATACTCATCTTAATGAAACACATGTAGAGTAGAATATCAGGGGAGGGGAGCTTCAGAGGGGAGACAAAAAATAATAATAATAATCAATGGCCCGCAAACAGAAAAATGGAATAAATAAATAAATAACCTTGTCTTTCCCGTTGATATCACCCTTCACAAGCTTAGAGAAAAACTCTTTGTTTACTTTACCAGCAGTAGTCTCCACCTCATCAATATAAGCAACTCGAAGTGCTTCATTTCTGTAAGGAAACCGCACAATTAGAATATCGTTTAAGAACTTAAATTTACAACAGGAATAGTACAATCACATGCAATAGCATTAGAGAATACAATTAGCCAAATAAAGATGAACTCGACAAAGCAAACATATTTCTCACTTTTGCAATAACAATCCAATATCAGCAGCCTGTGGCTTCTGATCTTCCTTCTGTTTCCCGTATATCTGACACGTGACAACATATGTGAATTTCAGGTCCGCGTGAGCTCTTGCTTCAGGAGAAAACTCAAACCCTTTTGTATCTGTGGCTTCATTCACAGGAATTGCTGCTTCCATATCTAACATACATATCCAAAGTAAATATCAAAACATTCCTGATACAGCAGAAATTAAAATAAATAAATACAAATTAATATTCTGGAAACCAGAACCTCCAACAGTCGTTCTTTCCAGATAGGCTTGAAGCATCAGGGCTTTTCGATAATACATCATTCCTCGCACTGCACATGGTTAAAGAGAAGGTAAATGTTGCAAGCATTGGTTTATGGATATGACAACTATATATAATGACACTTCATACCAGTTCTTGCTAGTGTCTGTCCACGATATGATGCCCAAAACCGAAGTTCAAGGTTATCATCTTCATTATTGATAAGCACGGACTCGTGAGTATTTTCATCACGACCAATCCGAGCAAGAAAGTTTTTCCACTCGTCTGCAAATCCAAAACAGCGTTCATGCATGTTTGATAGCTATTGAGAATTATAAACCTACAATTGAAAGTCATGTACCTGGATAAATCTTTTGTAGGTAAAATAGAACAGATATCCCATCTTCATTTTTCTCAAGAAGCTCTTTTATACTGTATAGAACAGTCTCCTCATAGTATGGCGTAAAAACACTGGAAATTCAGAACTTTAATCAATACCCAGTTGGTGTTTTTCATTATTTAAATTCAAATTAAAACAATCAAATAGACGTCCAATAAGTAGATGTAACAATTTCACCTGAAAGATAACATCTCCCGAACAGGCTTGGTTCTAGGCATCGACATGAAAAGTGAGTTTGTGAAGAACTGCAACCTACGTCTTGCCTCAAGATTTCTAGGGACATTTACTGCTGAATCCTTGATAGTAAGAAGAGAGTGCAGCCTCCGAATTTGTGACCTCTTTTGACAATTTAACATTTTGAAAGATTAAACGCCGATATAACAAACATGCAATGAAAGACCAACTAACACAAGTTTACTAGTATAAAAGTCAACGTACCAACTCAGGATCTCTTGGCCATGTCAGCTTTGAGAATAAACGGCCTTCTTTTCTTGCTTTTTTTAAAGTATTCCACGTGGCATAATTTCCTCTGTTAAATTAAATAACAAATATTGCCAATTTTAAGTTATAAACAGAACTTAATGTCAAAAAGTTATAAGAGAGACAACTCACTGACACACACCTCATATCGATACTTAACAAATCGAGCTGGATCACATCATAAAGATCTAGAGCGGCATTAACAGCACCAGTCTCCAGTTGAGGTGTTCCAGCTTCTTTCTGTACATTAGCATGTAAACCACATTATTACTGTAAAAAGCTGAAAGAGCATAAATTCGCTAAAATAATCATCTACGCACCAGAATTCCCATAAGTGCAGTAACTTTTTGAATAACAAGTGCCAGTTTCTTCAGTTCAAAGTCAGAGTGGATGGTTCTTTTAACTATACTTCCTTTTATGTCTTCATATATTCTTTCAACCCTGCAGACAGCAAACAAATGAATACATGATTGGAAAAGAAAAAAGAAAAATGCTATTTAAAGAACTAATAATATTTCAAGTCTAGCAGAATCATGGGCAGATTTGATAGATGTTATAAATGAATTCATGTTAATATATATCTTTTTTAAGTAGGGTGGTCGAAATATGCAAGGTCAGGTTAACCTGCAGATACTTTTTTTGTCCATTGTTCTGTAAATTAAATAGCTCACAGGTTAATTATTATTACATAAGTAATACCATTAAAGTATCAATGTAAATATTTGAATATAAACAATCAACAAGATTGTGTGCATTATGGCAGACTTTGGGTCAGCGTTTAACCCGTTTGAACAGTTCGACCCATTGACCCACTCCCCTTTTGGCTAATTTTTTTTATTTGGCCGGTTTGAAATAAAACACAACCATTCGCCAGTAATTAAGTAAAAGAGTTGAGACCTCTAACATACACAGTCTGAAACTACACTATTCTTGTTTTTTGTACAGCAGTTGAAAACTTACCACAACTTCCCGTCATCATCGAAAACTGAAGTCAAGATATACTTGACGGTATAAAAACACTCCTCAACTGCATATCTCATGTAATCATCCCTAGAAATCCTATCCCACAGATCTTCTAGTGAATCGCTCTCTCCAGCAATATCTTTGGCAACAAATATCTATATATACCAAAGAAAGGATAATATTCAGAAAAGAAACTGAAAAAGAATAAGAATAAAAAACGGAAGTTAAAGTATAACACTATAACCTTGCTAGCTAGAAGAAAAAGAGGCCACTGAACCATAGGAACAGCACCAGTATTTTTGGGCATTTGAAGTAATTCCATTTCCCTGAAAACATAATACATCATAAAGTAATTCTAGAAAATGCAACAACCAATAAGTTCTGTTAATATAGCAGTAAACAAATAACTCACAAATTAGTAATATAATCTTCTTCTCGCAGATTATTTACAATCTCATTCCAAAAGGGTGAAAATCGGGCAGCATCAGACTTGTCTTTCCCCAGAACCTTTGCATAGAGGACAGAAAATTTCATGTCAGAATGAAAGTAAAAAGGATTTTTAACGGAAATT
This sequence comes from Artemisia argyi, assembly GCA_030686995.1. Lineage (NCBI taxonomy): Eukaryota > Viridiplantae > Streptophyta > Magnoliopsida > Asterales > Asteraceae > Artemisia > Artemisia argyi. Next base: position 9,225 of record JARVZY010011369.1, on the reverse strand, counting down.
GTAAAACTGTGACCTGTGATAATAACAAATTATCTAGTTACCTGACCATTTACCCTATCCCTTCTAGCAAGAGGAATATGAAGGTTGTCCATAAATGCCTCAGGGAACCTCTCAAAGAGTTTGTGGACAGCACCCAAAGACCTAATCTGAAAGAATTAAGAAACAAATTAAAACTCTCTGGCTATCTCAAGCCAGATACAGAAGAGGGTATGGTTTAAGTCTAAATATCCATACCTCACCAAGACGATCTCTAGCTCCAAGCAAGAAACCAACAACAGCGGATATAATGGTGTAAAAGATGTGGATGTCTAAAAGATAGATCTACAAGCATTTCAAACAGATAACAAGATTTCACAAACATTTAACCAATTATGTTCAAAACAAAATAGAAAATTAGAATAGTAATACTACAGGACAAGGCTCATCGTAATTAGTCTTTAATCTTGCCATCGCATTTTTAGATTTTAGTTGTTGGCTTTGAATTCAAAAAACAAGGATATGATGAACAAGGGATTCAAACCCCAAGCCCTTGAAAACTAATAACTGAAGTTAATCAGGCCCATGGCATACTAATCACTTCTATTTATTCAGGAGAAATATATGTATACATATTAAATATCCCAATTTTAACAGAAAATAACGTAAGAAAGTAAAAAAGAGCTTACACAAAAGACAGGTCCCCACAAGGTAGCAACAGTCAATGCATTATGGTTGTCTGTATGTCAAATCATTAAATTACAAACTGATAAAACGATCTTTAATAAACTCTCAGGTCTAAATATAAAATTGGTAAAATGTCACTTACTTTTTGACACGAAATCATGCCAGGAATAGCGCACATCTTTAAAATCAATTATCAACCTTGTTGGTTTCACCAACGGACTGATCTGCATAACCAGCAAATGAAGCAGATATATGTAAATAAACAAACAGAAAATTTCTAAACTACATGCAGAAGAGTAAAACAAGTTGGTTACCTGGAGAAAATAAGCAAATGCAAACTTGGCCCCCAATACAACAAGCCAGAAAAGCAAATACCTGAATTCACAGCATGTTAGCCCTCCGGTGATTATAACTAAAAAAGATAGGAAACAAGTTAAGTCATAGTCATTACAAGATATAATCAGTGGTTGCTTCGTACATCCCACGTCCAACATAATAATGCTCCTGAGATATGAATCAGACAAGAAACAATATCATAAGTAAAAGAATATGATAAAGAGTAAAATACTATATAAAGCTACAAGAGAAAGAATGTTGACCTGATGTATCCACTTGACTAAACTAACAATAGACGTATTATCAAAACGGTTGATCAGACGGTGGCATGATGGTAACCGTGCCAACGAGCTCCAAAACAACTGGATGCCAGCATAGATGGCAATAACAACTATATATATTTTGAAAACAATTGACCCTGAAACTGAATCAGTTGTATCCTGGAGACCTTTCCTGAAATGAAACAGCATAAAAGGATATTTTGTGATGATCTTCTTATGGATTGATGTAAGTAAATGCAAATAATAACTTAATGTGAAGAAGTGCATACACATAAAGGAAGCATATGAAAATGGTAGCAAAGCTAAACCAGATGAACCGAACAAAGATCCGTGATACAGCCAAGAGTCTTGTTGTAGAGTAGGCACCATACATCACCACAATGTCCAACGCACCTAAAACGTTAACAATAAGAAATTAAAAAATAAAAACAAGAACTTTTCATGATTATTTAATGAGAAAACACCTACTTTGAAGAAGCTTCATGACAAAGAACGTTGGGCCTAGACTAAGAAGTTCGCGTAGCGTCTTGGAGTCGAGTTTTCCATCATGAAATGCTATGATTGTAAGTCCCTGTGAGAAGGAAAATATTCAGTGTCCGAAATGTAACAAGTCGAAGAAAATCAAAACAACGTGGTCAAACCTGAAACATCATGAAAAGGAATATCCACAGGCGGTGGAAACTGTGATAAAGATGGAAAAACGTCCTGTGCTCGACGAATGATGTTTTCCCACGACGCTTGGTGGCACTGGTTGTCAATAAATTCTGTAACATAAAAGCCAGAGGTTGTCAGACTTCAGAGGAAGTTCCAAGGAAAAGCCACACATGATTGTGGAAGAAAATATGAATTTCTGTCTGATCATAAACTGATTACCGTTGATCTGTTTGGCGGCGGCTTCAAAAGGAATGACGAATGTTTGTCTAAAGGCCAACCAAGTTTAAGACAACTACGAGACCTAAGGAAAAAATAGAAATAGTATAAATAAATTAAATAAACCTGATTATCTAAATAAATGTCTTTAAATACATAAGACTGACCAGAAGTACTCGTTGAAGTCATCGTAGTTTCTCCAAGCGGAATGAGGAGCCTTCCCATCTTTATTATTAGCAGCCTCCTGCAAAATTAAGTATACCTAGTTAGTATTTCTGCATCCATAACACCTAGAGGTGATAGACGGTCCGCTCAGGCGGGTTCGTAACATGGGTCAGATGGGGATTGAGTCGCAACAATTTATCATTTGGTACGGATAAAATGGGTCGGTTTTGGTTGACCCGAGATAATGTTTGCCGAAAACTCAAAATATTTAATTAAAAACTTCAACAATGATTCAATTTTTCAGTGAAGCGACTTACTAATAGAAATGACGCGACTTTGTCCTACTGACTCATTTTTTTAAGCTAATATTTAATTTCCCAGTTAAGACACAAAGAATAACCCAGATCAACCCATTCATAGGTGTACTGGTTGAAATTGCCACCTCAGATAGAACATTCCACATACACAACATTACAAATACTAACTTCTTGACATGACAGCAATGTCTTTTAACAGTTCATCATAAATTCAAAAGCAACAATCATCCCGCTCAAAGCAAGTAAAAACAAAAACATGGTATGGTGAGCAATGCTTATCTTAGATAATCGTGATCCAAATCATCTAAAAAAACACATATCCTAATTTTGCAAAGTGACAAATAAAACACACGGCATACCGCAGCAATAACGTCATAAAGAGGGCAAATGACTTGTTCGAGAAAAGAAACACCATTTTCAGTAACACAACTGACGGCTGGTTTTGCAAGTTGCTCCTTCAACATATCCTCCATTTCTTCTCCCATCTGTTGATAAACTTTGAGTTAAAGAAATCTATAATATCTTAAATCAAGAACTTAATGCACATCTGCATTCGAAGAATGAAGAACCCAAGCTCATTTACTCTATTTGCAACAGATGTTCTAACTTCCAAGCTAAGAAAATATGAACACCTACAATTTACTTCAAATGTTCCTACCCGATGAAATATGTAGCATAAACATTCTGGAAGGAAGCGAGCATTGGCAGCTTCACCCCATATTAAAAAGTACAAAGAGATATAAAGTACTTTCTTTTCCTTGTTAACATCGGAACTGCAAAAGCAAAGGAGAAAGATTTAAGGATTTAAAAACATGCGTAGCATATTTCAAAAAAGACAAATAATTTAACATGCCATACTTGCTCCACATTGGAGGGATGCCCAGGTAATTACACCACTTGATGTAGTTATCAAGAGACTTTAAAAATACATTCTCCACAGCAGTCTCATCAAGTTTCTAAAACAAAACACAGTCCATGATGTTAAAAATGACTTGTGGTTATTACTGTTGCCTTACTGTATAACATGCATCATAAAACTAGCTATAGAAACACAATCAGAAGGCTGGATGGAAATGAAACTTACTGGTTCATGTTCGTCAGGAACACCAAATCGACTTTGCTCGTTTGAAAGAAGATTCACTATATTCTCCCGTTGATTCGACACATTACCTTTCTGCAAAACAGAACAACAAAGAACGGTCAAAATAGTCAAAGCAATCACTTCCTATAATTCAAACAGGAAAATAAGATATGGCGTCTGTCTTCATGGCCTCGAATACTTTTAGACCAGCATACAAATATATTGCAAATTATAATACCAATAATGAATAATCTCTATCTATATCTATATCTATATCTATACTACATTATAAAGCATTTGGGACTTCCTATAAAAGGAAGTCTTAAAATTATAAGACAAAAAACATTACTATAAAAGGAAAATTAGAAAATTAATGTAAAATTTGAAAATTTAAGTCTCATTTAAACGATGTAGTAACCCCTTCCAATAATAATATAGTTTAATAAAATTGTTTCTTACTATAAAAGGAAGATTAGATAATTAACGTAAAATTTGAAAATTTAAGTCTCATTTAAACCATATAGTAACCCCTCCAATAATGATATATTTTAATAAAATTGTTTATAAGAAAAGCTCATTATACTTATAACCACCAATTTAATGCTAAAATTTGAAAAAAAAAAAGTGCTAACTATTTACACTATATAATTTAGACGTTCTACTTTTGAAAAATCTATACTACATTATAAAGCATTTGGGACTTCCTATAAAAGGAAGTCTTAAAATTATAAGACAAAAAACATTACTATAAAAGGAAAATTAGAAAATTAATGTAAAATTTGAAAATTTAAGTCTCATTTAAACGATGTAGTAACCCCTTCCAATAATAATATATTTTAATAAAATTGTTTCTTACTATAAAAGGAAGATTAGATAAATAATGTAAAATTTGAAAATTTAAGTCTCATTTAAACCATATAGTAACCCCTCCAATAATGATATATTTTAATAAAATTGTTTATAAGAAAAGCTCATTATACTTATAACCACCAATTTAATGCTAAAATTTGAAAAAAAAAAAAAAAAAAAAAAAAAAAAAAAAAAAAAAAAAAGTGCTAACTATTTACACTATATAATTTAGACGTTCTACTTTTGAAAAAAATATATCTACTACGTTATAAAGCATTTGGGACATGCTAAATAAGAAAGGTTTTAAATGAAAAATATTTGCTCGCAACAAAAATAGTCACGAGGTACCCGCCGTCCCATTGCGCGGGTACCCTTCTATTAACCTAAATACATTATCAACTACCAACCTGAAATCCAAATATATAGTGCAGAAAATCGAGAACATCAGCACTCCTGGTGGCGGGTATTGGAAAAGTACCAGGCAGCTTAGGAAGACCTCTAAAATACTTCAATGATGCTACTGCAGCGCGGACCTGAGCATAAATTCATCGCATCTTCAATAGCAATAACAATAACAATAACAGTAACAGTAACAGTAACAGTAAGACAGTAACAGTAACAGTAACAGTAACAGTAACAATAACAATAACAATAACAATAATAATAACAATAATAATAATAATAATAATAATAATAACAATAATAAACATAGAGACTAGCGAGAAGTACAAAAAAGCAAAAACCATGATATAAAATGAAAAGTTGAAAACGCATTCACCTCAGGGAACGAAGTGATAGCATTTGTCATAGCAGGAGCATCAAGAGGTATAATATTATAAGCGATCAAGTCTTCTGTCATAGCTTTGTCAGATTCAATAACCCGTTTTAACTGAAACATAGAACCAAACATTAGAAGTGCAAAAATTATTATATGTTCACATATTATACAGATGGGTTATACTTATTAAAAAGAGACAAACCTCGTCGGGAATCAATCCTTCTGCATCCTCGGGAGAAAACTCTTGAGAAAGCTGCTCTAAAACAGTTCCCAACACTTTAAGAGTTGCAAAAACCCTTTTTCTCTTAACAGTTTTGCGTTCTAACCTGGTTTTTACAAACATAGAAATGTATAAAACTAAATAATAATTAAACTGAATACAATAAGACTCTTATAAGGATAATGAAAAGGAGATCCATACTCTTGAAAGTTTCCACTAAAAGCACCCGACTCCCTCAGTTCCATTTCCTCCTCACGTAGCTTATCGACATTATTCTTCTCTCGGTAAAGCTTATAGAACTCTCGTAAGCGAGCTATGTCTTGATTTCGGTCAAAATCTGCACCATCCCTCTTCGCTAATTTTTGCTGCCAAATAATTTTTAGACAAAAGACCAAACATGACATTTAGCATAACTAGTTAGTAAATGTACAAAAGTTGTCATTGACACGATATCATACCTTGATAACCGACATCAAGCCCGTTTTGAACTGTAGCACACCCCTACCTTCACTATTGGGATCTAGATTTTGAGCCAGTGTATACGCGTGTTCACATACTGCAATAAAGTAACAGAAAAACAGTTTTTAGCAATGTTTACAGGTTATAACTAGTAAGTAAATGAGAAAAAAAAATGCATACAAATTCTAGAAATGTTTGGATCTTCATCTTGGATTTCATCAGCAGCTCTTAAAATGGGATCAATGTCCCTACTGTTTGCAAGTGAGGACGGGACGTTTCCAGCAATGCCGCCAGCAGGCCGTCCATACGCATCCAACCCTGTTCTCTCCCTTCGAAGTGCAGCACGAACTAAACGCTCCCATAGATCCCCCACGTGAGACATTTATAAGCCTGTATGTGTAAGAAAATAGTCTCAGAAGCTATAAAATCATCTCAACACAATCTCGAACCAAAAGGGAAACAAAACAGACACCGAAATCATATCCAAAATCCTAATACAAGTATTTTTGAAATCCAAACGAATGAATGATCAAGCACAATATTAGAAGTCCAATATTGACACTAGGGTTCAATCAATAACTTCTACGTAAATAATTCATTGATTAAAATAATCAAAACGAACATGTACATAAAGCAGACCAGCAGTTTCAAGCTACTAAGTTCTGAACAACACTTCTCATAATTCTACGCAATATCCATCATCTAAATATAACCACACATAGAGATCCCAAAACACGACATAAACTAAAGGAGTGTTTGTTTAGGCTTATTTTTGGGCTTATTTTTTATGACTTTATGAAAAATAAGCCGAGTCAAATAAACTCATAAGCCCAAAAATAAGCTCAAACAAACACCCCTAAGCGTCTCGTTCCTTAAAAATAAAGTTAAACATACTTATCACCAACCAAAAAAAACCAACCATCAATACGACAATCAAATCCCCTTCGAGGTTATAAAATCCCTAACTTAACACAACACTAGTAAGTATCGCGGCTCGAGAATATTACATCTCGAAACTATTCACACCTTTCATATACTAAACCTAACAAAAAAGCAGCTAATAAGACAATCACACACACATACGTACCGCTATTATGCAACTAATAAACATGAATTCTAACCAAAACTATCTAGCTAACTATGCAAATTATTACCACCTGTTATATACAAACCCTAACAAGGTACAAAAGTAGCTGATAACACACTTTATGCATACATAAGGCCAAAATCTATTGCACGAATCGTAAACACAATTTACATCCAAAACTAACTATAGAAATATATAAAATAACTACTCGAACTTACCGCGATTCACTTGGTTAAAGCCAAGCCCTAAAAATTAGAATAATTACTTACTAAAAACATTAAAAACAAACTCAAACGCTAATGTCACTGTTTGGTTTATAACCTATTACACGAACAAATGCTATTACACAAATCACATTCAATACTAATAACAGCAAATTTAAAGCTTATAATTAATTTAACCTAACATAGTGCTAACATCAACGATCAAAATAAGCTACAAATTACATCCAAAACTAACTAACTAACTAGCTAAGGGGGTGTTTGCTTAAGCTTATATGTGGCTTATGAGCTTATTTGTGTTTCGGCTTATATTTCATAAGCCCTAACTTTGTGGCTTATTTCGAGACTTGTGAGCTTATATAAGTTTATTATATAAGCCGAAACACAAATAAGCTCATAAGCCACATATAAGATTAAACAAACACGCCCTGAGTAAATTAACTAGTACTAAAATATACCACAATTCACTCGGTCATAACCAAGCCCCAAAATCTAACTTACTTCACGAACAAACGCTATCGTAAACACAAACTACATCCAAAACTCAATAACTAACTAACTATAGAAATTTAAGTAAGTAGTCGAACTTATCGCGTCATAACCAAGCCCTAAAAATTGAAACAATAACTTATAAACAACAAACTAAAACCCTAATTTCACTGTATAAGCAATGTTAACATCAACCATCAAAATAAGCTACAAATTACATCCAAAACTAACTAAGTAACTAGCTAAGGGTGTTTGTTTAAGCTTATATGTGGCTTATGAGCTTTTTTGTGTTTCGGCTTATATTTCATATAAGCCCTAACTTTCTGGCTTATTTTGAGACTTGTGAGCTTATATAACTATATAAGTTTATTATAGTATGATAAACTTATATAAGCTCACAAGTCTCAAAATAAGCCAGAAAGTTAGGGCTTATGAAATATAAGCCGAAACATAAATAAGCTCATAAGCCACATATCAGCTTAAACAAACACCCCCTAAGTAACTACAGAAATTTAAGTAAATTAACTACTACGCGGTCATAACCAAGCCCCAAAATCTAACCAAACAAACGCTATCGTAAACACAAATTACATCAACGTCATAACTAACTACTACACTAACAAACGCTATCGTAAATAAGTAGTCGAACTTACGCGTCATAACACAAATTACACCGTATATGTAATTTGTCTTAAATTACATCCAAAACTCAATAACTAACTAACTAATAATAGAAATCTAAGTAAATAAGCAGTCGAACTTATCGCGGCATAACCAAGCCCTAAAAATTGAAATAATAAGTTATAAACAACAACTTAAAACCCTAATTTCAAACAAATAAGCAATAAATAAGCAATGTTAACATCAGCGGTGAAATTCAGCTGAAATAAAAGAAAGAAACTAACCGGAATGAATTGAAGATCGTGGCAGGAACAAAAAGAATAAGATCTAGGTTTTATAAATTTATAAAATAAAATTTTATAAAGTCAGAGCTCATTAAGTAGAAGAAATAAAATAAATCAATTTGTGGTTTTGAATCTGTATGGAAAAGAGTATTGTGAAGAAGGGGGTTTTGAATGTATGAGATTTTGGGGAGCTGATGACTGGGTGTAGCCGGTTAACACGGGGTTGATTTTTATACATACAACGCGGGGTGTTATGACTTTCGGGGTGACTTGGTGGTCCGGTTGAGTAATAAAAGATTAAAAGGTATGTTTTGAGGTTAACTTTTGTTATTGGTGCCTCTTTTGGTCATGAGTTGATTGCTTTTTTTATTTTGGTAGATCTTGATTGAACCTTAGTTAGGAAGAAAACTAGTAATTTGAAAATTACTTAGAACCAATGGACAAATACTTGATGTTATTAATATATCTTTTTGTATTGAAGAGAATGATTTGAAGGATCAAAGA